>CAKAOJ020000060.1:2972500-3420000 GCA_916701645.2 Sebastolobus alascanus
CTGCACTGAGGAAGAATCGCTTTGTCATGCTGAAAGACCGTCCATGCAAGATCGTCGAAATGACTACCTCTAAGACTGGCAAGCATGGACATGCCAAGGTAAAACCTCCTTGTGAATCCTTTTTGGAATGCAGAGCTTAAGGCACGTTTTGTGACTTTGCTTGCTTCCCAGTTTTACAAGTAACCCCCACTGCTTGCCTGGTCTGAGGCCGGACTTAATCTTATGGTGTTTTCCCAGGTTCATCTCATAGGAATTGACATATTTACCGGGAAGAAGTTAGAGGATATCTGTCCATCTACCCATAACATGGAAGTCCCACATGTTATAAGGAAGGAGTATGAGGTGAGATGACTCCGTTAGATCACATGGTGTAACCAACGTTTGCAATGGGTACTGGATATTGTGTCAGTTAAAACAAGTTAGTGCTGGAAGCCAATAATTGTTTCCCTGGCCATTGTTGGGTGTTTTTCGCATTTGTTTAGACCACCAGTGCATCCGTTTCCCGTTATGTTTTGAATTTGATATAACCTAATCCTCATGGAAAAAGTTAATAGCGAGAAAATGAATGCTTTTTTGATTGCTAAACAGGTGTGTCCCATGCGTTAGAGCTGAACTGTCTCTTCAGTAGTTTTAAAAGGATGTACAGGTTTTTAACTGGTGGAACAGGTTTTGGCTTGGCCAACAAGCAGTCTCTTCTGCCCTGCTTAGAGGCCTCTTTTGGGATAGCAATTCTCTAAAAACACAAGTAAACAATGGTTGGTGTATTAGAGGGGAGACTAGATTCGGTTCACAAAATTCATGGTCCTTTTCATATCACGGTTTTAGGGTCACGGTGTTCGGTTCGGTACATTTATGTTACAGCGAGGAGGTCGTGTTCTGATTTCAACATGCTTTTCATTTATTTGGCAAAAATAAGTTAAAAGTATGGCTCAACCAGAACGATAATATAAAAAAAAAAAAATTGAAGCATAAGCTCAATCAGAACGATACTAAAACAAAAAGAACTGTATAACATATCAATTCCCTGATTATCAGCTCTTAATTGAAAGATTAGTTTTTCCACTCAAAGTGCAGTATTTGGAAAGGAATACGGTTGGATTTCTGTGCCACTGTATTATTTAAAAATAATTAATAAATATAAAACACATTACAGGAAGCAGAGCGCGTTAGCTCGGCGGCTAACAGCTAACTGTAAACACTTGTATTATTGTTATAATATCGTATCGAGATCGTGAACCCAATATCGTGTATCGTGTATCGTATCGCGAGCTGAGTGAATCGTCGCACCCCAACTGCATAGGGCTGCATATCCTTCACTATAAACCTCCCATACAGCAGAGCGAAAAGATACGGGTGGATCCTGTACTTTATCGTGTCTACTCGCCATCTCCTTAACTGACTGACAGCCGCACTCTGCACTTCATCCGAGCAAACTGAGAAGGAGGCTGGGTCACGCTTCATCAATCGTTAACCGACAAAATTAGTGCCTTGCATGCAGCGGTGCGCCAGCTGCAGTGTTTGAGCACAACAGACAACTGAGTCCCCCGTTCACCCGTCCGGGAGCGTTACTGTAGCAGCTGTGACGCTGCGTGTATTGCCCCATAAGTCTCCACCACATCATTTAGCCGGTGCTACGTGTAGTGTCGAGGATGCTTGCAGACGCTTTCCCAGTACCGCATCATTTAGTTTAGTTTAGCATGTTGTCAGCTGTGTGTATGCCCAGCGTAACGATACTCTGTCTGCCCGGTGTAACGATAGCGAGTGTCCGACAAACCGCTTGTGTGTTTGTGCTATGTTAGCAGCTGAAGCGTTGCTTGAGGCTTCGTGCTCGCGATTGTCACACACATACGGTCTGTCAGCGCGGTGTAACTTTAACGAATGTCCGACAGACCGTGTGTGTGGCGGCGGTGAGTATGGGGTTGTCGGTGGCGTTATAGCTGTAGCAGTGTGTGTACAGTTTATTTGTCGGTAAATAACTGCTAGTTTCTTGCCGAAATCTATATTTTACAAGATTACATTTGAATGCATCATGATAGGGTTATAATTTACTATCTCCCAATACTCTATTATTATTATTATTTCTATAATAAATTTGTGAGTGGCAGACAAAAAATACTTGTTTCACAAGTGCAGGCAGTGAAAAAGGTGTTCCAAAACGATCCTGAGGACAAATGAAACTGACCATTTCTTTTGTGATCTGATCTTGATTGGGCCTTACGTACTGTACACAACATATACCCATCCCAGCTGAAGCTGTCCATGAAGCCAGGTTTGACTCTAAGGCTGCATTCACACCAGATCAGGCGTTGCGGCAATTTGCCGCAGGGTTGTGTGGGAGAGTCACTTTAATGGTACATTATCTGCAGCGATTTTTCAGCGGCCGCTACAACCTCAGCCTAAACGCGCTACCTCCCATTCAAAATGAATGGGAAGACTTGCGTTTTTGCCGCACCGCCTGATCTGGTGTGAATGCAGCCTAAGAGTGATGGCACTATTGCTGTTCTGCTTTGGAGCGCCACCTAGGATTAGGTTGGCTGGCACTGGTTATACATTATTTCTCCATTTAAAAAAACATTAAAATTAAACCATAATCTCAATGTTTTTAACAATTAACTGTTTTTGTTCTTTACCTGATGGCACTTTTAGTTAATAGGCGTTGCAGATGGTTACCTTTCGCTGATGAATGACGGAGGAGAGACCAGAGACGACCTTAAACTGCCAGTGGGTGAATTGGGCAAAGAAATGCAGACGAAGTTTGAAGCGGGAGACACGTTAATGGTGAGTTTCTGTTGCTTGAGGATGAAAATAAAATCATCTTACTGGTGGTAGTGGCTGAACTGGAACAACTGTAAAACGGTTAAATCTTTTCTAGGGGTGTGACGAATTATCGTGCCACGAAATATCGCGATATAAAAGCATGACGATATGCATCGTCGAGACGAAAAACTGAATCGCGATATCGGCATAATAGATACTATGTACATACGGGCTCCGGGCAGCTCCACCCTCTTCCTGCTGCTCTGCAAGGCCTATGGAAGGAGGCCGAGTACGCGCATGTGCCATACCCCCAGAGCCATGTCTGCCCTTGACCCAGCCTCCTTTAATCGGCCTTGTCAGAGCTCCGCACACACTACCCGCGTTGCTATTAGTAAGTGCAATAAAACTTTGCAAGTCCGCTGTCTCTTATCCTCCACCGCTATGTTTACACAAGCAGGTGGTAAACGAGCTGGTAAACAGATCAGCTGGCTGGGACAACCACCCCACCCCCCCCCACCCCCCCCACCACCAGCCCTGACAGGAGGAAGGACTGATACCATAAAAATGGAACTATAGGGCAAAGGGCAAAACGATAGGGCATTGTTTTGCGTTTTGTCTTTTGTATAAAAGGCTACTTTTTCAGTCATATTTTCATCATTCAAGTTTTGTTAAAATTATTGTTATATCGTATTGAGATCGTGAACCCAATATCGTGTATCGTGAGCTGAGTGAATCATCACACCCCAATTCTTTTCATATTTTGCATTTCCATAAAGTCATAGAGCAAATATCCAGAAATCTGCTTTCTCTCAGTTTTTTCTATTGAGCTAGATTAAAAAAAACACACACAGACGGCAAACGGGAGCAGATCGAGGCTTCGTACTGAAATACTGTAATGACGGCTCCTTTTCCATAGTTGTCTCCTTTGTGCTGTGTGCTTCTATTTAGTTTTAACCATTAGTGCTGTTACATTTCTTGACCCCAGGTAGCTCGTAATAATTTTTCTGTGGTGGACACTATGCATACAACTGCGGGCGGCAATGCTTGTGCTCAAAGGGACAATAATCAAGTTAATGTCCTCCTCTACATCCAGGACAATTGACCCCGACGACTCATTTTATCTAAACTAATCGGCCGTCCATGTTGCTGCGTTCTCAAGAAATAGGAACAGGGCGTCCGACAAAAGTTCAACTCAAAACGTCGCGTCGCATCCAGTTAGGACACGGTGTAAGATCATCCGTTTCTTTATTCATGATTTTGTGCTTGCTGTGAACTGAGCTGGACGCAGACAGCACTGTTGGGATTGATTTGCCCTTTTTATCTTCTAGTATTTAAAGGGAAAAGAGTTAATTACCTGCTCAGTTTATGTATTGGCATTACTGAAAGTAAAATATGACTTATGTCTTGTTTTAAAATGTTCGACAAAGAACATTTATAGACCATTTCACAGTTGCAAATGTAATCATTCTAAACGTGTCCCTGTTATTTCCCTTTTGCAGTTTCTGTGAATACAAGCATAGTCCGACAGGATGTAAACATGGACCCAAGCTGTTGCCTAGCAATGCAATTCCATTGAAACCGCCTATAAATAAACCCTTTTTTAATAATGCTTTTCAGATGGAATCCTGTTGGCAAGTTGATTTAAAAATCGTGCTTGGCTAACTCAACAAGTTATCTATTGACTAGAGATGCTAATTTTGAATATTTTTTTTTTAACCGATAACTGACCCTTATTAACCGATAAGATTAGTGCGTTTCATGCAGCAGTGCTATTTTTAGTGCCTAACAAGCCGCCCAGCTGCAACGAAAAGCCAATGCACGAACAGGTTAAATCAATCATTTATCACCAGCTGCAGCGTATGCGCCAAACCGACCACTGACTCCCCAGTTCACCCGTCCGGGAGAGTTACTGCAGCAGCCGTGACGCTGCGTGTATTGTCCCATAAGTCTCCACCACATCATTTAGCTGCGAGGTTGTCAGCTGTTTGTCTGCCTGGCGTACTCAGTGAGCACGGCGTAACTTTAGCGAGTGTTCGGTCGAGAGACAGAGAGAGAGTGTGTGTGTGTGTGTGCGCGGTTGTCGGTGGCGTTATAGCTTTGAACGTAGCAGTAGCAGTGTGTGTACAGTTTATTTGTCGGTGAATAAATGCTACTGCTCCTGTGTCTTGCCAGCCGCCTGCTGAATAAAGTGAAGGGTGTTAGCCCTGGCGTTGGCAACAACACTGGCTCAGACTCTCTTAAGGTGGGCTGTTATGGTGGACCAGCTATTCTCCTTTAAGTCACAAGCCACTCCTCTGATTTTTGCCCGCTTTTTATTTCATCTTTAATGTTTATTTTAACCGATAGCATTAAGCGGTTAAAATTCTTAATGTCGGTTAATGGTTAAACAGTTCATTATTAACATCCCTACTATTGACATTCAGGCAGAATAAAGGGATCATTACTCTGCAGAAAAAACAAATTATATGAGACAACTGGTCCCAGATCTTATTTTTCTCCTCCCTTTTCAGATCACTGTGCTGAAGGCTTTAAAGGACGAACAGACAATCAGCTGGAAACTGGCTAGTGACAAAGATTAAACCTCACACTCCTATTCTCCAGTATGGCTTTGACGTCTTCACCCCACATCTCCACCAGTTTCCCCGCTGGTCAACTGAAGTCTGAAAACTGGACTCGGTCAGCTTCTTCAACTTTACCTTGGGGTCAGGGCTGACTGACATTTCAATCAATGAAGTTATCCACCTGTAGCCATCACAGCTTAACTTTCCAGTGGCTACTGCTATTATTCCAGGAATTCCTAACGACATTCCAGCAATTTTAACATTCTTTCTAGAGTATAGGTGATATACCTTTTTTTTTTTCTGTGCATTACTTTTCAAATCCCTCTTATTGTACCTTTTTTCTGAATGAAATGTGGAGCATTTGAGTTGGTAGTGAGCATGTATTTCAAAGCTTGTTTCCAGTTGAGATGCTGCACCTTGCTTTCAACTTGCTTTTCCCTCCTAAAGGATTTGATCTCTTATGGCTGACTTGACACCTCAAAGAAGCTCCAGCTCTACTTGGTACACAGCTCAGAGAACCTAAGGGCGCTTTCACATTAGGTACGATTGAGCCGTACCGTGCCCGAGTACGATTGTCCCACCTCTCCGCTCAGCTTTCACATAAGTAAATTTGTACCGTACCCGTGTACGCTTACGTCATCATCCACGTGTATTTGTTTATGTTGAGATCAGCTGTTTTAGCAGCGGAGCATCGTAAAGCACTTCATTCAAACTTTGCAGAAATAAAATAAATTTCACCAATACTGTCGTTGTTAGTCTTTCCAACAATCACCAACTCTGGTTTGGCCGAAATAAACTCTTATTTCACTGAGTTTGACGTGAAAATAGACTGACTCTACACGTTTTCAACCCCCCACCCCCACCCCCACCCCGTCTCTCTCTCTGCGTGCTGAGCAACTTGGCAGCTCTCGTTCTTCGCAGACAACCATTAAATTAGCTAAATAAAATAATAAACATCACTCAATCCATCATCTATTGTTTATATTTTAAGGAACCACTCGCCTAATGCTAACGTTACTCGTGTTAACTAGCGGTCCACTTCCGTGTTTTGGTACATTTGGCTTTCACACCTGATGCGAACCGTACCCGAGTACACATGATCCGTACTCCAGACCACCTTTTCAAGTGGACTCGAGTACGGATCGACGAACCGTGCCCGAGTACGGTACGGAGCGTTCACGCTATCCATCGAACCGGACTTTGGGGACAAGTGTACTCGGATCCGGGCCCGGGTCCCTAATGTGAAAGCACCCTAAAAATATAACTTCATTGATGGCTGGAAATGCACACTTATAATTGTCAATTGACTTGTATACACATCCCCAATTAGCTACGCATTTATGTAAACAGAAACCTTTTATTTACTTTGCATTGCAGCTGCCGATCTCACGACAAGATTTGCATCTAACCAATCCTCTAAAATCGGGTGTCTCATCTGTTCTGAAGCCAAACGGGTGTATGGGTGCGACCATTTTCTCTTCTGTTTTTCCTTTCACTTGAGGCCTTTACGAGCTGACAAATGTATAGAAAATATTAGCAACGTCACAATGCTAAAGACAATTCTTAGCACACAATAGTGGAAGCGAGGTATCCTAATCTAGATGGAAGTTCCGCTGTGGGTTATGCAAGTCTTGTTGTCATGGGAGACTTTGGTGCCCAAGAACAGAATAGATAAGTGTTACCATTGAGCTATATTTTTGGTTGCGGGTAGGGGAAAGTAGTTCAATAGGATTTTTAAGCATGTAGTGCAGGGTTCACACTCTAAAACGGATTGTGGCTCATGTGAATTTTTATGAAATACCAATATGGTGAATGGTTGTTCTGTACGTTTACATCCACACAATAAACTGTTACTGGGAGACATCGGGTAATTCCAAGAAGAATGCACTGCACTGCATTAACATGGTTGCTGTAAAATCTGCATTTACATGCAGGTCGTCAGTTTTCTCCCCTACATCCTACCATAAAATTACACCTGTAAAAGTATTTTATGTCTATTTGCAATATATTTGAAGCACTGCAGCCGGAGTGTTTTTTCTTCATTTTTCTGATCTGGTCACTTGCACCGATGGTGCAGTGAGGAGGTACGGTCTTTTAAGAGTGCATGTGTTAAGAAACTTACAAATAACCCGCTATTCAGCTGTGGAAATCAATTATTTGGATTTTTAGTTGGACTTTTGATTTCGGCTACCTTCTGCACTGTTGTCGTAACAATACTTTTTTCTATTTCAAGTTTTGGTCATGATCCTGTGCTCTTGTAAAAAAACCCTGTTATAAACTCAGTTAAGCATATACATGGTCAAGAAATCTGATTTCTGTAGTCTCTTGCACCGGGTAAGGAAAGTGTTTCCATGACATTTTATGATGTCGGATTACTGCCAAAAGTTGACAATAATCAGATTAGTTAAAATGCGCGTAAACACACTGATTGTAATATTAATATTGGAAGATATTCTGTCCAGCTTTAAAGTTTGTACAATGGCAGCCGGTCTGTTATTTCTGTTCTGACTTCAGTCCAGCCAATGTATTTTTTACTCCTGTCAAGACACCAAAGTAAGACCACTTTATGTTGTATTAAGTTCTACATTAATTTTGTTTCTCAACATTCAGATCTCGATTAATGTGTGGTGTTTTCCCTGAAAAATATCTATATGTTAGGAGCTATGGCATCACAACAGTGGCTTTCAACTCTCCTAGTCATCTACATTTCCACTTATGGTACAAAACAGCACAACAGTACTCTGGACTGCAAGGACCAAAGGTGGAAGCCACATGACTGTAGAGTACTAATGGTACATTTCACACTGAGTATTCATTTCTTTAAGCGGGAGTAAAAAGTGTGTGAAAAAAAATGGGTTAGTAGTACTAAATGAACACTCTAAAGGCAGTAGTGGGGGCACATGCATGACAACTTGAAGTCCCATCTCGCCTTCATTTTCACATAAATCCTCTCACAACTTCAGCTTGCTGCGCCTCAAACTTGATTTTTATTAATGAGCCCAAAGAGGGTGTCTAGTAAAACGAAAACTTGTTGTATGCAAATTACAGGACACTCGAGCAAAGTTTGATCATCGAGCCTACACACACTGTGGCGTTGTGCTCTGTCCTTTATTTTGGTTGCAAATATGCCATTGTGTCTGTGAAAACCAGTTTAGCGTGTAGAATACTGCTTCCATATTAGTCTGGCTTCCATATAGCCAGAATACATGGCTAGATTTCCAAAAGTATCCAATCAGTAGTGCTGTTTAATAGATGTGGTTTGAGGTTTCTATGCTAAACGACGTTCCCTCCACCTCCACAGCCCTAACAGAAGATGTCAGTCTTCCTTAAGCCATATTTGTGCCCTGTTGTGTGTCTATAACCGAGGCCAAACGCAGGGAAATTGACTCCTTTCTCATCTTCAGTTCCCTCTAATTATTAAGCTGGCCTGGACTCTGATATGTAGCACTAATTACCACCACACAGGACTGACCTCTGATTCCATTTGAGAAAATGTTTACACTGTCCTGTCCTTGTTGGCCTCACATGCTGACCTAGGATCAGAGACTGCTAGGGATACAACTCCAAGTGTCATGAGGGCAGATTCTCTCAGGGCCCCAAACGGAGTGTTATAGGAGGTGTGTTACTTTAACGGTGTCAGCAATGAGGGTAATAAATGAGAGTATTAGAATTGTTTTCAGTTTGATTAATCTGTCTCTCAAGTCTCTGGTTAATTTGTATGTTTAGACCATAGGTACAGTGTATTGTGTTATAGGGAATATGTGATTTACTCAGTCTTGTACTTTATGTTCCTGGTGTATGCAGGGGAGGGGTTTTAGGGTATTTCTACAGCTTGGCGCAGGTCTCTTTCTTCCTTTTAATGTTTGATTTATTGGGGGGAATCTGACCTTTAGCCTCTTCTGGGACATAAAGGTTCCTCTATTCTAATTAATGTATGGATGCTGTCTTAAAAATCACAACTGTCTTTACTGTGTAAGCAAAATAAAGAGCATTCAGATGTTTCTGGCTACATTTGTCAGTGGTTTTCTACTGGCTCAATGCAACACATTACAATAAAGGGTTTCCATTTTTGATTACTTGGCTGGACTAAATAACCAGACCATTAAGCACAAGAGCCAGTTACGGTAACTTGCTCCAAGTATAGTCACGAACAGAATGAACTGTGAGCATGTTTGCGAGGAGCGTTGCTTGGTGATGACCTTCAATTTAGCTACGTGTTTTCACAATACTGGAACTTTGTTGTCGTCAGTGAAGAATCCATACCAACAGATTGACACATAGGAATAGACATTGTAACAAACAAGATAAAAAAATAATATTGCCTGCTTTCGCATTCATAGAAATTCAGCTGAACAGGTAACACCTCTTGTTATAATGAAAGGATTGTTTTTATATTTTCATTGAGAATTCACAATTAATAGCCTATTGTAGGCCTACTCTCTGAATATACTGTATAGTTTTCACTGAAACTACTTTCTACCAAAGACATAGAAATACCTAAAAAAACATACTAAATTTACATATACAAATACTAAAGCAAAGCTTAATTTTATTTTAAAGTGCTCTGTTCATAAAGATGTGAGTTACATCATCTTAACTACAGGTGACAGGTACTTTGAGGCAAAGCCCACCTGCTGGCAGCAGAAAACTGTGACTTTACTGGGTATTTTATACATTAATATAATTCTTGATAATGTATGACATTAAAAAAAATCTTAAATTGCTGCTGTTATGATGTTTATCGTTCTGCAATTTAAGGTCAGTGGCTGGATATAATCATTTTAATTTGGTGTTACAGTGCTACAGGAAGTCCTAAAACCCGGAAATGAGTTAGCATTTTAGCACTTCCGGTTTTTAGTTAGATGCCTGAAATAAGGTCTGTGGTTAACACGAGCTGAAGACATTTTAGTGTTTTGTCCTACGATATAAAATACGTCAGTAAATATCCCATTCGTGAATTTTGAAGCCTTTATGTTTCTTAAAAAAGGGCGGTTGCTAACAATTGGCTAAAATGAGGCGACTAAACGTCATCACGCCGACTCGTCTGCCTTTACAGCCTCATTGCGCATGCCCAAAGGCTTTAGCAATTGAAGGGGTCGTGTCTAGAAGATAACCCCCATACTGCGAAAACTTGCAAAAAAAACTCTCGCGAGACTCGCTGCGCGACGACCTATCCTAACCGTAACCATATCGCGAGAGTTTCGCAATTCGCGACTTAGCCGCAAGGGGATGGCACACATTTGATGCCAGCCTGTTTACCCAGCTGCAATTTGATTGGCTATTTGCCAAGTAGGTCTACTTTTGACATTAGCTCGTAGTTGGCAGAAGTTTAGAAGATGAAAAACGTGGATTATCTTCTACAGCACAAACGTGAGAGTCTGCACTTTGAAGAAAAACTTGAGATGAAATATTATTATAAACCAAACCCCTGTTAAAAAAATAATCAGAATTAACGTGGAGTGGTTCTCCAGGATAAAATGGTTAATTTAACTGCTTGTTTGTCAGAGAAGACTTGTATTGCTTCCCCTTGTTTGCTAACTTTATTCGGACATGGTCAAGAACAGACTTTAAGGATGTCAAGCGTCTTCCTGAGAGGATTACCAAACATGAAAACAGCAGGACAACCCAAACTGGCAGTGCGTACATCCGGGGGATTGAGCAGCAACAGCAATTTGAGGAGAACAGGTATGTGCTCAGTGGGATTATCGCCACATACTATTCTGGTTTTGCATCTGTCCTCTGGATTGCAGATTTGCTTCCAGCTGCTGGGCTGGGTCCATGTTGTAATAACCAAATCTATACAGTACATACCACTTAGTTTCTCAGTGTGGGGGAGCATGCAGACATGTCATTGAAGCCATGGTAATGCAGCATTGTAGATTAATATGTGCCAAATACTGAGAGTAACTCATCACAAGGTGCATTGATGTTAAATGCCCAGTAGATGTCAGTGAAGCATCACATTTTGTAGCTGAGATTTTTCAAAGGTTGTTTGTCTGTCTGTCTGTCTAGTAAAATCTTGGATGTCTAACTTTACAAGTGAGGGTCAGAACAATAGTGGTAGTGAAAGTGTTTTAGAAAGCCATGCACATGTTATGGCAGTGGTTCCTAACCCTTTTCCTTAAGGGACCCCCTTCTATCATTGAGTAAACTGATGACCCCCGACTATGTGACATTTTTTATGGATATTTTATATTATATTCAATGCATAACAATAACAGTACAGAGCAACTGATAAACTGTACAATAAACCCAAATAGTGAGCGCAATAACTGCAGGAAGTTTGTGTAAAACGAGCGATTTGGATGAATTTTGAGCAGATTATTTCCTGTGGATATTGCACAGCAATTGCAATAACGCATTGCAGATGAGTTTTCCTGTTATTTTTAGGGACTTTTAATACAGTTCTCTGTATTGTGTGTGTATGTGTGTTTTTTCTTAACAGTCATACATACTGAAGAGGCTTCTTTTTGACAAATTCCGTGTTTTCTTTTCCCTGACGTTTGACCATCGTTCTATTAGCTCTTGGTTGTTTTAACTACGTACTTTTCTAACACGAGGCTGTTTAGCAGCGAGGGAAGGTGTTCAGGTCTTCACCAGTGCCCTTATCCTGTGAGATTTGCTTTAAGTTTATATTTTAAATATTAATCCAAACTTTAAAAATAACAATTTAATTTAGTTTTCTTCACAGAAATGAATGAAATGCTGAGATATAGGCCAGCTGTATATTTTTAAAAAAAGTTGTCTCACATCCCTCAAAATCAAGAAGGTCTCGCGACCCCATGTGAAGCCTTGGCGACCTCTAGTGGGGGTCGAGACCCCGAGGCTGGGAACCAGTGTGTTATGTCATTAACGAACCTAATGCACATGGACTAGCGGTTGCACTGCAGCTGTGCATGATAGCACCCACATGTGGCAACAAGTGATAAATGTTTCAACTATTTGACTTAAGCACCTGGAGATCATGCCATGTTTGTGGCTTTTAGCAACGATGAAGCACTCCACATTATTTGCTGGAGGGATGTCCACTCTGATACAGGACTTCACTTTAAAAAGGACTGTGTCAATAACCACAATGCCCCCTTTTTAAACAAGGCCACCTCGTCTCAGCCCCGCCTCTTACAAATTATGCATTTGCATACGTTTCGGAGGAAGCTCTACATTGCTTCCCTTCACATCCCACGTGGAGTCACCTTGCAGTCCCCACAGACTGAACCCATTAAGGCCCCTCCGTGGCCATTACAGAGTAACCTCCAGTGTTTCTTTCCCCTTTGAGTGTTTTACTGGAATCGTCTGAACTCTTTCAAGGCTCGGTGTGGAGCTCTAAGCAGGGATTGTGAAGGGGATTGGCAGAAGTTTTACGGGCCATTCCACGGCGCTCCGAGGCTGTTTATCCAGACGGTGAAGCCGCTGGCCTCCTGCCCAATGTTCGGAGGAGATGAACCGGTTTGGAGTGATTGGAGATTTGATAGAGTTTCGGGGTAGAGGGCTTCCCTTGTAAGTCAGGGAAAACACTACTCCAAACACACACATATAGGCTACATACATCAACACTGGGGTAGCGCCAAGTGTAAAGGAGGGCCATTATGTAACCGCATGTCTCGAAACAGCATGAGATGGAGAAAGAGCAAGGATCAAAGCATTAGTGTGAACCGTGTGCTTTTATTGAAACTGTACAGGATTAACTGTGCTTGTGTGTGTGTGTGTGTGTAAAAGAGTTGAGAGGAAATATAGAGCCACCTTCAGTTTCTTCCAACTGTTTCTTATCAGTCCCACACATACCTACAGCTACTTTTATTTGGCAATATTATACAGGGCAGGTGTGACACAAAACATAATCATCTTACATTTATTATAATGAAAAGAGCAGAACAGTTATGTCTGAAAGAGACAGGAAAAACACCAAACTCTTATCAGTATCACACAGAAATGCCGAGTCTTTAAATAGCCAGCCATTGTGAGTCCAGAAGGAAATGAGGTAAAAGAAATGAAATAAATGAAACCTCTTATTTAAAAATATTCATTATTATCAGTACTGTCTCTGACAAGCTCTGTAACTTAGCATTTAATGTTGGGGTTTTATATATATATACTCCAACTTAGGGCTGCAACTAACAATTATTTTCATTGTCGATTAATCTGTTGATTATTTTCTCGATTAATCGATTAGTTGTTTGGTCTATAAAATGTCAGAAAATCGTGAAAAATGTCGATCAGTGTTTCCCAAAGCCCAAGATGACGTCCTCAAATGTCTTGTTTTGTCCACAACTCAAAGATATTCAGTTTACTGTCACAGAGGAGTAAAGAACCCAGAAAATATTCACATTTAAGAAGCTGGAATCCGAGAATTTTGACTTTTGTTACTTAAATAATTACTCAAACCGATTAAACGATTAGTTGTTTGGTCTATAAAATGGTGAAAAATGTCAGAAAATGGTGAAAAATGTCCATCAGTGTTTCCCAAAGCCAAAGATGACGTCCTCAAATGTCTTGTTTTGTCCACAACTCAAAGATATTCAGTTTACTGTCACAGAGGAGTAAAGAACCCAGAAAATATTCACATTTAAGAAGCTGGAATCAGAGAATTTTGACTCTTTCTTTTCTTAAATAATTACTCAAACCGATTAATCGATTATCAAAATAGTTGGCGATTAATATAATAGTTGACAACTAATCAATGAATCATTGCAGCTCTACTCCAAATACTATAACATCCGCTTCACATTCAGGTCCGATTTGTTTGCTTCTTATTTCATAGTGTGTGCATGTGCGGTGGATGATTGTGCGACGGTGTGGTTATTTAAAGTGTGTGTATCTGTGCATGTAGCCGACATGTGTGAGCTTGTGTGCATGTGTG
Organism: Sebastolobus alascanus; assembly: GCA_916701645.2. NCBI lineage: Eukaryota > Metazoa > Chordata > Actinopteri > Perciformes > Sebastidae > Sebastolobus > Sebastolobus alascanus. Next base: position 2,986,676 of record CAKAOJ020000060.1, read on the forward strand.
TGTCTGTGTAAGGGGTGCTCTGAGTGCTTTTGAAGATCAGCGGAGTTATTGAATCCAGATTTTGAAGTGAATAATGGGCAGAAAGAGCACTTCATCTCAGCCTCTGACAGGATTTGGAGGGCTGATGGAGGACAGAAGGAGGTGTTTTGTCCTCCTTTCATGTGCTCAACCCCGCTGAGAGAGGAGCAGTAGGGAAGGTTTCTGTATGTGTGTGGTGGTGTGTGTATGTGTGGAGTCGGGGTACTGGGATGAATATTGAAAACAAATCCAACAACCATTTGGTTGGAATGGATTGTGATGTACAGAAGTATCCATCAGTTTACATGCCATTTTTCTTAGCTATACGCCAGCGGTGTGGAAATGTCGGTCTAGACTCAAATGTCTTAACAACTATGTGATGGATGGCCATTGAATTTTGTACAGAAGCTAATGGTCCCCATAGGATGAATCCGAATGATTTTTCCTCTAGCGCGACCATGAAGTTAGGTTTCTATAAATACAATATAAACATAATATTCCATATAAATGCAGTTTTTCTTTCGGTGCAAGCGACTCTTTCCAGGTTCATGTTTGCCATCATTTAAGTAAAGGAAAAAGTAGTCTCATACTCAATCCAGGCTTCCCAGCTACATGTTTTACCCATAAGTGCAGGCTGTCGGTCAAGCTCTTCTATGATGTGTCTAAATGTTGACTGGGAAAAGCGGGGACGTTGTGCATGTCCGTCTCTGTGCGAGAATGTGATTAAGACCAGCAGGGCAGGGGAGTGTTCTTTTTCTTCAGAAATAGTTATGCTAACAGATGTGTTCATTTGAGAACGGGGCTCACAGCATGTACTTTCTATTTTCGCCGACGACCTTCTGTCCACTCGTACTGCTGGGAAGGCGCTCGCGTCCTCCCTGGAAGAATTAGTGAATGAGTTCACAGGCAAACGAGATTTGTGACTGTTTGACTGAGTTTGACACAGAACAAAAGACCGCCTCTTGGTGTTGCTTGTTCAGTAGAAAAACTTCAATGATTGTACGTTCAGTTGTGCACGTGTGGACTTCCAGCACATGCTGCTCGATAACCAGCAAAACAAATAAGTGACAAAACATTAAGTGTTTATAGTTCCTACTCTTCTGTGAGAAAATGGTTAGGGTGCTAAATGCAAAAAGAAAAAAATCAATCAAGGAAGTGGACTCCAGTTAAACTCTTGGGATCTCTCGGCCAGCTCATGAGATATTGTTAAGGTCCCGACACACAAATATATTTTATATAAATACAAATATATTTTCACAACAACATGGCCATCTGGAATGAAGCTAAGTGGTGAGTGAGAGTGGCGTGAAAATGGTCGACAGACGCCGCTTTATTTCATGTATACAACTGCTTGTGTATCCGCAGTCCTCGGTTTTCCGTTTTCTCTTTTTGAATGACAAATACAGACTAACGCCACCTGCTGGTAGGTAGGTAGAGAGAGTTAGTACAGCTCACACAGGCGCAGGCTGTCATCTTTGTGGTGTGTTCGAGTGCAACTTTTTCGCTAAGACAAAGGCGACGTGGAGGCGGTGCAACGGGCGGCCTTCGTCGCCGCCAGTTCTTTGTCAGCTTGGTGTGTCCCCGTCTTTAAACTATAAGCTAACAATCGTTAAACTAAGACACCTGGCGTCTGATTTTGGGTCACTGTAGCAGTAAAAGTTGTTATACTACTAATATGATATTATGATAAAATTACATCATCGGGAAACAGGACAACAACCATTAAAAAATATGCATCAAACTATTTCAGGACATAAATTAATGAGAGAGAATTATAGAAAACAGGATTTCTAAATAGGGATGAGATATGAGCTTCTGACCAACATAGAATATAAACAATACAAACAAATTTAACTATGTATGGCCATATGCAACAATGTTAAATGACAGTTTAAAGCAACATACAAGAAGTGCACATGTACAATACGTTATTACAGAATGACTATGGAGCTTCTGTTATCCCGGCAAGTGTCTCTGGATGAATGAGTTTGAACATTCCGGCTGTTGCCTCCGATAGACCTCTGGTCAGATGCAGCATGTTGTTTCTGGCCACCTGCTCCCCTCTGGCGCAGCTTTGAACTTCCTTGTGTGTGTGCGACCTACAGCGTATGTGTGTATATTTGTAAGGGCAGTTAGTAGACTAGTAGTTGGAATGTTGAAAGGTTGTGACCAACATCTGGACGTTGACTCCAGCAGGAGGTGGGGAGAGAGAACGTGAAGAAGAGCTGATGGGAGGTGGGTTGGGGCTGGGTCATTATTCAAACCAGATGAGGATAGCTTCTCATAGTTGAGGAATAAAAACACAACTTTTTGTACTTCATTCAATTCATTTGACAGGACTTTGTATTCTTTTTTATACCCTTTAGTCCCTTAGTCAATATTTCAGGACCAAAAAGGATTCAATCTTTGAATCTTCTCATTAACAAGATTCAGAGTTATACCTCACTTGGCTTTGTAATCATTTTGCATGTCCAGGGGTCTTTTTATTGAGTGACGGGGGCTTCAAGATGGAGGGGAGAGTGTACTAGAGGGAAATGAATATAAAAAAACAGGTAGCAAAGCGCAACTTTGATATCAAGATTTTCAGTATAGGAAAGACTTTCAGCTGTGGATTCCTGACTCTTTTCAAGAAACTCTGTCATAACTAAATAGATAGTTTATTTATTTTTTTCACACATCGTAGTCAGGAGGAGCTTACATTTGCCTGATGATGCTATGTTATAACAGCTATTGCCTTCTTGTGGTCACAAAACGACCACAAAGAAGCTTAAAATGACTACAAAGAGATGCCAAACAACCACAAAGATAGTTACTCAAAATTTCTCCAAAGAGACGCAAAAGGCTACAAAGAGAAACAAAACGACTACAAAGAGACACAAAATAATCACAGAGACACAAAATAACCAAAAAGAGATGCAAAATGACCACAAAGAGACACAAACAACTACAAAGAGACACAAAACAACCACAAAGAGAAACAAACAACTACAAAGAGACACAAACAACTACAAGGAGACACAAAACAACCACAAAGAGACACAAACAACTACAAAGAGACACAAAACAACCATAAAGAGACACAAACAACTACAAAGAGACACAAAACAACCACAAAGAGACACAAACATCTACAAAGAGACACAAACAACTACAAGGAAACACAAAACAACCACAAAGAGACGCAAACAACTACAAACAGACTCAAAACAACCACAAAGAGACACAAAGCGACTACAAAGAGAAACAAAATGACCACAAACAGACTCAAAACAACCACAAAGAGATGCAAAGCGACTACACAGAGAAACAAAATGACTACAGAGAGACACAAACAACTACAAAGAGACACAAAACGACTACAAAGAGACACAAAACGCTACAAAGAGACACAAAGTGACCACAGAAACGCAAAACGACTACAGAGACACAAAATGACCACAAAGAGACACTATGACCACAAAGACACACAAAACAACAACAAATGGACGCAGTGACCACAAAGAGACACAAAATAACCACAAAGAGACGCATAACGACCACAGAGGGACACAAAGCGACTACAAAAAGAAACAAAACGACTACAAAGAGACACAAACAACTACAAAGAGACACAAAACGACTACAGACACAAAATGACCACAAAGAGATACTATGACCACAAAGACACACAAAACAACAACAAATAGACACAGTGACCACAAAGAGACACAAAATAACCACAAAGAGACGCATAACGACGACAGAGGGACACACAACAACCGCAAAGAGACGCAAAATGACTACAAAGAGACACAACATGACCACAGAGAGACACAAAATAACCAAAAAGAGACGCAAAACGACTACAAAGAGACACACATCCGCAAAGACACTCAAAAAGACTACAAAGACACACAAAATAATCACAAAGGGACACAAAATGACTAAAAAGAGACACAAAATTATCACAAAGAGACACGAAATAATCACAAAGACGCAAAATGATTACAAAGAGACACACAACAACCGCAAAGAGACACAAAACAACCAGAAATAGACACATCACACACAAAAAAATGCTAAATTAAGAGAGGCACACAATTACTACAAAGAGACACAAAATGACAACAAACAAATACAAAGTCTTTTTAAGTCTAGGTTCATTAATTCCACTGAGTAAACAGCGTAACTATTAATACTGTACCGTTTCTTATTGCCAAGAACCAGGGCTTTAAATGTGAGACTTGATGACCATGATGAAAAGAGTGATAATAATGTTGACAGTAATGAGTTTCAGTGGGATGGCTCATGGTAATATGTTAACAGTCAGCAACGTTTTTCTGCGTTTGTCTCATTACTCATGCTGATGTATTGTGGGAGGTTTTGGGAGTGGCGGAGAAATGCTGAGGCAATGCTATCATACTGATAAACAGGTGTCTCTCTGCTTTCCTCCCACTCATTGATTTCCAGGACATAGCTGGTCCCAATAGACTTCTGACCACTGGACATGGTGCATAAGAAGAAACAGTACTTGTGTGTGTTGGGGTGGATGTGGGTTTGTCTTGTAGTTTGAGAGATTGTCCGGTGACCTAAGAGTCTCAGGTTTGGTCCCCACAACAGCCAGGGAATTAAAAATGTGCACATTTTGGTGCATATTTATGTGGAGATATGTGTTTGTTTTCTTTTTTAGAGAAATACTATAAATAATAGTTATATACGCAGAAAAGTAGTTGAAACTGATATAGTGTTGGCAGCTACGAGAAGGGCAACGGTTCCTGCCCTCTAGCACTGATGCAGAGATTGCGTAGGATGTTTGACATTTGCAAGATCCAAAAATAAAATAAATTCTATGTCCTTGAAATAGCCTCAATTGCAGCTTTTGTTTGAATGTGTGGGTGTGGATTCCATTATAAACACCAACCGCTCACAGTGTCCCGAAAACAATCTCAAGGACATCCTGAGAGAGGCCAATTTGCCAGTGTGTGTTTTTTTGTTTTGTTTTGTTTTCTCGATGAAGTCCCCATTTTCCGCAGGCTGTTTGCGAAACAGCTCACTCATGTTTTGTCTCGTCTCTGAAGAGCATGCCATGAGAAAATGGGTATGCTGCTGCTGACGCGGACGTCCTATCGCTCTTCGTGGAAGTGAAACAACAGTGACTAACAGCGTATAGTCGCCCATTTTAAATAATCAGCAGCCTCCGCTTGCAGTGGTGTTGAACTGACATAAACTATGAAGAATGATGATGAAGAAACACTCAAAAATAACGTCATGATACTTCGTGCACAGGTTATATAGCTCACTTTCCTTGTGGTATTTTGGAATATTTATCTGCCTAGACTAGTTTAGACCGCCAAGAATTAATACTGATATGTATGGGTATGAAGTGTGTGAGTGCATGCGTGTACCTGCATCACTGCAATTGTAAGGAGTATGTTTCTTTCTTCTGAAATAACATGAGAAACTTCTGAAGTAGTGTATTAGACGGCACTAACTTAGCTAAACAGTCATTTTAAGTTTCAGTTTTGAGTAACACTTTGGTGTGCGTGTGTGTGTGTGTGTGTGTGTGTGTGTGTTTGTGTGTGTGTGCGTGCGTGCGTGTGTGTGCGTGCGGGCGTGCGTGCGTGCATGAGAGGTTGAATGAGTGTGTAATGTGGTGCATATGGTCTGTGGCTCTGTGTGTTTGTGGACCGAGGACTGGGAGCGGTTATGAAAACAGCGTTACCCAGAGTACAGTTCTCCTGGATCACAGGTTACAGCCCCAGGGGGTTGTGGGATAGGCTGGGCCACTGTAGGGAGCGGATAAACCTGACAGTGACTCCCAAAGAGCGTGCATGCGTGCGTGCGTGTTTTGTTGACCCCAAATGAGCGGGAAGTAAGTGACATCATGGTAAACCAGAGCAAGCTGTTTTCAACCTTACGCTATAATCACCTCTGACGTTCCTATTTGTATATGCGCGTGTGTGTGTGTGTGTGTGTGTGTGTGTGGTGTGTGTGTGTTTGTTCACAACCAATTCCATATGTAGTAGAAGAGAGTGCTTCCCGACTAGGCCAAACGCCTGTCGTCTTTTGTGAATTTCAGGATGTTACTCGTAGCAGAGAAGCTGTTTTCAAAAGGTGATTTATTGTAGAACGGTGGACGTGCAGTCTTGTTTCCATACAGCAGGTGGTGCCACAGGGTCTAAGAAGTAGGCAAGGATCACCATGTGCAGCACACCAGCAAACATAACAAACCATCTGTTATTATGTCAAAGAAGAGTTGGCAAAATTTTAGGGGACTTTCAGCAACAATATAAGTCTTTTGTTGACAAATCACAAATTCTCCTGATGTACTATCTTAAAGCGAGGGTAGGCAGAACGTTTTTGGGATCATTGGGCAAAAATTTCATAACAACCTCTCAGCATATTGTAATTCAAGTGTTTTGAGAGAAAACTAGACTTCTGCACCTCCTCATGGCTCTGTTTTCAGGCTTTCAAAAATCTAGCTCCGTGACGGGAGACTTTGGCCAATCACAGGTCTTTTCAGAGAGAGAGAGAGCGCCCCTATTGGCTGTTCATTCAACGGAGGCAGCTGTCAATCACTCGTGAACTCCGGTCAAACGGTCAAACTAGGCAGCGCTGATCAAATACGAATCAATATTCTGTTAATGTAATACCTATTTCTCACCTCAAATGTTTTCAGAAACATCTTGTAGTGTACTGTGTGCTCCGGCTGGTGGGCGGTGCTTGGTATTTCCTCAACTGATCTCAACATGGCTGCCGGGTCACAAACTTTCTCATTTTACAGCTAAACAGTACACTGCAAGATGTTTCCGAAAACATTTGAGGCAAGAAATAGGCATTACAGTAACAGAATATTGATTCATATTTGATCAGTGCTGCCTAGTTTGACCGTTTGTTTGAAGTTCGCGAGTGATTGACAGCTGCTCAGAGACGGCAAGTCTCCAGCTCGGCTCTGATTGGTTGTTTTCCTCCGGTCTGTGAAATCTTGCAGATGCCATTAGGAGCACTGGAGGACACCGGAGGACACAGAGGCACATGATTTTTTTCAGATTACCTGTCTCACTTACTGTCAGGATATAGTGACCGTTTTAGAAAAATAACTTTTTTTTTTTAATCATATTTGCTCCATTTCTACCCACTGTAGCTTTAAGCTCTATATGCAAATGTATCCTCCTCAGGTCGTATCATATAATGCCAAAAAAACTGGACAACTTAAGTATTTATCTCTAACACATATTGCAATATGAGTATTCCCCCACATGCCCCTAAGCTAACCTCTGTGCTTCATCTTTTCTATTGTGCCTTCGGTTTCAGTTCTGTCTTTCATCGCCGTACATGATGCTCATAATCCCTTCCTTCTTTCTGTCGCTATCTCGCTAAATCCCCCATACTCTGCCTCATTGTCTTCTCTAACGCTCTCTGTGGCTTTCATTTTCTCTTTTTCCTCCAAACCTTCTAGTAACATTACAGCTCTTCACATCTGGGATGCACCTGTCATGATGAGGAGTCAGTTTTCCCATGAGACCTCTCTGAAGTTTAAACCCCCCCCCCCAAAAAAACCACTACCCATTTAATAAGTAAATATTTACCTGCATGAGTTATAATGTGCAGATTCTGGAGCTATCCTTTGAGCTATGGTTTCACTCAGACTTTATTATCCAAACTGGGAACATTGGGTGCAGTACAGTGTGCACACATAATATATTGATAACAGAAAATGATGTAAAAAGAATACAAATGAACACATTCAAACAAACAAATGAACACTTTGAAGATTAAGAAAGTGAGTAAGAATGTGGGAGTATGAAGTGAAGAGTCTGTTACAGTTTAGCAGAAACATACCAAAAGCATTATTTGTCACTGCCTCCCAAAACCATTACAAATCCCTGTTGCAACCATTTTCTGATCTGACAACGCTATGGTTACGGTTTGTTTACCTTTAGGCACAAAAACTACAAAGTCTGACATAGTTTTGAACCATCCAACCACCCCGAGCTTGTCCCGCAGCAGACTTTGTGGCAACAGACAAGAGTCATGATTCTTATGGCCACTAGAGGGCTTTGTCAACTGAATTTAAACATACAGTATCTCAGACAGTCTCTGGAATATACCTTTAGAACTCCTAAGTTTGGTGTTTCATGTTGTAATTTAGCCCCCATGGGTTGAGAAATCCTACAACAGATCTTTTCAAGACCAACTACATGAGCCAAAAACCAATTAGACTAGTTGGTGTTGGTGTTTGGTTGCCTGTGTGTTAATGGGTGGGAGGCCAGTGAGGGAACACGCCCTTTGCTGAATTTGTGACTCTATTAACGGCTGTCTGGGGCGTGGCTGGCACCTGGTTGCGTCTTGTAGAAGTGGACAGTGCCAGGAGCTGTGGTACACGATGGGAACTGGGCTACAGTGGGCAAGGACTAAATGGGACAGACTTAAAGGTGCAGTGTGTAAGGTTTGGCATCATCTCGTGGTGAGGTTGCAGATTGCAACCAACCAACCAACTTCTCCCGTGTGCCAAGCATGTAGGAGAACTGTGGTTGCCGACGACGCGAAAACCTGTAAACATGAGTGGCCCTACCTAGAGCCAGTGTTTGGTTTGTCCGCTCTGGCTACTGTAGAAAAATGGCGGCTGGCTCCGCGAAGAGGACCAGCTCCGTATGTAGATATAAACGGCTCATTCTAAGGCAACGAAAACACAACGATTCGTATTTTTGGTGATTACACACTAAAGAAAACATACTTATCAATATTATTTTCCATTTCTGCCAATAGATCCAGCTAAATGCTACACACTGTTCCTTTAAACATGAGCCTTTGAACATTAGCCAAACAAGTAACGACCGCTAAGTCGACACTGCAGAGCTAACGTTAGCTAACGTGAGTGGGCTAAGACACTGTCTAAGGGCTGCGGTGGTCCCACAGAATAAATGAACTCAATCAACTAACTGTGGCATCCTAATGTCCACAAAGTAAACATAATTTTGCCGGCATCACATACCGAACACATACAAAGTGTCCGCTAACTGGGTTAACTGGCGACTCTCGGCCGAATGCATTGTGGTTGCTCGTAGCGACGGCCGCTGTGTCCTCGGAAAAGCCTTCAATTTGACTTTTCTTAATTCTAAATACATACTCATTTGTGTTTATTATCTACTCCAACACGAGCAACCACGGACGTATTCGGCTGAAAGTCACCAGTTATTACTGTTAGCAGAGAGTGGAGTCACTACAACTTGCCACCGCAGTAATGGCGGCACCGATAGATGGCGGAACACACAAAGCGCCGGTCGCCGAATTTGTCTATAGAATGTAGAATAGCATAGCATGGCTGTCGTTAGTTCCACTGAGGCCGTCAAGGTTTTTACTTGACAGAATTGACATGAGCACTTCAGCCTGTGTTGTCAGTTTTTGGATGTTTGAACCTGTAACCTGAAGGACTTTCGCCCAAATTATCATTGGCAGTGGTTTCTGTATTTAACCATACTCCTCTGCGTTAGCTACAATTCCCTGCAGGTGTTGCACTGTCACTAGCCTCCTGATTCGTATTTACTTCTTGTTCATTTTCCTGTCAAATGGCAAAAAAAAAGTTTGTTTTTGTTCGTGTGTGCAAATACAATGATGAGTGTGTGTGTGTGTGTGTAACAGTGTGTGTGTGTGTTAGGTGTTACAGTGTGTGTGTGTGTGTGTGTGTGTATGGGAGTCTTGGCTAGTCTGTGTGAAAGGCTGGATCGTCCTCAGAGCAGCCCTGAATAATTGTTTCCAAAAGCCTGTTGCCGTGGCAGCGAGAGGACGAAGGGATCCGACCAAAATACAACCACATAAATCTGCACTTAAAAGGGAGCTGCCCCGTGGCTCGTCTTTGTGTGTGTTTGTGTTTGTTTGTGTGTGTGTGTGTTTGCTTTTACACTTCACAAACCAACCTTAAAATATGATGTCTATCCTTTATGACTTTGAATTTGATTACCGGTGCGTTATTGACGAAGTGGTGATGGCGTGAGCATTCACTGTAGGCATCGTGAGAGTTGTTTGGGGAGACAGCATAGCAGGAAAGGCTTGTTTATTGATCAGTATTGGAAATCAATGCAAACAATATCCCTTGCCTCTCCTCCCCTCTCCTTTCGAAATCATTTCCTCATGTCGACGCCAGAGAACATAAACCTGACAACCATGAAAACAGAGAGAGAGAGACGGAGGGAGGGGTGGGCAGCAACTTGTTTCTATTAAACAAAGGCCAGGGCATTGTTCTCCGAAAAGGAAAGATCCAACACGAGAGGCGTTATTGATGACCAAGACTTGCTGCCTCTTTTGCTCTGTGTGTGTGTGTGTGGGGGGGGGTGTTTGCCACAAACCACCAGCATGCTAATGTACAAAATGTCGCTCTGTGCTCGCAATGGGAAAGGTGGAAATTACACATTGATTGGAAAGCTGCTCTCTGCCCCCTCTATTGTTGAGCTGCCAATCTGTCTGCATCCAATAATAAACATCAGTGAGAGTGTGTCTGTGTGAACTGGAGGTCACTCCGCAGCCTCTTCTTCTCTGTGTTCAACAATAAACATTAAGGGGGGTGTTTTAACTATCTACACACAGGTCAGTGTTCTGATGACGTCTATGCCACTTTCCCACAGTTCTGGAAAACAATAGACGTGGGAACGGGGATCACTGATTAAACCTGATACGCTCAAACGCAAACACACATATTATGAATCTTAACAAATTGATACACTATCTTGTCCTTCGGTGTAAGTGATGTTTGTTCCGAAAACAGTTGTTGATGGGACCAAACCATGGATGTGTTAAGAGAACTGGATACAGCGTTGGAGGCGGGGCCCCGTTCATTCCTATGAAAGTTGCATCAGTGGCGCATGAAGACAAAATGGCTCGACTTCCGCCTGGAAAAGTGCCCGGATCTTGTGCACAAGGAACATGCGCAGTAGCGTCCGCTCGGTCACATGACTCGGTCACGGGGTCCCAACGTCACGCCGTCATCACGGCCTCCGCTCCAGCCACGGTCTGGGTCTCATTCACATGAACGGAGGAAGGGAAATAACTCTGGATTCGGCTATTAGTGCGTTTTACAACTTTTAAAACCTAATGATTTAAATAAGGACTATTAGAGTGTTCGTACTGGGGAGTTTATCTACCTCAAAAAAAAATTTCCGCTAAGTTACAGACTTCTCTTTCCCAATGTGAGTTTATGGGAAAAAGTCTTTTTGGGCCCAATGGCAACATGTGACGGACACGGAAGTTGCGGTACCGCCGTTCGGCCACTACGAAAGTTGGTATCAACGACCGGCGCGCTTCCTGGGGGCTTGCATAGAGCAGGCGCAGTAGCGTTTCCTTTAACTCCGCCTCCCTGCTCTCGGTCCAGCCTCGGTCTGGGTCTCATTCACATGAACGGAGGAAGGGAAATAACACTGGATTCGGCTATTAGCGCTTTTTACAACTTTCAGGACCTAATGATTTAAATAAGGGAAAAAAGGGAAATGGGAAAAAGTCTTTTTAGGCCCAATGGCATCACGTGACGGACATGGAAGTTGTAATTCCACCGTTTGGCAAGTATGTAAAATTTGCCTCAAAGCCCGGTGCACTTCCTGGGGGCTTGGACCAAACTTAAAGTATAATGTCCTGTATTTGCTGAATTTCTACTCTCTTGTAGACTGTGTGACAGGCTGAAGGTTTGAAACACTTTCACGTTTTCATCCTGAATTCAGAAAATCTTTTTAATCAGTAATAATAGTAATTCTGGTAATCCTTAAAATAGAAGTCCTGGTTGATTTGGCAACATCTATTACAAGTTACAAGTGATGTAGTTTTGCACTTCCATAAAGTTTGGGGACTCTCAAGTAAGTCAAGACAGGAAGGAAAGGTCAGAGCTTTCTTTTTAAAATGACATCTAAAATTAAATAGAGGGGCAAGGCAGGGAGAAAGAGCAAGAAAGTTCCCAGGAAAGTTGGGTAGCTACCAGCTGCAAATATTCTCAATTAAAAGGCAGAACAGTATTGCATGAAGAATAACGGTTCTTTTGTGACTGTGATTCCCCTATAGCCGCAGTGTATTTTTGTTATCTTCTACTTTAACAGTAGTTTATTGAGTTCTCATGTCCGGGCCAACAAAGCACCCACTGAATTGAATTAGGATACTGAGCGTGAGAGGAGGCCGTTCTCCAGACAATGTAAGGGATTTGGAGTATGAGGATGAAAAGAGAGCACTGAGATGTGAGAGCGTGATTGGGAAAAATGGGAGAATGTCAAGGGGCTTTCCGGTGTGTGAGAGACCTAATTGAGTTAAGAGACATCACTGGAAGATGTACGGGAAGTTATACCACCACCAGTAGAGGATCGCTGTCCTCTAAAAAACACACTGCTTATGAATTTTTTTTCCTGGAAAGTAGTTTGTATCAGAAAACATTTGATTCCATTTCAGCTAATGTGCAAAAACATACCATGCTAAATGGTACAAATGGCTGCAAAAGATGCCTCTCTGAAGTCTGAGCCGTAATGCGAACCATATAACCTCATCTGGATCTGCCAAAGGAGGATATTTTAGGGAAGTCTTCTTTTATTTGTATTGTCTGTAACATCCATCACGGCTGAGTTTAAATTGAAGTAGATGTATGTTGTAATGCAACACCAGAGCCAGCAGTGGAGTTCAAAAGAAGATATCTGATGAGGTTGATTCCTGCTACCGGATGGTTCCAGTGAGTCACAAACTGGTCAATACAGAGACATGCACTCAGTGGCCGCTTTATCGGGTACACATAAATTCAATTATATGTTAAAGCTGCAGTGGGTAGAATTGGAGCAAATATGACGAAGTTATTTTTACAAAACAATCACTATAGCCTGACATTAGTACATGAGACATGCCGTCTCTGAGCAGCTGTCAATCACTCGCGAACTCCGATCAAACGGTCAAACTAGGCCGCGCTGATCAAATATGAATCAATATTATATTACTGTAATGCCTATTTCTCGCCTCAAATGTTTTCAGAAACTTCTTGTCGAAAGTTTGTGACCCGGCAGCCAAGTTGAGATCAGTTGAGGAAATACCAAGCACCGCCCACCAGCTGGAGCAAAATTCTCATTTTACAGCTAAGCAGTACACTACTAGATGTTTCTGAAGACATTTGAGGAGAGAAATAGGCATTACAGTAACAGAATATTGACTCATATTTGATCAGCGCTGCCTAGTTTGACCGTTTGATCGGAGTTTGCGAGTGATTTACAGCTGAATGAACAGCCAATAGGAACGCTCTCTCTCTGAAATGACCTGTGATTGGCTACAGTTTTTAAAGCCTGAAAACAGAGCCATGAGGAGGTGCAGAAGTCTAGTTTTCTCTCAGAACACTTGAATTACAATATGCTGAAAGGTTATTATGGAATTTTTTGCCCAATGATGGCAAAAACATTCTGCCTACTGCAGGTTTAATTGTTGAGGTCATAGTTAAAGGTGGTGTTGTACTGGACTACATTATGCTGAGAGGTTTCACATTTTTTTGGCCTTCCCATTTGCATACACAGGCCCATGATGTAATTGAACTGACACCTCTATGACGGTTCCAGCAAGAACGGAACATTATAGGCATTGTAAAAGTAGACTTTATGGCAGAACAGCTGTATTGGATTGCTGTAGACTTTACAGGTGTACCTAATAAAGTGGCCACGGAGTTTAAATGATCATGTGAAAAATACTGTACATACTATATGTTTTAATTCAGTTAATAAAGTTTGATTATTGTTTTTATAGAGATAAGTTTAGATAGAGATTAGTTATTCATGATAGAATATTGATTTGTAGAATATTGCTATATGATTGTAGTGTAGTTTATGGTAAAGTTGGAGCGCCCCCGTGTCATTGGGATTAAGACGCCAACCATGAACCGCAACATCCCTGGTTCAAGTTTGGCTGTGTAACCTTGTTGCATGTTCCCTTCATTTTCTGTCATCAATCTTCTGTCACTATCTAATAAAGTAATTAGATGTCAAGATAAACATGGTAAACTAGTTTTATGATACGATAAGATACAGAGTGTACAATGTGGTGAAAACAGAAGTTTATAGAGAAGAGTGGGAGAATGGTAGCCGATATGACAAACCAATGATTTTTTTGAGGTTGTATTTTCTGGATTAGAGTGAAACCCTTCAGGCATGGGTAGTAATTTGTGTGAGGGAAATATAGTGATCCAAAAAGTGGTTGTTATTTTTCTCTCTTCTTGCGCCACTCCACCTCTGCCAGTGGTGTCAACCGCTGACAAAATAAAGGGTATGTTGTTTCACATTTTCTATTTTTACTGGTTGTTTTCTAAATCACAGTTGTGTTTTTTTGCCCTTTTTGTTACTTTTGTCTCTTTCTTTCTGATATGTCAACATTGTCAGGGAGACATGGTGCCCTGGTAGTTAGAAAGACCATCCTGTAATAGAAAAAATTGTTGGTTCTATCCCTGTTAACAAATCATATTGTTTCTTCTAACAGAGGAATTCTTTGAATGCGGTTTTGAGCAAACAATAAACTTTTCCCTCCACCTCTCGCTGTTATTATAAACCCCTTTCGATCACAACACCAGGTCCATTCCTACAGTGTAGATCTGAATAAACTCATGGGTGAAGCTCTACTTTGGGTTTCTGAAAAAAACATTTTTAGCAACACTTTTTAGCAAAACTTTAATCTGCATTAAATTGGCAGTAGGCAATATATTTTTGGCATCATTGGGCAAAAATTCCATAATAACCTTTCAGCATTTTGTAATTCAAGTGTTCTGAGAGATAACTAGACTTCTGCACCTCATCATGGCTCTGTTTTCAGGCTTTAGAAAATCTAACCCGTGACGGAAGACTTTGACCAATCACAGGTCATTTCAGAGAGAGAGAGAGCGTTCCTATTGGCTGTGCTCCGGTCATGTGACCGGAACTTGGCTTCCTTCACCAGATTTCACAATGGCGGCGGCGTCACAAACTTTCCCATTTTACAGCTAAACCATACACTACAAGATGATTCTTAAAACATTTCAGGAGAGAAATAGGCATTACAGTAACAGAATATTGATTCATATTTGATCAGCGCGGCCTAGTTTGACCGTTTGGTTGGAGTTCGCGAGTGATTGACAGCCGGCTCTCATAGACAGCAGCTGGACAGCAGACCTCAGATCAGCTCTGACTGATTGTTTTCCTCCGGTCTACCTGTTTCATGTACTACTGTCAGGATATAGCGTCCGTTTTATAAAAATAACTTTTTGAAATCATATTTGCTCCAATCTCGCCTACTTCAGCTTTAATTTTTTTTTTTTTGGCCCGTTAGAGGAAGGGCAAAAAACTGTAAACACAACATTAACTTATCATCTTACAAAGTTGATATGGTGAACACGTAAGCAAGCAGTTATGTGCTGATTTACACACTGACTACGTTTACATGCACAAAATATTCGTTTTTTTTGTCCTTATTCCGAAAAAGACAATATTCCTACTAAGCTGTTTACATGGCTAATGAACATGAACATTCCACTAATATTCCTGTTTACAGGCAGCCGTGCATACTCATTGTTTGACCGTGCGAACACAGCCTCCCTCTTTCATTCCTTCATCCACCTTCTTGAAAAGGTCGGCGTTGCGATATTTGCGCATATCCAAAAACCTGTTGATATCCAAGTCTTTCCTAATGTTTAAAAGTAGGTGTGTTTCTCCTACCGACCAGAAATGAGGGCTTTTCTTTTGGGCTTACATCTCTGCAAACTGTCGGCTAGTTGGTTTGTGTACAACGCACAGAGCTGGCCGTAAACAGGCAAGAGGCCGTGTGTCGCAAACTGCCGTAAAAAAAACAATTAAGACGCATATTCCGAATGTGCTGTATACATGTCCAAAGAATGCTCCTAAAACCTAAATAATATCTGCATACCTCACATGTCTTAATCAGAAAATGCTCCACTCGCAATAAAGCCTAATTCAGAATATCCAAACGGAGTATGCTGTTTACATGACCCGTATCAAATTCAGGATACTGTCATATTTGGAATAGGAGTGGAATATTAGTGTGCACGTAAATGTAGTCAATGTAAAAATATTCAAAAACAAATGTAACAACAGTCCAGAAGAATACTTGGTTATAGACCATCACTAATATGAAAAACAGTTTTCTTACATAAGAACATAATGTTGCACTGAGTCAGGATTTGGAGCTGAGAGATCATTCCATGCAGGGCGTTTGTTGCAGGGATTTTATTTGTGGAGCAGGGATATCTCTCTCTCTCTCTGTGTGTGTGTGTGTGTGTGTGTGTGTGTGTGTGTGCGTGCGTGTTTGCGTGCGTGCGTGCGTGCATGTTTGTTTGCGTGCGTGCGTGCGTGCGCGCGCGTGTGCGTGCTCACTATGAACATAACACTCAAATCAAAAACATGTTTTTCACTACTGTGTACTGGGCTTACAGAGAGTGGGACAGAGAGCACTGACACACACACACACACACACACACAACACACAACACACAACACACAACACACACACACACACACACACACACACACACACACACTGGTTGTCGGTTAGATCATAGAATCCACCAGTGGTCTTGCTTACTTTGGCCCCTGTGTTTCTTACTTTGTTATCCCTCTCTCCATCCCTTTGCTTTGTTATCCATCTCTTGGTCCATCCTCCCTCCTTCCCCAACGTCTGGCTGTCTTTTATACACGATCAAAGGCTCAACCCCTCCCTGTGCACACCACACAACACAAGTATGTGCAACACTCCCGCTCTGTCTGTCATGCACACACATACACGCAAATACGTGCAAAAACTCTTCCTTTGAAATGCTCTTTAGGCTTATGTGACGCTGATTAGAGTTATTCACTCATTCACACACCAAATATTTGTAATCAAATGGGCATATGTGTGTCCTGAGGTGTGGTGGATGGGTTTGGTCCAGATGTGTATCTTGTTTTTAATCAGCAGACAGGATGATGACTCCCTGGAGACCGCTAAGAATGTCTACCATCACTTTCTTTCTTTCTTTTTTTACTTCCTCACTTTCTCCTCTCAGTATTTAGCCCCGCGCTTAAACTAACTTCTGGCTCGCTCTATAAAAACAAAACCTTTTGGCTAATCAAATCCACACCATCTGTTCCTCGATCCCTTCAAACTTTCCAAACTTGCCCTCCCTTACAACCCGTGCTGCTCCCACTCAGTCATACCTATAACTGTTTATCAATTTTAAAACGTGTTTACTACACAAGCCCAGAGCAGCTGTATTCATTTTAACACGGATTGCATAATATCTTGCAGTAGTGTCAATGCTGCACTGCACGCCCATGTGAGCAAATATTCAGTTGGTTTAATGGGTCACATTACTGGTGCAACAGTGTAATTTATAATGAAAAAGAAGCAGGACCCTGGAACACCAAGAGTGAACTTAAAAACTGCTAGATGGAATGCATAAAATTTGAGCAATTTTGTTTACACCGACACTTATTATACGCTTCATTCATGTCGGTTTCAGCCGCAAACGGGCAGGTTTTTTTTTCAGTGCAAAAGTTCTAAAACCCACTGCATACTAACTGCCCACCACTAAATGGTAGACAAACAAAGTTAGTGAGTAGCTTGTGAACATAGTGGAGCATTTACTGTAGCAGCTAAAGAGTCAGGTTTTATCGGAGCCGATCGGAGCGTGTTCAGAGAGGCAATTGCTTGGCTTGGCCAACCGCTCATTGCTCGTTGACTCCAGGGAAGTGAAGAAGAGTTCCATTTTAATGCTAGTATATCCAGCATCCAGCAGCAAAGTGAATTGCATTCAATGAACCTCGCCCTGAACACAAAACGCTGTTCGCTTGTTTATTCAAAGTTTATAAATACGTGCCGCTGTCCAAATTGCATCAAATTCGACACAGAACTCCCTTGAGTCCCAAGTGTGAAGTACATCGGATGAACGGTTCTCGAGACATGCAAGAACACACAGGCAGAGATTCCTTGCTTTATAGTTAGACAAGTGCAGTGCCTGTTCGGAGCGGGCCGATTGCTTGGCATGCTCGACTCAGTCCGCAGAGCCCCGAAGCCCCCCCCCCCTGCTGCTGCACAGTGGGCCGTTCCCATGTTCATTCAAAGTTTATTAATATTGAATGTGTCGCGCGTCCAAATTGCACCAACTTTGACACTGCACGTCCTTGAGTTCTCATCAATACACCCGCCAAATGTGAGGTCAATCGGATGAACGGTTCTCGAGATATGCAAAGGACACACACGCATATATACGCACATTCAGACAGACAGAGATTTGTTGCCTTATAGTTAGATATTTCTATGCGTCTCAGTGCATATGTGTGTGTGTGTGTGTGTATATCCAGCACCTCTCTATGGTCCAGTATTCAGTGGGAGGTTTTGGGGGCTGCAGAGTTGTATTTTCTTCTTAGTAAGATGAATACTGCACTTCCTTCTCCAGTTTAAATAAACCAACCACTTTCTAATCAGACGGGGCAATCACAGCGGTGAGGCAGGCAGGTATTTGCACATTCAGCACTCAGAGTCTGAGAACACACACACTCGCACAGAAAATGTATGCGTTCACCATTGTGATTATGTACAGTAGCA
The DNA here is from genome assembly GCA_916701645.2 of Sebastolobus alascanus. Classification (NCBI taxonomy): domain Eukaryota; kingdom Metazoa; phylum Chordata; class Actinopteri; order Perciformes; family Sebastidae; genus Sebastolobus; species Sebastolobus alascanus. The sequence continues at coordinate 3,005,234 of CAKAOJ020000060.1, forward strand.
TTCACACACCTAAAGAGTGGTAATAAAATAAAACAAATGTTTACGCTCATGGCGACCTGTTTTATCGTCCACACAGTGTGTGACTATACGAACACATTTTTGTCCCCCACAGCTGGAAACACAAACCGTACACAATACTACAGCTTCCACTACCACACAGTAAATGTCAGTGCTGTGGTTTTGTGTCCTTTGAGGTTGTGCAACCAGAGTTGAGACAGAAAATACACTGTGCTTGATTCCTTTACGAGCTCTTACAACAGAAGATATAAGTGAGCCAACAATTTTAACTTAATACAGTAAATTATACCATGATCCTGATAAGCAAGTGAGTTCCAGACCTTTGCTGCAGTAAAATAATGCTCCTTTTGTCCGAGGAGTGTGTGTGTGTGTGTACGTGTGTGTGAGGAATCTAGCACTCAGCAGTGGTGATAGCATCTTAACTTGGCAGATACTTGTCCTCTGCGTGTGTGTTTCAGCGTATCATTGCCATGCAATTGTATTTTAATGATTTTTTTTGTCCATTTATATATGTGTGTATTTTGGTCTGAGAGTGTATGAATATTTTTTCGGGAGGCTCATGTTATTATGCATTTTTCTGATAAATATGTGTGTGTTGGTTTATGTGCACGTGAAGTGTGTGTGTGTGTGTGGTTATGTTGGCAGGGTGTGTGTTGTGCTAGTCTGGCCCCTGTGGTTTTACGATGTATATCAGGCAGCTGCTCGGTCCAGCATCTAAAAGATCAGAAATAGAGCTGTTATTCTAGCAAAAATGGTAACTGTGAGATATACAGTTTCACACACCCACACACACACACAATTGTACTGCACACTCACAAGTGTAACATGCACGCTCACAGACGAGCACACACACACACACTGCTTCTGTTCCCAGCTCTCGATGCATTCCTCAGTGTGCGTTGACCTTTCAACCGAGAGGTCAGATAACATCTCAGGGGATGTTCTCTACCGGCTGAGTTTTCCTTGAATTGTTGACTTAGTAACACTAATTGGTCTGAATTGAACTTCACGGAGGCGTTTCACGGAAAGGTATTCTACCGCAGATATTTCTGACTCGGAGGCTTAGGGGATTTCGCTCCCCGATATTTTCGCTTTATTCCCCGCCTCAGGCTGCTCAAAGGAGGAATGTACATGAATATGTGAGCGCACGCAATTACTTTCTCGACAATTGAGTGTTATGTGTGTGGGTTATAAGTATTATGACCTAAGTCTTAGTGTTTGTTATCAAAGATAAATGTCAGCCATAAAATAACCCTTCTTTCTTTCGTTCCTGCGAAAATCAACAGATACTGTACTTTTTTATCCAAAAGCAACAATATTTTTGTGCACAGAGCACGAAGAGACACACACATAGTGTGCACACACACACACACACACACACACACACACACACACACACACTGAGCTGCAAGTCATGTCTCAATCAGTGTAAGCTGATCCTTGTCATCTGGTTTTGGTTTAGATAGAGCCCATTTCAAGACTGATTTGATCTAAGTTCACCCTGTGGTGTTTCTACTCTTCCAAGGCCTATATGACTCACTCACACACTGCTTTTCTAGCTGTACGTTACACACACAAACTCATTGCTCGCACCGGTAGTGAGAGAAATAGAGATATTTCCTGCGCACTCCTGTCGCTTGACCCCGTGTCCCAATATGTTAATCATTTCCTGCTGTATAATCCAATGAAATGGTTGAATTCACCGACTTATTAGATTAGTCAGACTGGTGTCCATGGCGGGGAAGCAACAGCAGTATTGGATCTGGACTCAATTCAGCGGAAGAGTGCTTCCATTACAGACTCTTAACCATGTTTTTTTTTCCAATTTATGAAATATATGTTAATTCTTTCCTCAAATTTAAAACTTACAGAGGAAGTGTTTTCCAAATCTCATCTTCCCAGCTTCAAGAGGAATGACGTGGAAAAGTTTAACTTTGCACTTTTCAGCTTGGGAGTCTTAGTCTTATTTAGCCACTCAAGAGAAGCAATGAGATGAGATGCCTCTACTGCCGTCTGCATTCAATACCGCCGCACAAGGCACCCCTTGAGCGCCGTTATGAGTTGCATCGGGCTTTCCATTAACAACAATGTAAACCCATCCGCAGCAACAGTAAACGTTCAGGGAAAGTGCTGTGGTGACGTAGTTTAAAGAGCGAAAGAGACACACCGGGCGGGCGTTTTTTCCTAAACCTAACTATAGTGGTTTTGTTGCCTGAACCTAAGCAAGTGTTTTTGTTTAATTCACAACATTAAGCACGTGTTTACTGCGACCAAAAGGTGATGCCGAGGGGTCTGACAAAGCGTCAGCATGGGACGAGTTGGAATGAGAACGCGTTGGTACAATATGAAACAAGACTCTACAACCACACTAGGCTCCGTGAGGCTGCAGTGCTTTTAGCTAAATGCTACGGTCAGTATGCTAACATTACAATGCTAACATTCACCATTGTGTGTTAGCATGCTAGCATTTCCTAATTTGCACTAAATACCATATATAGGTGAAGCTGATGAGAATGTCATTTTGCAAGTACTGTATGTACATACACCAAAGTATTAAAGGTCCCATATTGTAAAGAGTGACATTTTCATGTCTTTTACATTATAAAGCAGCTTTAAGTGATATATAAATACTGTGGAAGTATCAAAACACTCAATCCATGGAGAAATACACACAGCCCGTATTCAGAAACTGTGCGTTTGAAAGAAGCCGTTAGGATTTCTGTCCATTTGTGATGTCACAAATCTAAAATATTTAGACCATTTCACAGTTTTAAACGTAAACATACTAAATGTGTCCCAGTTTATTTCCTGTTGCAGTGTATGTGAATGACATCAGCTGACAGGATGTAAACATGAACCCAAGCTGTTTCCTAGCAACGCAATTCCGTTGCCATTCCGTTGAAATGTGCTAAAACGGAGTGTTTCAGACAGAGCATGAATACAGGTATATTCAGAGAGACAGTGTGAGAAAAATAATGTGTTTTTTTTTAACATTAAAGGATGTAAACATGTTCTAGTAGAAACCCAAAATTCAAGCATGAACCTGAAAATGAGCATGATATCTCCCCTTTAAACAAAATGGGCCAATACAAATACATGTAGGATTCAGTTAGAAGATATACAAATTAGACTATAGGTTATATCACTATATCAAGGTAAACAACAAATATAGCACTTACCTAATATTGTTCCATAAAGGCAGGACATCCACAAAGGTTAACCACTTTATATGCTTTAGTAATGTCTTGGACATGTCACTGGACATGTGTATTTAAAAATCCATAAGCTTGTTTTTCAGTACCATCGGTGTCCATTATCTTACAAAAGCCAAACTTTAAAACATATTAAATGTTGTCCAACTTAAACATTTGTCTTTTTCAGGCAGTGAACAGAAAAAATGTAAATCTACCACCTTTGTCCTCCATATCAATTTGCTCCTCAATTAAACTTTGACCCCCCACAGTTCATTCCCTTGACCTTAGGGACGACCCCAATTGTCTTCTTCCTGTCTACTTGGACTAAACCGTAATTGGGGCTCTAGTTCTGTTGATGCCATAAGGCTAAAGTAGACAAAATGGAAATGCGGTCATGCTTCACAACATGATATGACACATTGTGATGAGACAGCTGCCTTGTTAGCTTTCATAGCATGGAAAGCCAAGACTTGTAGGCTACAGTATGAATGGACTGAATAGACAAGGCTATACTGGGACAGAGAATGCACACACCTCTCTTGTTTTCCCTTCAGTAAATTCTCCACTTTCACTCCTCCTTTTTCCTTTTCTCTACGAGTTATAGTGTTCCCCTTCAACTCCTCTCCAGCTCTGGTTTAACAACTCCTCAGCATCATTTATTTATGCATGGCCTGTTTGCAGCACTGGGATCTGATTGGCCAGTTGTCCCATTTTGGGCCTGATAGTGAAAGCTCCATCATGTCTCAGAGGGCCCGTGTGCTTGTCGGTGTGTATTGGTGAATTTATGTGTTTCTGTGTGTATGAAGAGGAACACTGAGAGTTGAAACAAGCGAAAGAGAACATAAAACAGAATAAGACGTGTAGCCAGAGGAGAGAAATAAAGCAAATAGAGGGAGGGATACTCGAGAGTGGGTGAAACAGAAATGAAGAAAATGTGTGTTCGCTGTTTGGCTCTATTTTTTGTAATGAGATCCTGACAGCTCTTTGTCTGTCCTCCTGCACCTGGCTGGGTGGGGGGGTGGATATAAGCCTGAGAGGCAGATGTTGAATGAGCCCTTCCTTCTCTTTGTGTCACAGCGTGTCTTTGTGTGTTTGTGTTTGAGTATGAGTGTGTGTGTGTGTGCGTTTGAAAGTGGTCCTTGAACCTTGTTGAACCTATTTTAAAACCTGTGTGTGATTGTGGGGGTTAAAACAAAGCATCTGTGCATGTGCAGCCATAGAGATGTCAAGGCGTATTTGCTCGAGTCTCGAACCTCTCATTAGCTCCCCATCGTGTGTCTGAATGAACTAATAGCATGAGCCAAACAGAGGAAACACACAGCAGCATGCAGCATCAACATTCACTGTTAGATCGTTAAATCCAACCTTTTTATTACCTTTCATTACCTATTTTTATTACCCTATGTAGCTAATTAAACTAAGATTTAAATTAAATCATTAAAATTAGATAAGGCCATGGCACAGTGAATCATAATAAGTTAAATTAACATATGTCAGGATTTTGTATACACTAATTAACTAATTAATATACCAAACACTCACAGGGGAAGTTTCCATTATAGCAGCTGGAAGTTAAGTTGCCTTGCTTAGAGGCAACTGGTCACTAAGAGGATTGCGATGCTATTCGACCGTTCGGCATGGAGTTATAACGGAGTGCCCCTTAAAGGGTAACTTTTGTATATTTCAACCTGGACCCTATTTTCCAATGTTTTTGTGTCTAAATAACTAATAGGGACAAGTTTCTGAAATTGGTCCAGTATTGAGGGATAACGCTGTAACCGGCAGCTGCGAAATGAGCTGCAAGGTCAAGTGACGTAACGTTACGTCCACAAAAAGTGCTTGTTTTTGCCACTGACAGGCTCAGATTGTTATTATAAGTGTCTGACAACATTATGAAAAGGATCCTATACGGACAAATTGTAGTTTGTTATCGTGCCCAAGTCCCGCTCAAGGAGAAGTCTCGTTGTGAAATCTGAATAGCCGTATACTCTGGCTCAAATAAATACGGGCGGCCATCGAATTCAAAGACCTCATCCACATTGTCGAAATCATCTAAATATTCAGCCATGACATTGAAAATATTTAAGATAACACTAAGCTACGCTTTCTGTACTCCAACACAACAAACTCTGCCCGGCTGGCCCTCGCATTTCCACCATGGATGTATTCACTATTCCACCGTTGTCTTCTGGCAACACGTCACCTCGCCAGATTTTAGAACGACACTTCTCCTTGAGCGACTCTTTCCATAATGTCAGATACTTATAATTACAATCAGAGCCTGTCATGACAAAAACAAGCACTTTTAGTGGACGTAAATGACAGTGCCAGATTGCCCTAATAGCACCATATTGCAGCCTGTGAGCGGCTGCCGTCTACGTCTCACTACTGAACAATTTCAGAAATTGTTGTCCCTATTATTCAGTTAGACACAAAAACATAGGAAAATAGGGTCCTGTTTGAGGTTAAGGGTATCGGCAAACACTAGGCCTACACTAAAATATCTGTCAATAATCTGTCAGCGAGCCAAAGTAAACAAAGTCCTAAATTTAAATCAAAAAACAGATATTTTCTCAGGAGTTGAAGGACATTCAACAAGTGGAAAGAAAGGGGTTACCCATGTTGCTGTGTGTCTGCTAAATGTGTAAGTAAGTGGATTTTTGCTGATATGAAAGTCATAACTTTAATCTTTCTATCCTGTAGTAGTAGGAAAATGGCAATGCAGTTAAAATGAGGTATTTTTTACTTTATTATCTAACCAAAGACCAACTCCAAAATTCTAACTCAGCACTGGCAAATTTGCTTACCTTGGCGTTTTTTCTCTTAAATTGACCCCAAGTGCACACACACATGTTCTGTAGGCACACGGTGTAAATAAATCCCTGTTGTGTGTTCCCAGGATATGAGACACAGACGCACAACCTGCACGCATGGATGCACACTGAAGCACACACAATTTGCGGCACTATTCCATACAGGATATGAAACGGACTGATATAAACTGACTAAGCAGATAAGGTGGTGCTGCCCCGCTGGCTGAGGCACGGGATGAAAGCAGCAAAAATAGATGTAACGTGGTCGTTGTTTTTTATGTTACACAGTGGAATTTAAAAGGGCTTTGTAACCAAAAGACATACAGTACTGTCTGTACTGTACTGTACTGTACTGTACTGGGTTGATGAGAGTGAAATTTTGCTTTCTTATCATCCCAAATGAGTGAGAGACAGAGCTGCGAAGTTGTCTGATAATTCTCTGTGGGCTCGTCACTATAAACAACGCCTTTCACAAGAAGATACAGCCAGTGTTGGTGCAGGATTTTAACCAAAAATAGAAATGTATTTGAAATTACCCATCAGCACCCACTCTTAATGAAGAAGTGCATCTACGTATATTGGTGTTTGTGTGTGCACATGATGGATGAGGAGGACATTATGTCATCACCCAGGGTAAACACTGGGTGAGTCATGCTTGGCCTTGGGTGGATTTCATTAACGGGCGAACAGCGCTCATCTTTATCACAACAATCTGAGAGCGGGATGAAGAGACGGACGCGACATAAGAGGGATTTAATGACGAAAAGTTGTGCAGACAGAGTTGTAAAGATATTAGAAATATGAAGAATAGAGTGACAGAGGGAGAGATGGAGATAATGATAACGAGGAGCTATGAGGGCATTTTCATAAAGCAGGACTCGGCCCCTCCCTCCATCTTCCATCGCCATGGTGATCTGTGTGTGTGTGTGTGTGAGGGGGGCAGACAGAGAGAGAGAGAGCAAAACTGAGAGAAAATGTTAAGGGAAAGAAATAAAGAGTCAGTGGATGAGAGCAGAATGGTCAATTTCCCCAAGGTAGAGGTGGTAAATTACGGTTTCCCCTCTCTGACGGAGCTCTTTGACTGCAGCTTCTAACAATGACTGCAGTGGATACACACATTATCACAGACACACACACACACACACACACACACACACACACACACACACACACACACACAAATAGATGCACATGCTGAAGCACAGAACTCTCATCCTCTGCGGTTTTATTTAATTACAGCAAAGTTCTAGATATTAAAACGCTTCTCTGATATATATATATATATATATATATATATATATATATTTCTCATTTGTTTTCTCGTTCTTTTCTCACACGAGCAAAGTGTCGTCCCCATATCAGCAATAAGTCGGCTGCAAATGAATTACACTCGTATTATGAAGACGCTGTAGCCTGGTGTCAGCGGGATTAAATGCAGTGACACACACACATATGCTTGTATACAGACAGTCATGCTCCCATGGACGCTCGCACGGCATTTTTTTAATTTTGCTTGCAATCTAAGCAAACCTAAACCAAAAGAAACAGTGTTGTTAGCCATACGTTGGCTTATGTTGAGTGTGTTTGTGTGAGCTGGAGAGCAGAAAAGTGTAATATGCTGTAGGAACATCAAGTCTTCATACCTGAATGATGTATGTTACTGCAGAACAGTTTCTGATCTGCCGCAACTATGGGAAAGGTATTTCTAATCAAGGCAACTATAGTGTGGGTAAGGTGGACGTGTCATGGGCAGGGTGTCAGTTTCCACTCGTTTCATGCATGTCTTTTCAAAATAAACTTCCGTGTTCACAGGAGACGTACAGGTTCCGCTCGTTACGTGCAAACGTTCTCTTTTCAAAATTACCTTCCAATGTAGGTTTGCTTAGTTTTTAGGTTTACTTGGTTAGGTTCAGTTGTTGTCACGGTAAATACTCACTTATTCTGCAGCCTGATGGAGACACCGGTGTCAGACTCATCCATTTATCCTTTTTTTCCCCACACTAACTGGTAACTTGATCACTGACGACACAGAGATACCAACATTTTTAAAATGATTCATTGACAGATCATTTGTCTCCTAAAAGGTCTGCGGATGTTTTTTTTTTTCCCGTCTACATAAAAATGTTACCAATATAACCTTTAAATGTCGCACCTTCCAAAATGTTTCTACTTGACTTCACTTTCTGCTCTGTAGAAAATAAATGGACCGTAGTCATAGTGCACGTATACTCAATTTGACTTCTACCCCTGTATTTACTTATTTGCACTGTGGTTATATATTGTATGTGTTTGATGCACATATTTGTACATATTTCTTATATTTATAATTTCTTATTCTTATTTTTATTCTTATTTTTATTCTCTACATATATTGTGTTATATATACTATAGCATTATGTACAAAATGACATGTTACATACTCCTTTATTTCTATTTTCTTACATTTCTTTATGCTTTTATATAAGAGCAAGTGTAACGTCCCAATACGTCCCAAAAAATATTAAATACTTTGTAATGATGTTAAGGCTCAAAACTAGACTAAACGTTAAGATATTTTTGCTGCACAAACACACAAACCTTGAGAAGACTACAACAGTAAACCAGTTTAAATCTGCAACCAATCGGACACCATGTATTTAGTATAACAACAAAGATAAATACTGTATCTTCGTCTCTTTACGTATGCGTGTGTCATTATGTGTGTGCGCTAATCTCTGTATGATTATGTGTGTGCGCTTATCTCTAACAAACACACACACCAGATTTAAAGCATGTAAAGTTGATATTTATTATTTGATAATTTCATAATTACCAAAGTGCTCCTCCCATGGACAACAAGTAACTGGCTGACACACTTCTACACACCTGCATGTGTATTCAATGCCAACACACACGCACACGCACAGTTACCATGGTTACCCCCTCAGGGGGCTCTGTAGATATCTGTGCTATCTCAGATCATCTACATTTCAGAATGCTGAAGGCAATTAGGATGAACCTGACCTCACACACACACACACACACACATTAGTTGAATCCCTTTAGAAACCAGTCTGGACTCAAACCGATCTGTCAGAAAACGAGGCCGCTCTTCTCACCTCTTAAAAGCTGACTACATGGAGATACAAGGTTTTCAGCAGCTGCAAACTCATTTTAGAAATTCACACACTTCCTCTGTCTGCGCTGCATTTGAAGCTGAACCCGGTGTATGAGAATAGATCTGAGATATCAGCTGGGGAAACGTACAAAGTACATCGATAGTGTGTGTGAAGAGAGAGAGAGAGACAATAGGAGATGGAGAATGATGAGGAGACAGTTAAAGGGAAGTGAGAGGAATGTGATGCAGGGAAGCTGCAACAGGAACATCTGTTCATCCAGTGCAGATACTGCAGTAGATTATTTTCAGGTGTGTGTAGTGTGGTGTGCAAGTGGGGCTTGCACGTGTGTGCTTGTACCTGCAGGAAAGATAATCAGTAATGATTTTTTTTATTCTGCCCATCTATTGTATCCATCCATCAATACAACTTCAAAGATAAGAAATTTCAAGATGCTCTCTAACACTTCAAGTATTTGTGTTTTTGCTTCTTCATCACGTTCCATTTCTAAATCTCTCCTCATCTCTCTTCCATCTTTCTAACATTTTAAGGAGTGAACAGGCTCGGCAATTTCCTCTTGGCTGAATTACCTCCATACAGGGAGACATTTATCTAAATGCACTGTTGAAGCCAGCTCTCCCTCCCGCTCCTGAGGAGGAAGCAGATCATGCTGTTAATCACCTCTGAAACAAATACTCCCCATATAAACACACACTCCAATCGATACACATTCACACACACACACACACACGCTCACACACACATGCACGTACACACACACACACGCTCACACACACATGCACACACACACACACACACACACACACACACACACACACACACACACACACACACACACACACACACACACACACAGAGTATCAGGCTGGTTGGGTCCAGCTGCACAGAGTTGTCTGTCTGTTCCTGCTGTACTGCAGAAGCTGTTTATTGGGCCTGTTGTGTGTGTGTGTGGGTGTGCAGCTGCCGAGCCAAAGCACCGGCGGAGGCCGGCGCTAATGACCCCATCCGTGGAGCGAACGCCTTGTGGGAATGGCAGACCTCAAAAGAGCTGCAGAGGATCATGGGACGGGACCCGCGGTGCCTCAAAGAGACTCCACAAACCGTGGCATTAACTCACAGCGCTGCCAATTAGCGGTCTGAGTCTCTCTGGGTTTTGCCTTTCCCAGACCAAGCCTGTGTCCAATTGTAATTGCACAGGCCTAACAAGACTAGTTTTAGCTTGTTTAGGTGTCAATTGAGATGGGCAGCACAGGACACTGAGAAACACGATGTTTAAAGAGCCGTGACATTTGGTATAGTTTTCAGTGGCAGAACTTTTGATATTCAACCTAATCTAAAGTTTAACATTAAACCTGCAATAACTGATTTTTTAGCCACTTGGGGGCAGCAGAAACAAGTTCTGAACACATAATTGACCTTAAGTTGATATGGAAAACTTATTAGCAATCAGTTGCTTATTTACACATCCAGCAGTTACAGGGCAACGTTAACATTCATTTGGAGCATAGACTGTATATAAGAAGTGGACGTAGTCACCGTGACGTTTCCCATTGGTTTGTGGACTGCCGTTTTGAAGCCTCGAGTTCGGCATTTTGGCCGTCGCCATCTTGGTTTTTGGCCGTCGCCATCTTTGTTTTTTGCAACCAGAAGTGACATGAGAGGGTGGAGCCAAGTACAAACAAATGCTGAATAAGACATTTTCCAGCAACCAAAATGTTAAAATTAACTTTCATGAACCGAAAACACACTGTCCCAGACCGGACAACGCCATGGTAGCGACCAGTCAATCACAAGATAGCCACGCCCTAAAGCATACTCTGCTTTATGGTCTATTTTACTCTAAATGGGACCATAATTTACTAAATGAAGATCGTGCTTGAAACTAGCGATTGAGACCATAAATTCATATTTTCAGACTTATTTTTGCAACCAGAGGAGTCGCACCCTGCTGGCTATAAGAATGAATGCAAGTTTAAGACACTTCCGCATTGGCTTCACTTTTCAGACCCGGAGATTGCCAACCGATTTGGCGTCGCGCTTCTGGCCAACTGGCAAATGCAGGTCCAATATTCACTCTCTTTTAGCTCTGTTTGGTCTCTACCAACTCCTGAGGGAAATATCTGGCTCTTTAGCTGCTAAATGCTCCACTATCTTCACCGGCAGCTAGTGTGTGTAAACAAGCAAATGGACAATGCAGCAATATCTGAGGGATCAATAAGGTTTCTGTGAATGGGATATTGGCCTGGCCTCTTCTTTGCTAATTTAATAACTACACTTAGATTGCCCCAAATCTCCAACAATATCCATTCAGCATCAGACCATTAAGATGAACTTTAGTCTTCCTGGATTTCTTAGGCTTCTGAAACAGCAGTTAGATAATGGCACTTTATCTTTCAATTCAAATAAATAAAACAAGACCGTTTTAAGCTCCTCTTGGCAGCGTTTTAGGATGTAGGTGGAAAGCTACTTTCTTTCACTGTAGGATGAAAGATTGAGTTTATCTTTAGGTATCGTCTTCTAAATCAGGTCCTGCAGACTGAAGAAGGACAGAAGGACTCGAAGAAAGACAGGACTGCAGTGTCCTTAAAGGAACAGTGTGTAACATTTCAGGGGATCTTTTAGCAGAAATTGAATATAATATTCATAACTATAGTTTCATTAGTGTATAATCACCTGAACTTAAGAATCGTGTTTTCATTAGCTTAGAATGAGCCCTTCATATCTACATAGGGAGCGGGTCCTCCTCAGGGAGTCAGCCATGTTGCTCCGCCATGTTTCTACAGTAGCCCAGAATGAACAAATCAAACACTGGCTCTAGAGAGAGCCTTTTGTGTATTTACGTTACCTGAAGGTCACCGTATTTCTGCGACACGCTTGTGAAACTACGGTAAACATGAGCCGCAGAGTGCAAAACCATGGTACAGCCAGCCACCGTCTGACTTCCGTTGCTCCTAAAGTAGTGTTATTATGGTAAGGATGGCCTCTGAGCGAGGCGAACGGCGTTGCCACGGTTTTGCACTCGGCAGCTCACATTACCGCAGTCTTTGAAAGGGAGGCGTGAGCCAAGGGGTACTCAGTTGCAATCTGCAACCACACCACTAGATGTCACCAAATCGTACACACTCTCTCTTAAAGAAACTTCACAACCAACTTGTTCAAAATAGAAAGAAAACACCTTGCTCAATCTCTCCCTCTTTCCCTGTTTGTCTGTGTTGCCCTCTTTATAAACCTTGCTACTCTATTTATCATTCTGTTGTTGCTGCTCTCCCTCCGTCATATCTCTCTCTTAACTCATCACCTTCCCATTTATCTCGCTTTCTCTCTTCATTTGGCCTTCGCTCTTTTTCTGTCTTGAACCCTTTCTTCGAAAAGCTCCCCCTCAGTTCTCCTCTCTCCATCCTCCCTCTGCCACATCGGTGGTAGAGGGAGGATGCAGAGAGGGTGGGAGGCTACTTCTGGAGATCGTGTTGAATAATACATGCCTGTTAGAGCGGAGCCGAGCAGGCTGACATGGATGGAAGAGAGACTGTTGAGTTGGATATAGAGTTTTGATAGCGTGTGAATATGGAGCATTTATTATGATGAGATATGAGCAGGCAGGTTAGTTACAGAGTGGAAATATGATATTCGATAAATCTATTAGATTCACACGTACAGAAGGGAAAAGTGTAGCAGCACATGTTAACTTTTAGATGCACGTGCTTCCTAAATGTGCACACAGATCACCATCAACACGTTAACAACCAGTGCGGTGTGTTAATGGTCAAACCTCACTTACATATGTGTGGTAGAGGTATTGACCCTACTCTCATCTGACATATGAGGAAGCAGAGTGTGTGTGTGAATGTGTGTGCACTCCTGCAGGTTCAGATCTGACAGATATGAGGGGTCACTCCTACCCTGTAGCCCGCTGACCTCATCAGACAGTGTTGAATTATGGGTAGTGGCACTCGGGTCTCACCACTGTCTCTCTGCTTAGGGCGCAGCGATAGTGAGTCATCTCTCAGTCACACACACATTCGTAGAAACTCCCACAGCCGCTGGACTGCGGGGTAGCTGACATTAAGCAGTGGACGGAAAAATCAGCGAGTGTGAGCTTCAAAAAAAACAACAGAGCTGCAGCCATGATGGTTGTCTTGCAACAAATTGAGTTTGGTTTTATGTTATTTTAACAAAATTAAGTCCTTCATCGTCAGTTGACATTGTGCAAATCTCCACTCGCTGTGCCGTCAAGCTTTCCATTCTTGCATGGCCCATATGCAGTTAACAATGATAACACTGGCAGATTTATTCTTAATTATTTTTTTTTTAGCAACGGGTCCTTGAGTCAGAAAAAGCAATTTTACAGACTGAAATGACAACTATCATTGGCAGATTTCATCAGCAATAGCTAGCTAGGGAATTAAGCTAACGTTAGCTCCATGAGTTGTTTGAAAATGCTGCCTCCAGCCAGTGGACAACTCAGGGTCTGAGGAGTGAAGCTGCGGAAGTGCCGTAAACCTTGCATTCTTTCTAATAGCCAGCAGCCGCAGCTTCTTGCAAAAAGAAGTCTGATTGTATAGAAGTCTATGAGAAAATGAGCCTACTTCTCACTTGAATTATCACGTCAGTAAACATCGTAAACATGAGTTTATGGTCTCAATCGCTAGTTTCAAGTCTTCTTCAATACAGCATGATGTTCATTTTGGTCTACTAAAATGTCTTATTCAGTGTTCGGTTGTACTTAGCTCCACCCTCTTGTTTCACTACTGGTTGCAAAAGACCAATATGGCGATGGCCAAAATGTCAAACTCGAGGCTTCAAAACCGTAGCCCACAAACCAATGGGTGACGTCACAATGACTACAACCACTTCTTATATACAGTCTATGGCAACAGTGCTAATGCAATGGACATATGAAAGCAAGAGGCTGGATTTGATAAAAATGCCTTTGAATTGTTTACCATCTAATTCTATGCTGGTTTAAAGGCACTGTCTGTCAGAGTGAATACGTGAACAGATATAGGCACTGCACTGAAACCACACAGTGCACACAACACACACACACACACACCGACACACACACCGACACACACACCCACACACACACACACACACACACACACACAAACACACAAACACAATGCAGCTGACATAAATACTATCTATGGCAAATAACATGGCCATCTGCTGAATATTTGATCAGACACCAGCACAGGCTTAATAATTTAGCAGACTCTCACTCTGCCTGGAAATTAATGGTGGACTGTTGGGATGCATTCCCCCATTGTGATATTAAACACCAATTTTGCTCCAAGACCCCCTCAAGTCATTGCATCTATGGAAAGTGTCACATGCCTAGAAAATGCCCAACAGCTGTCTAAATCTGACATCATTATGTTTGACAGACATCTCCCGTGTGACCTATAGTACCATCCACTTTACAGTGGTGAGGATGATTTGTAGCTGCAGCTCTGTGTGGCAATTTCCCAACCTATTGATCTCCAGTATGACTGTAAAGCCATTACCAGGCAAATTACATGGTGAGGTGGGAGAATAACACATCAAGTGAAACGGTAAAAGAGCAAAGTGTGGTTCACCACTCACTTTAACCACTAAGGTGACTGAGGACAAACCACAAAGCTTGTAACATAAATTGTTTAGTTGTTTTTGTGTATTTACAACAAGGGTGAGGATGATTACCCCAATTTTTTCTCTCATTTGTTAAGTAAAATCTTTTTTTAAAAATCTTCATCAAAATACCTGATATTTAGCCGATTAGACTGTTGTCAGGCTATTAAATAGGAGTTTTCGGTCGCTCTAAGCACCATAGATGTGGGTCAATAGGGGCCTACTACACCCAATAGTAGGTTTTATCATCTATAGAGTGCTACAGGAATGAGTCCTAAAACCCAGAAATGAGTTAGCATTTTAGCACTTCCGGTTCCCTCGTCTGGAGGTCAATGGGTTTTTTGAATGGGTGTTTAGTTTGATGCCTGAAATAAGGTCTGTGGTTAACACAAGCTGAAGAGATTTTAACGTTTTGTTCTACGACATAAAATACAATAAATATCCCACTTGTGAATTTTGAAGCCTTTATGTGTCTTAAAAGAGGCGATTGCTAACAAGTGCTAATTCAGACTACTAAACGTCATCACACCGACTCGACTCGTCCACCTTTACAGCCTCGTTGTGTATTCTCGCGCTCATGTGACCGTAGTGTAGTTCGTTTATAGCCTAACGTTAGCTTTTTACTTCTGGCGATTGCATTCACGGTTCAAAAATCATAAAAGTGGTGCTCATTTGGGGAGATTATTTTACATGACAAAACGTGTAAGTATCATAAATGTGTTTGCCACAGAGCTTATCTTTTGCAACAATCCAAAACCCAATGGAAAAATCCCATTGGCTTTTTGTCGAGGGAACCCAGGGCGATGCTAACTTCCTGGTTGGCCTACAAAAATACTTCATCCCTGCAGCATTCTATTCACGTAGTAGACCACTGAAAGAAGGTATAAAAGAACACTAGAAGTGCAGGAGAGTGCAGACCTCCGCCAAGGCAGGTTTCATGTACATAGTTGCCTCTAGTTGCCGTAGTACTTATGACAGGAGCAGAAGCAGAAGTCAGGCGCTGTATAGGCAGCATGAAACTCCATATGGGGTAGAGGTCGGGGGCGATGGATGAGACACAAAACACAGGGTCACCCAGGAGAACAATGTTCACATCCTGTGTGAAACCAACAAGGTGTAGTTATCCTTGTGTTCGCAAACGTTACGTTTCACTTTCACTTTTGAAACAGTTATTTTAAGCCAAACTCGATGTTTTTCCTTAAAATTGACTCAGTGGTTGTGTTGCCTAAACGTAAAGAAGATTTTTTTGTTTGTGTTCAAAACGTAACGTTTCATTAAGTTTTACGGGTTAGAACGTATTGCTTTTAAGTTTCGCTTTCACTTTTACAACATAGTAGGTGCAGTAGGCCCCTAATGACCGACATCTATGGTGCTTATAGCGACTAATAACGCCTATTTAATGGCCTGATAACAGTCGAATCTGGTGTTATTTGGCACAATCAATTCTTTAAAATTAAACAAACTGTTTGCTGTGTTCTTTCACTGAATTACATGGATAAAAAAAACTCCCCTCTGTAAAATATAAGCATTTATTAATATAAATCACTGACTCTTTTATTCAATTCAATGTAATAATAATGTAATTCAACATAATAAAACTGCACAAACTAGTCAGACTGAACTAAAAAAGTATAAAGTGCAAAATAAGTACGGTGGACCATCATACAGAGAACATGATAGGGGCAGTGCTAATCCTGGTGTCATGGTTGGATCAGTGGAAATCACGGGGGGGCTGTGCTGGGACAACGTCGTCCGGTCAGCTCGGTGTCTCCTCGGTCGAGGGCGATCGGGAAATAAACCGGATGATAAATCACCGTGTCGGCGGTCACATGTCGTGCAGCGGGCTCCTGAATGATTTAAAGCTTTTTACATCATCGGCCTCACCCTCCCTCTCCTCCCTCCCTCCCTCCCTCCCTCCCGCTGATGCACCGCGCAGCCCGGAGATGCTGCTGCTGATGCTGTGCCTGCACGGTGACCGACTGCAGCATCCGACATGGGCATCCTTTAATCCGGCCGTGCCACAGTGAGTGTTTTTCCGCCACTTTTCTCTCATCCCCTTCCTTATCTCCAACTAGATCACCCCTCTCCGTCAGTGACTTCCCCATCACTACTCCTCCTCCTCCCTTTTTTGTTGTCTTCCTTTGTGCAGTTTTTTTTTTTTTCATGAGCGATGGCGCATAACGCCGTGCGTCCTCGTAGAGGTGATGCTCGCGGAGTGGACGGAAATGTCGGTCCCTTCCTGTGTTCGCATGCAACTCACCTTTAACGGTGTTCGTCTTTGCGTGAGAGAGAGAGCGAGAGAGAGAAGGGAAGAGAGAGTTTAGGGCGGGTGTCGCTTCTCCCACGGGACCGTAGAGCTGCAGCAGGCTCCGTTTGGAGGGTCGAGGAGAGTACAGGAAGACTCGACTCAAAGAGGGTGGGACGGTTAATTAAGTGATTTTGCAGGTGAGAGAGCATGTGCTGATATGGATTGTGTTTATAGGTGTGTCAGAAACAAAGATGGTGAAACTTATTGTCTTTATGCTCTGGGATGGAGAGGAAAAAAAAGAGAGATGTTCCATGCTATAATAGTGGAGAGGAGTTGTCGGTCCTTTCGACACTCTAAAGATGTTTGGTATAATATAGGCTAAAATAAGATGTTTTCCAGAGGCTGAATGATGTGGTGAAATATTTTAAATGAATCACAGCCTGTCTGCCTCTTTGTTGTCTATCTATTCATCTATTGCCCCACACAAACAATGAGGCAACACACTGTGCTGCTGCTGGATGAATGTGTGTGTGTCTATGTGAGGACGAGAGCACTCAGACACCGAAAGCCTCAAGCTGTGGAACTGGGCTAATCCCTAATGACATGGCCAGCTCTCTCTCTCTATCTCTATCTCTCTATCTCTCTATCTATCTACCATAAGGTCTTGTCTCTCTTTTTTCCCCCCTCCTTAATTCTTTTTTCTCATCCCTCTCATACTCCGCTGTGATGACGTGCTGTCCGTGGTGCTGAAAACAGCCATCAGCAGATCGCTTGCTAATACGCTCAAGCTCGACGGCCCTGTCAGCGCTCAACAGGTGCCTATTACTTACCTTAAGAGACAGCCGCACAGACATTAAGAAAGTTGGTTGCAATTTTAACTCAGCGACTTTTAGATGGAGGTTTGTGTTCGCGTTGCTAGAGCTGTGGGTGTTTGTTTGAAAATGGCATTCATGACAGAAAGGGATTCAATTTTTAACCTAAAATTTTAATAGTTTCAGATGAAAACATTATACTTTTTAGAGCACAATTGGCTATTGAGGCCCTTGGCTGACGAAATTAGAGCATGCTTGGTCAACTGTATATTTTTAATGGCTAATGCTGCTTTAGTTTTGAAAATACACAAAACAACATCGTAGGCTACATACAGCAAATCTGATAGCTGAACATACTGTATAATGAACAGATGAACTAAGGCAAACGCACTGTGCGTTCCAATACCCATACTACCATACTAGATTTAGTATCCAATACATAGTATGTCAATTGCATTATGCAAAAAATACCAGGATGTCCTGCTACATTCGGTCCCATTGCAAGCCAGCATGCTTTTCTGGCTATTCTGACCAAGCCCCCAGGAAGAGCGCCGGTCGTCGAATCCCAACTTTGGTAGTGGCCAAACGGCGGTACTGCAACTTCCGTGTCAGTCACGTGATGCCATTGGACCCAAAAAGACTTTTTCCCATAGACTTACATTGGGAAAGAGACGTCTGTAACTCAGCGGATAATTTTTTTTGAGGTGAATCAACTTCCCAGTACGAACACCTAAATAGCCCTTATTTAAAAAATTAAGTTTTTAAAGTTGTAAAACGCATTAATAGCTGAATCCAGAGTTATTTCCCTTCCTCCGTTCATGTGAATGAGACCCAGACCGAGGCTGGAGCGCAAGTATGTTGCATGCATACTGAATGCAACATACTGTATGTACTTTGTAAGGGCAGCTACAGTATGTACTAAAGGTAAATATATTTGGAACGTACTCCCAGTTCTAGCCAGAAGAATGGATGCCAAACAGGAAGAAGAAAAACAGGATGATGAAGATGATGATGGGGAGGGTGAAAACAAATAAGGAGCAGAACCAGACGATTACATAACTGACCAATTTAGCAACTGAAGTTTGTCTTCCTGCACATCCCCCCCCCCCCTCTCTCTCTCTCTCTCTCTCTCTCTCTCACACACACACACACACACTCACATATACACACAGCCCTGCAGACATGCATGTCAGAGGATTCAGAGTCACATGAAGTGCCACACCACTGGAGCAGCCTGAGGTGCAGTGACTTGCTCCTTGCTCAAGGGCACTTCAGCAGTGACAGTGGGCACAAATAGCACGACTGCCTTTTCACCATAGCATTAAAGTAACAGTTGTTGTTTTTTACTTTGGCAAATTTTCACTTAGAGAAGGTGTTATTTTTGTGGTTCAGTGTTTAGTCGAGTTTCTGATTAAACAGCAAAAGGCACAACCTTTTTTTAAATTAATATTTTGCTTGGCATTTACTGCCTTTTATTAGGTAGAGATAATGGAGAGATGACAGGGAGTGAAGGAGAAAGGTGCGACAAACGTCTCCAGCCAGATTTGTACCAGGGAATGGTTGGTGTTTTTAAACAGTTTTTACCGTTTTAATAGTTCCCAACACGTGTACAAACTATAAGTGTTCCTTCAAAGTGGTGAGATTTATATATGTATGAAACGTGTAA
The DNA here is from genome assembly GCA_916701645.2 of Sebastolobus alascanus. Classification (NCBI taxonomy): domain Eukaryota; kingdom Metazoa; phylum Chordata; class Actinopteri; order Perciformes; family Sebastidae; genus Sebastolobus; species Sebastolobus alascanus. The sequence continues at coordinate 3,024,711 of CAKAOJ020000060.1, forward strand.
AAGCCCAGCTCAGGATGTAATAGCTAACACTTTCAATGAAAGTACCTGTTTTATCATGTGGTCGGTAGATACTTTACATAAACGCATATGGATTTACCACAATTGCTCAGTGTTACAGTTGAAAATTTTGAAAATTTCACACAGTACCTTACAATCCACTCTTTATAGCTAGCCTATGTAACTTTTGCTGAACAGTGGACACTTTGGCTACAAGTAAGAATAATGACAAATGCTCAAATTTAGCATGACAGTAGCACAAGTAGAGATGGGTTACAAAGTATACAAACTGATTTTATGTTATTCAGCGATATCTTTCTAAACATTAGCTAACATTAGCCACCATAAGCTGCTCATACCGGACCAAGTAAGGCTGTAGAAGCAAAAGAATGAGTGTGCTATTTCTTCTATCAGAAGTCACATAGTCTCACTTTATACCAGCAATAACTGTTGGGTTTTTTCTGGCCACTTAGAGGCAGCGGAAATAATTAGTGAACACAACATTTGCATATCATCACCTTATAAATTGATATTGCAAGCTTATTTGCAAGCAGTTAGTTGTTTATACATCCAGCAGTTACAGAGCAACATTAGCATTCATTTGGAGTCGTGCTTGTGTCCACCTGATGAATTGTCCACACTATTAAATAGTATAATTCAATGTGCTTTATATTGATTTTGATGTAAGACCAATATTCACTCTCCTTTAGCTCTGTTTTTAGCTCTGTTTTTGGTTTTCTACCAACTCCCGAGGGAAATATCTGGCTCTTTAGCTGCTAATTGTGCCACTATGTCCACCAGCTAGTCGCTAACTGTGACTGACTGCTGTTTGGTGCTGAGCAGGTGGTGTGCTGAGGGTTTTTAGTCAATTTGCGGGCCGGACAGCTAAACAATGAGCTGAAACTCACTGTAAAGCTTTGTTAAAACCAAGATGATGATTCTCTGTAGACCCCTTTCACATTGTGACGTTGTTTTCACATTCTCATTTGATGCATCATTACTATTAAATTGTTGATTATAGTCACGTTGGATTTAAGTCACAAGCCTAAACAGTGAAGAGAAAGCTCAAAATACACAGAGTCACTGTGTAATTGAAGGGTTTATGCAATGCTGCTGGCCTCTCATTAATCTTTATTAGATGGATGCTGAGTGCATGTGTGTGTGTAATAGATACAAGACAGACCCTAGAGAGTATTGATGCTTCTTTGAGAGATGATAATCTTTATGTGCCTGTTTGGAAGAATCACACACGAAAGATTTCTTTATGGCAGATAAATATTTAAAGGTGCTAAATACGAGATTGGGAACAGCCTCGCAGCGAAAGCTTGACCGGAGAGGCCAGACACACCGCAATCTGACGGTAACGATTAAAGTAAGCACTCTACATATATTGAGCGCCGTCTTTTCTTGTAAAATGTCCAGTGTAATCAGTAACACCGGTGTTGTATATTAACCGGTGGGAAAATTTCCTCACCGTGACATCCCTAGTGCTACGCTTCCGTGACGGCGCCGTCGGCCGGGACGCCATTATCAGCTGTAACCGCCATATGAGAGCAGTGCAGAGCGTCGGTGTTTAGCTAGCCAGTGGGGCACGCTCACATGCACTAAAAGGCACATAATGAGCGGCTCGGCTATGCAAACAAAGCACGGAGAAACTCGGATTACAACAAACACAGACACACACTGCTCACGTAGACAATACTCCTCTTTATCTTTACAGTTTTGCAAATAGTTGTTTGCCGCTACATTAATGCTCTGGATATCGTATAGAGAACGTTTAACATTTAGAGATGTCATTAGTACGTTCTTGTTGTACAATATAGGTGTGACTCAAGCAGCATAAGGACACACACACAACAATAAGCCATTATATTTATGAATGGCTGACCGGCCCCCACCGCCCTTTCTCCATCAGATGCTGCTCAGCACTGACGTCAGTGAACCTGCCTGCGCATAAAGGCTAATATAATCAGGACCTCACACACACACACAGAGACACGCATTTCATCCTTCCCTTTGTGTCTGTCAGCAGCACACACACACACACACACACACACACACACACACACACACACACACACACACACACTCACCTCTGGTTATTGGCTCAACAGGAGCTTAAGAGAGAGAAAAGAGAAAGAGAGACAACGAACAGAGACAGATAGAAAGAGAGACAGAAAGAGACTGGAGGGCCAGTGTGTGGGAGGGGGGGCGGCCTTGATCATTATCATTACAATGTAATCCGATCACTGTTATAAATGTGTGACTGTGGTTTCTCCCCTGCAGGTTTATTAGTAGTTTATCTCTTTTCTGCTTTTTACCTCCATCTCCTGTAGTTGTGAGCACTTATTAAACGAGATCTTCACTTTATTATACTGATAGTCGAGGTATGCCATCATTTTTGAGCTGCCGTGTCTAAGACGCACAAAAATCTTCCTAAAGAGCAGATGATTATTATGGTTGGTAGGTTTCATACCTGGAATGTGTTTGGTCTCTTGCCTTCTACTGTATGTATTAACAGCCTGCACCACTTTGCCTTAGTTTCCAATAGTCACCGACTCCCATCATTTTAAAAACCATTAAAATAGCAAATAGAGACTTTCTGTTGCATTGACAAACACAGTCGATCAATTTCCAGTTGCACAAAGTAGTTCCAGTAGTAAAATTGATTGAGAGGAAATCACTGCATGTCCCTGAGGCTGTGTCCCAATTATCCCTCCTAATAGGCCTCCTTCCCCTCATTTCAGTGTTACCCTAGAGTGGCCTTCAAAAAAGACAGCTACACAAGAGGTCGTGGAAAACTAACCCTGTATTTGCCTCTTCACCTCCTCCAGGAAGTATATTGCACGAACCTTCCAGACATGTAGCATTCAGCACGATGTTTTACTTTTGTATAGGCACCAGGAAAAGCTGAAATAAGTCTTAGAGGAGGCAACAAACCTTTTAGTAAAACAGGCATTAGGAAATTCAAACCGCGGTAAAACGCATAAATGGTCATCACTGTGACCGGAGAAGATAAAATTACACTGGTATCATCATTTGTTGTGGAGTTGATGGTGAAACTTGATCATTAGTTAAAAGCTCATAAAACCATTACTGCTTACTGTAATTTCACTGAGACAAAATGCATTCGTTTGGATTCTGTTTTTGCTCCACTTTTATGTTTTTTAAAACCAAGAATTGTATTCGTTTCTTCTAGGGCTGTCAATCGATTAAAATATTTAATCGCGATTAATCGCATGATTGTCTATAGTTAATCACAAATTAATCGCACATTTTTTGTCTGTTCAAAATGTACCTTAAAGGGAGATTTGTCAAGTATTTAATACTCTTATCAACATGGGAGAGGGCAAATATGCTGCTTTATGCAAATGTATGTATATATTTATTATTGGAAATCAATTAACAACACAAAACAATGGCAAATATTGTCCAGAAACCCTCACAGGTACTGCATTTAGCATAAAAAAATCTGCTCAAATCATAACGTGGCAAACTGCAGCCCAACAGGCAACAACAGCTGTCAGTGTGTCAGTGTGCTGACTTGACTATGTCTTGCCCCAAACTGCATGTGATTATCATAAAGAGTCTGTAAAGGGGAGACTCGTGGGTACCCATAGAACCCATTTTCATTCACATATCTTGAGGTCAGAGGTCAAGGGACCCCTTTGAAAATGGCCATGTCAGTTTTTCCTCGCTAAAATTTAGCGCAAGTTGGGAGCATTATTTATCCTCCTTCGCAACAAGCTAGTATGACATGGTTGGTACCAATGGATTCCTTAGGTTTTCTAGTTTCATATGATGCCAGTCTACCTTTGAAACAGAGCCCACTACAACCTCCAAAAGATCGATATCGCAAGTTGTGTTAATGCCACCAATTTTACATATTGATGTAAAATTGGTGGCATTAAAACAAACTTGCGTTAACACGTTATTATCGCGTTGACTTTGACAGCCCTAGTTTCTTCCAGAGAGTGGACAGAATACACAGTTACATTTTGCAAACCTGCAGCTTGCACTTGTAATCGACAGTAGTTGCTATGAAGTTCTCCTTTTCCACAAAACAAGGCTGCTAGGATAACACATTTGTACTCTCACTAATAAAAAAAGAACAAGTACTTCACACAAAATGTACATTTGGATCCACATTTGATGTCATTGCAAAATGACTTCTCTAGATTGCCATTTTGAGTGATAAAAATATGAAAGAAAAAGATTCTAATATCAGCAGAGATGGGCACAAAGAGTTCTCACAACAGGCTTTATTCACGATACATTTACCTACATTAGTACGAACATTATTGAATATCATACTACATAATATGTCCACATAGATAAACTGATAAAATGCTCACCAAACTATCTTTCACACCCTGGGAGAGAAAAAAAGCACGGGCTCTTGGTCTTCATGTTGGTGCACGCTGTATAGGAAGTCAAAGTTGCTGTTGGATCGAAAAAGTTGTTGGTGGACAAACACTGGAGTTCAGGGAAAGTATCCATTTGGTTGCCATGGTGACGTGTAAAGCGCTCCAAGGCCAGCCTCTGACAAGAGACAGAGAAAAATAAAAAAAAAGTCAGAGAGTGAAGGGGAGAAAATACACTTGAGAATGTAGAGAGGGTAAGAGGTGAAGGTGGAATCGATGAAATGAAAAGGACCATCTATACTGTCAGCGGACTGTTTGAACATAGTGAGCGGTGCACACAACGGGGACTACACTCATCTGCTGGCAAGCAAGCGGTATGTAAGCTGACAAACAAGTCCCCGAGCTGACTGGGAGGATATAGACAGAGAAACCAGAGAGGAAGTGGCGAGGTTAGAGAGAGTGACGGCAGAGGGATAGATACTGTAGTGGCTCTAATGGTCTATGACGGATGCATTTTTCTCGAGTCAGTGTAAACCGAAGACAGATGGATAGGCCTAGTGATTTCTCCACCATAAAAGACCAGCCAAATAAATATTAGCAGAAAGGATGGGGATTAGCAAATGGGATCGATAGAGACAATACTGTGGGGGGGGAATGTCTTTTGGCAACCGCTGGTAATATTCCCTTTCTCCATTATTTCTGAGTGCCACCAATATTTCATGGTATTGGAGCTCCTCGTCGAAGAATTAGTCAGCAGGATATCAATGAGCCAGTTTCGGGGCCAGGTTTTAAGCCTTCTCTTATACTATAAAGTGCCGAAGGGATGACGTATTTTTGTTGGCCAACCAGGAAGTTAGCATCGCCCTGGGTTCCCACGACAAAAAGCCAATGGGATTTTTCCATTGGGTTTTGGATTATTGCAGAAAATAAGCTCTGTGGCGAACAAACGTTTATGATACTTACACATTTTGTTACGTAAAATAAGCTCCAATTAACACCACCTTTATGATTTTTGAAGTGTTAATGCAATCGGCAGAAGTAAAAAGCTAACGTTAGGCTATAAACAAACTACGACACGGTCGCATGAGCGCGAGTAAACATAACGAGGCTGTAAAGGCGGACGAGTCGGCGTGATGACGTGTAAAATGTTTGTGTTAACCACAGACCTTATTTCATGCATCGAACTAAAAACCCGTTCAAAAAACCCATTGACTTCCAGACGAGGGAACCGGAAGTGATAAAATGCTAACTAATTTCCGGGTTTAAGGACTTTTACTCCTGTAGCACTCTATATGTCTGCACTTGAGGTTTATACTCGGGCATCAAATTAGTTGAGGTTTAGATGACACTGTTGTTCTTTATAGCTTTAAGGCCACACAGACACAGAGATACCATCGACATGGCTGGTTAGCCAGGGAGCCAGAGGGAGTGACACCGTTGTTTTTTATTTATCTTGCAGTCTGGAGCCAGGCCCAGTGCGCTTTAAGCTTCGGGCTCCCTCTGTGGTGCATTAGGGCAAGATAGATGGGGACGAGGCAGGCCAAATTGGGAGTGAACCGGGCTGGCTGACAGGTCAGTCATGCAGAGCAATTTGTCTGTAGCCTGGCACCAGCAACAACACCTTCCACCTTGGAAACTTTTGAAAGATTAGACACGATGATACACCTTCAACTGCAATATTTCTTCTTTCTGTTTACTCATTTCTTATCACTATGAATCTAGAGTACACATCATCATGTTTGAGCTTAATGGTGAATCAGAGTCATTAGTAAACCAGAATATGAGCCAGATTTGAAGAGAGTGAACTGGTCAAACAGCCAACTGAGTGAAGCAGAGGGACATCCCTGTCAGTGTGTTTGCCTATTACCAGTTCCAATAGTGTCGATCAACACATTACTCTAAATGGTTAGGGATGACATGCTGGATAGTATCAGTGGCCAGTCATTAGTTTGTTTATACCAAATGTAGACTTTGTAGGACCAATTTCTGTTTTTCCTGGCTGCTTTAACCGTATTCCACGTTCCAACGCCACTCAACAGTCTGCTGAGATTTGTCTTGTGTTCCATTTAATTCAGTGAACCAGTACACTCACAAGTCCAGGAGGCAGGGAGAATAGTGAAAGAATTTCATGAATTTATGTGAATATTTACATCAGAACAACACGGCAGGTGATTCTTAACCGAGATTTACATCATGACCTGATGGTTTACTCTTATTTGCACAACGCTACAGGATATAACACGATAAAAAAAGCTTGTTTCTATCCAGATGTTTACTGCATTGCTCCTAGACTTTTTGTATACACCTTATCACTAGACAGCCTTACAGCACTATCTGTTGTCATAAATGATATGTTTGTTTGTGTGTGTACCTGTAATCTACTCGTAAAAGAAAAAAACAATAGCAAATATGAACAGGATCTTAACGTAGTCCACTGACGATACACTACTCTAAATATACATAAACTTATTGTATTAACTTCTGTGACATCAGAACAGCATAAAACCGACACAAACGTGTGCTTAACTGGCTTATAAACTAATGAGACATATCAGGAAAATGTAAACTAAAGTTATACAAACTCACCATTTACTGGTTTAGCCGCAGATGTATAATAAGAACTGAACGCTGCTCAGCCTTGCTTCCAATTTTTCCAGTGGCCACTTTCCAGTATTGCTGCTAAAAATCCCCCTGTGGCCCAAAAAGCATTTTCCCCATAGACCACCATTGTAAAAGAGATGTCTTTAAAACTGTTGATAGGACACCTCGAACTGCAAACAAGGTCAATTCTGACTCTTTCTATTGTGAATTTGTGATCATGGGAGGTACTGAATTTGTAAAACTTTCCTCGAGCCGAGAAAAGCGATTTAAACATCTGTGACATCATCACAATGTAAAGTCATACCCCAGAAGTAAACCCGGAAGCTAGAAAACCTTTTTGGCGTATGCGCTAGGTGAGCAATTCTGACAGGAATGAATATGTGCCATCTTGTGGTCCGGTATCCAGTTCTTATAATACATCCATGGGTTTAACGGTGCCTTGCAATTGATTTACAACTTCCTGGTTTACTCTTTGACGGACGGCTGCATCCCCACTGGCCTCGTCACTCAACAAAGTGGAGCTGTGTTGTTCGACCTATCTGAAATAAGCAGTGGATTAGTGGCCATGGATGAGCAGAAAATCAAATTAGTACATGTGAATCAGACAGATTAGGCTTGATTAGGACCTCCAGTGGCTCCCAGGGATTAAATCTCAAAGGGCCCCGAACACACCAGGGTTCCAGTGTGTTTCATTTACTATTGACTATGATCACATTAACACATTATGACGACTTTTTAAAATCTCCATGTTTACAAAGAGAGCTTAACTACTGATTTGGGGCTTCATAGAGCTCCTCGATTAATAAGCCAACATGGGTGTCACCTAATTACTGTAATCACGTGTCCCCGTCCCCCCCCCCACCCCTTTTGCATATGGAGAGGGCACACTGGCATGGCGGGCCTATGGGTGCACACTCCGCTGGTTTGTTAGGACACGTAGATCGTTTGACGTGAATGAATCAAACAAAGAAGCTATCAGTAAATTACAGCGGCAGTCAGGCAGCCATCTCGGTGAAACTGATGGGAACATCACAGTTCTTATTTCAAATTCAGTCTCTGAACAGTGCAGACAGACAGGGATAGTTCAAGGGTGACCGATGAGTCAGGCGACGGGAAATCAACCTGGCAGGAGGCAATTTGTCTTTTGTGTCAAATGAGGAATCGGATTCATTAGGCATGTCAGATCAGAGTACAGTGTCCAGTCAGCCGAGGCACTGAATCAGCCAGACAGTCACCAGAGTCAGTGAAGCAGAGGAAAATGAATTCAGGACTCCACATCTCCACTTTATAAGCAGCCAATTACTGCAGATATCTGTAAGACTCCTCAGCTGGATCTGGTATTTTCATGTTTTTTTTTGTAACATATTTGTTTATATAGTCTTGTCATGACAAGTCATGTTGTTTCTTTAATATTAACACTATAAAACTGTCAGGTCTTTGACCTAAAAGAACACAATGTTCAAAATCAAGTTTGTTTCATACAGGACCAGACTACATTTAACGATATAGGATCTAACCAAATGGATGTGATTAATTGAGCATCTACTCTTCTGTCATATTATTTGATAGCAAATGCATTATTGTGTTCAAGATATTAGACTGCAGACTGCATGGTGCTCTAAGCACTGCAATATATCACGTAATACAGGCTGGCCTCATAAATCTTAGCACTCAGAGGCACTGAAGTAGAGCTGTGCACACAAACATGAATTATGCACATTCATTTTTCCTTTTTCACACTACCTACAGTGTCTGTCTAGACACACACACACACACACACACACACACACACACACACACACACACACACACACACACATACACACACACACACACACATATATATATTTGGGCTGTCAAAGTTAACACGATAACGCGTTAACCCAAATACGTTTTAACGCCACTAATTTCTTTAACGCATTAACGCAATCAATATTTCGGAGATTGTAGTGGGCTCAGTTTTAAAGCTAGAGTGAAGATACTGGCATCATATGAAATTAGAAAACCTAAGTCCATTGGTACCAACCCTGTCCTAGCTAATCTAAATAACGCTCCAAACTTGTGCTACATTTTGGCGAGGAAAAACTGTCATGGCCATTTTCGAAGGGGTACCTTGACCTCTGACCTCAAGATATGTGAATGAAAATGGGTTCTATGGGTACCCACGAGTCACCCCTTTACAGACATGCCCACTTTATGATAATCACATGCAGTTTTGGGTCAAGTCATAGTCAAGTCAGCACACTGACACACCGACAGCTGTTGTTATGTTAAATGCAGTACCTGTGAGGGTTTCTGGACAATATTTGTCATTGTTTTGTGTTGTTAATTGATTTCCAATAATAAATATACACATACTTTTGCATAAAGCAGCATATTTGCCAACTCCCATGTTGATAAGAGTATTAAATACTTGACAAATCTCCCTTTAAGGTACATTTTGAACAGATAAAAAATGTGCAGCTATAGACGATCATGCGATTAATCACGATTCAATATTTTAATCGATTGACCTAATTGCCCTAATACATATATATGTATAGACGGACATACAACATGGTCAACATACTAACATGCTCACAATGACAGTGATAAAATGCTGATGTTAAGCAGGTATAATATTCAATATATTCCACATCTAAGTTTAGCGTGTTCGCATTTGCTAATTAGCACAAAAGACTAAGACTGAGAGGAAAAGAGGAAAACAAATTCACAAAGTGAGAGAAATTTCCCTGACTCAGGCATGAACGGTGATGAGTTAGCTCCTTCCTGTTCTGTCTGTGGGCCGTCAGGGCCGTTTGCCAGATTGGGTTTATATATGGGCCGGGGCTACGCGAGCCTGTTGCCAGGTTGGCTGTGAGTGAATCAGAAGGGCTCTCAGCCTTATTAAGTCAATGCGGCTCTTACTGTAAAGACAATGAGCGCTTCATCAGGTTATTCATCCAGTAATTCAGACACAGGCATGGGCGGACACAGAGACGGGCTTAGTCATGGCTGATTAGACACAAGCATGGATGTTCTGACAGCTCTCGTATCTGGAGAGGAAACACTAATGCTAAGATGCAAGAGGTGGTGCTGATGATTATGATGACGGGGGATTCGACTATTGATCTTTAAACGGCAGCAGAGCAGATAATGGGTGTTTGTTTAGTGATATAATATCGAAGAAAGGTCTTGTTTGGAATTGTATTACACTGCGTGTCTGTGTGAAACACGGCTGCTGTAAACACAACAGCAGCGTATTGCTCTCACACCGGGAGATGACATTTTCTAAATCTTTCTCTTACTCACAGCCTTTCTTTATTTTGCAGTGTTTTCCTTCATGCTGTTTTGCTCACATTTACGCTCGTATTTCCAATGGCTCTTTCTCTTGTAATGAAATTGCAAGAGCGATATGAGTAATTCCATGGCTGGATGTTAAATATAAAATGTATTGCCTTCGCCCACACTATATTCAATAATTCAGTAGCTAACGTTGCCGCTGGCACTTTAGTTTTCGCTCCATATAAAAGCTCAGAAGAACAGCACCGTGCACCATGCAGATGTTGCCATTGGAGAACTGCCACCTGCCCCTGCATACACTGTGTGTACTGTTATGAGTTTCTAGCACTAGAATAAGTTTGATTGTATGATTTTGTTTTTTTCTCATTATCTCTCACAGAGTGTAGTGATCTGGCATTCATTGGACTGTACTGATAAGAGTGCATCAATTTCAGGCAGCGAAAGTACATTTTTAGTTTGCGGCAACAAGAAAAGGTCAATATATTGGTGAAATACATTGCTTCCTTGCTGAGAGTTAGACGAGAAGATGGATATAACTCTCATGTCTGTGCACTAGGTACGGAGCTGGAACCAGGAGGCGATTAGCTTAGCTTAGCATAAAGATTAGAAGCAGGGGGAAATTGCAAGCACAATGACTAACCCAGTCTCCGTTCAGGCTGTTGTCATTCTCTGTTTGTACTTATATTTGCAAAATGTAGTGCACTGTAATTCATATATAACCCATGTAATCGTGAGCCAGGACGTGCAGGGCTGCCGCTAAGGAAGTCAAGAGACGCATTTTAGAGCAACAAAGTCCATGTAGGGAGGAGGTCGCGGTGGATGGATGGGTCAAACAAATACAGGACTTTCACCCAGGAGACTACTGTTCGTGTCCAAAGTGAAACCAAAATTCAACGTTGACTTATTTTACCTTACTTTTGTTACGTAACTTATGTACTTAGTTGCATAAGTTACAGAACAAGCATACTTACTTTAACCCAAACCATGAACTTTTCCTAAACCTAACTAACTAGTTTTGTTTTTTAGTTTTCATTCGTAGGAGAACGCATGGAAAATGAGAAATAATTTTGCAACATATCATACGAACCGTTGTACGAGGATACCGCTCCGTTACCTGGAAGCCTCGTAATGATGACAAGACTCGAGAACTTTGTACAGAACCAGGCTTGCTGTGTCCCCCTGCCTTTGGAATTTATAAGCTAAACTAAGCTATTTGCCTCCTGGCTCCAACTCCAGAGTGGTATTGATCCTTTAATCTAACTCTTGGCAAGAGAGCAGAGCATATTGTCCAAAATGTCAAAGTATAATTGAAAGGTTGTCTGCACCAGACACTGCAATATTACTGTAAGCTAGAGAGCACACAGAGTCCCTGCAATGCTGCACAATTCTCATGTTTTCATTTTATTAATAAATGTTTAATCTTCATCTGGATGATGATCTGAATTGAATTACACACAGTGACAAAACATCATGGGATTCGTGTGCCCTTTTTTTTATTCAGTAACTGATGTAGTCCATGAGAAAATGGATCTGCACTTGACTGCAAACAGAACGTCCTTGGTGCAGATAAGGAGGTTAGCATTAGTTCAGATTGCTGCAGCTCTGTGCTGCATCGGGTTCGACTGTGGTACTGACCTCCTAACATCATATGAGCCAGATTAGATTGGAATAACCTCTGAAAAACAAGTCCTTTATCCTCCTATTAATATTATATTTACAGTAAAACACATTTGGTTTGTTTAGTGTTTATTTGTTATTGATATAATATTCAGTTTCAATCATTCTTTGACTTAGTTTAACTGTAAAAACCTTTTAACTTGTTTTTGAAAAGCCAAATGCGCCTTGGTTTTCTATAAAGGTAAAATACTGTTAGACTAACCTTTATCTGGGGAGGACTGTTAGTAAAGCGAAGTCAGTTTTCCAGCACGTCGCAGATGAAACACCTGCTGCCACCGCGCTTTGTGAAGCTCGCTTTTGTTGATCTACGACTGTTCAAATAGCTCACACTTAACACGGGGCAGGTGGTGGTCGCCGTCAATGAAACTAGCCAGAGAATATTAAAATGCCACAGAGGTTTTTGAAAAAAACAAGCTGCTCGCATGATTTGATTTGTGATATGGAACGATGAAAGCGTGTGTGTGTGTGTGTGTGTGTGTGTGTGTGTGTGTGTGTGTGTGTGTGTGTGTGTGTGTGTGTGTGTGTGTGTGTGTGTGTGTGTGTGTGTGTGTGTGTGTGTGTGTGTGTGTGTGTGTGTGTGTGTGTGTGTGTGCGTGCGTGCGTGCGTGCGTGCGTGTGCTTGTGTGTAGTACTCATTACACATCTCATATAAACACAACAATCTCAAACAGAGCCCATTTTGTCCCAAGCTGCCACTTTTTTTCTGAAGCTTTCCTAAGTGTGATTGGATACGTGCATAGGTATCAGTGTCTTCAATTACAACTGTTAAGGCCATCCCCCCCCCCCCCACACACACACACACACACACACACACACACACACACACACACACACACACACACACACACACACATTCATTGATGAAGCCCAACTGGAGGATCAAAGTTCTGTTAGTGTTTTCCAGTGGGCTCATCCCTCTCACCCTCTCACTAATGTTAGTTATAGGGGAAACTAATTAAAAAGCCACTGTATGATTTAAAGGGGACATATCATGCTCATTGTCAGGTTCATACTTGTATTTTGTGTTTCTACTAGAACATGTTTACATGCTTTAATGTTAAAAAATCACATTATTTTTCTCATACTGTCTGTCTGAATATACCTGTATTCACCCTCTGTCTGAAAAGCTCCGTTTTAGCGCCTGTCTCTTTAAGACCCCCTCACGAAAAAGCCCAGTCTGCTTGGATTGGCTTATGAGAACAATATGGTGCACGTTTGCAAAGGTAGTTCTCAAGCTGTGGGTGGAGATACTCAGATGGAGGGCGGTGTATTCTGATGAACCTGCATGTGACATAGGAAGGGGGGCCAAATCTGACTGGCTTGTTAAATCATATGTTTTCTGATCTAGGCAGCCAACAAAAAAAACTGACTGGGTTGTCTTATTTCAGTTTGTGGGTAGGTAAGATCATAGACTGTCTATAAGAAGTGGACGTAGTCACCGTGAAGTCACCTACTGGTGTTTGGACTGCTGTGTTGAAGCCTCGAGATCAGCATTTTGGCCATCGCCATCTTGTTTTTTTGCAACCAGAAGTGACACAAGAGGGTGGAGCTAAGTACAACTGAACGCTGAATAAGGCGTTTTTAGGTGACCAAAAAGGTTATAATTAACTTTCATGAACTGAAAACACACTGTGAAAGGGTTAAAGTTCTAAGACGGAAACACAGACAACTCCCAGCCCGGACAACTGTATTGGCTTCACTTCTCAGACCCGGAGGTTGCCCACTGCTCCAGATACCCAATTGTATGTGCACAAGCACTGAAAACGTGTTTTTTTCATGAAATTTCCCCTTTAATTTCCTTTGAGATTAATTGTTAAACATCATGATATTATTACGCTGCTAAATTAAACAGAAGCACACTCTTGAGTGTAGGTTGTAATCGTTTAGACTATCCCAATTCATTATATCATTTAATTTTGATTCAGAAATGTGCTCAATGAATAAAATGGGCCACTCTTTTGGAGTTGTTACTCTAATGAATGTGCCAAACCATTCAGTCGGGTTTTCAGTCCTTTGAATTGCAGTTAAGCAAACTGGTCCTCTTGATGAAGGTTGAAAAAGGACAAAAAAATCTTGTGGGAGCATAATCTAGTAATCTACAAATAATCTTTTTATAGAAGTCACAGCTGGGAAAGCACAGGTGGAATTAATAACACTAATGATGGCTTCGTTCCATTTAGGTGGGCCGGTTTCAGGGCCCCGGCTGACGTGCGTGCTCGCTCGCTGACGTTCTCGCCTCTACAAGTAAATTGAAAAGAAAATTGATTTCATTACAGTGTAATCACGATACCTGTGAGTTGGCTTTGTGAAGGGTTAATAGCCCCGGACCCACCTCACACTCACCATCACACACAAATTAAATCACCTTTTGAGCTTCTTTTACCTCTGCACATGCTCGTACTGTACTCTCACTAAGTGCAGCGACAATAGCAGCCCCGGCCTACTCTGGTTAAACAGCTGGGTAATTGCAGCCATCATTTGAGTGGCTCATATTATAGCTGAGAGGCGCTGTGAGTGTACAGTATGTGAGTGTGTGTTTGTTCAGTAACTTGTTGTTCAAAGTGGATGAATGGTGAGTGTTAGTTCACTGCTGTTAAGAGAGAGAGAGAGAGAGAGAGAGAGAGAGAGAGAGAGAGAGAGGTGGACCGCGCTACAATTTCTGACTTTAATTGCTCTCCTTTCAACATCAGTTACTCATATGACATCCAAACAGAGACATTAAAAGTACAATAAAGCCTCTGCAGTTTGAACATATGTCCATTGTTAAAACGTAATACATAATTGTTGTAATTATTCCGCGCAAAAAATCTTCAGATTGCAATTGTTTCACTGATTGCTTCGATTCTTATTCCGCTACGTGTTTCTGCCCACATATTTCTGACACACAAAGCATTTTCAAGTACTTGATTTACTATAATAATAGGAGCTGGAGACATATTTTCTAAATATAAAGGAACAATTTAGTGGCTTTTTGATCTTAGCTACAGTACAGTATTATTATACACAGTTGTGGAAGAGATTCTCAAAAGTAAAAGTCCTGCTTTCAAAATCTAAAGTAAAAGTATGATAGTATTATCAGCAAAATGTACCAAAACTATAAAAAACAAAAAGTACTTATTATATAGAAAAATGGACCATGTGATTGCTATATTATGTTATATTATTATTAATTATACTGATTATACTATAATTAATTATTTATTATAGTAATGTCAGTTTTACTCTACTAATGTATATAGTGTTGTAATTGGTTAAAATTCAGCTAATTCTTCGTACTTGTCTACTGTGGGGTAATATATAATAATAATACATCGTATAAAATGATGAGTTTTGGGTAATCCTATAAATTGCAGGCCAGTAATTTAATAATAATTACAGAAATAAATCAAATTAAATAATGATATAATTTTGACATCCAAAGAAAATGGCTGACTTCCAGTCCAGTCATTTGCTATTTCGTTTAATTTATGGACAAATTACTCGGTAATTATTCATTTATTTACTTTTTTTTTTAAGGACAATTACACCATTTAGTTTCAAGTTTATTTTTGTAGGAGGTCTTTTTTTTTTTTTTTTTAAATTTATGACTTTTTTGTTTGCAATTTTTTTGTGCGTGTTTGACAAATTACCTGGATAATTATTCTGTAATTTCCAACGTGTACTTTACCGAGTTTTGTATGTGAAATCTTAAATGTAATGAGAAAAGGTATTAAGGAGCATGGAATGGATATACTCAAGTAAATTACCAGTACCTCAAAGATGTACTCCACTATTACAGTACCACTGATTCTACATGTACGCATCTCTAATGTGAGCTGTGACAATTAATCACATTGTAATGCTGCCAAGCAGTTTTGTAGAATTGAATGAAATCCGGACAGATTGAATCTGCATGTGCTTAAATAAGCTTTACACACTTTGGTGGAGGTTGAGTAGACCTGTGAGTACATATGATTACACATATTGCTCCCTCTCCCCCTTTGCAAACAAAAAAAGATTTAGCGTCCATTGTCGTCACTAATGAGCTTGGCTACTATAGCAACAGGGCTACAGGGATAGGACTGCTAATTAGCTGCTTCCTCATTCAGGTACGCTTCATTGGTGGACTAATGTGCGATGCATCTCCCCTGTTTGGCTCCTGTGTCTTGGCATGCATGGAAATAAGCATTGTGTAAGAGGAATAACATAAGGAAATGTGCTGTGAAATGCTGCAAAAATAAATCATCCCACCTCTGTTTTTCAGATAACGTTCTCTCTCACCATGCGGGGAACAACTAAGATGGCATTCCACTAAACCAGGACAACAGAGAGAGGTTGTAGAAAACGGAGACAGCAACAGAAAATCCGACCTACTTTTGAAACTACCGTCATTCGGATCAGGAATTACTCTTCTTCCACAGTGCTGTGCGTGATTGTTTTCACAAGAAAACAGTAAAAGTACAAAGAAAAAGAGAGAACTTCCCACTCTTCCTTGTGAACTTCTTCCTTTTGACTTTTGACCCTTGACCTTTAGCTCCCAGTATGACCAGTCTGGTAGGGAAGCTAGACCCTCGGAGGGTACAATGGCGCTCGACATGGAACACCTTTACGTCCCGTGTCCTGAGGACCAAACCCGTGGAGTCCATGTTGGATTCGGCCATGACGGGCACCAGCTCGCATGGGACCAGACTGGCCCGGGTCTTATCTACGGTGGACCTGGTGTCACTGGGCGTGGGCAGCTGCGTCGGGACAGGGATGTATGTGGTCTCGGGGCTGGTCGCCAAGGAGATGGCCGGTCCGGGGGTCATCGTGTCCTTCATTATCGCCGCTGTGGCCTCCATACTGTCAGGTGAGACTGGAGCAAATGCACACATGGATTTTGTGACTCTTTTCTGCTCTTAAAGGGACAGTGTGTCGAATTTAGTGGCATCTAGTTGTGTGGTTGCAGATTGCAACCAACCGAGTACCCCTGCGCTCACTCCTCCCTTTCCAAGACTGCGGTAACGTGAGCCGCCGAGTGCAAAACCGTGGTAACGCTGTTCGCCTCACTCAGAGGCCATCTTTACCATGACAACACTACTTTAGGAGCATCGGAAGTCAGATGGTGGCTGGCGGTGCCACGGTTTTACACTTTGTGGCTCATGTCACCGCAGTTTCACAAGTGTGTCGCAGGTGTGTGGCCTTCAGGTAACGTAAACAGGTGGAAGGCTCTCTCTAGAGCCAGTGTTTGTTTTGTCCGTTCTGGGCTACTGTAGAAACATGGCGGAGCAACATGGCGGACTCCGTGAAGAGGACCCGCTCCCTATGTAGATATGAAGGGTTCATTCTAAGCTAACGAAAACACAACGATTCTTAGTTTCAGGTGATTATACACTAAAGAAAACACAGTTATGAATATTATATTCCATTTCTCCCCCGAAATGCTACACGCTGGCCCTTTAAACACTCTCTTACTATCTCTCACTCTTACTTACACACACACACACACACACACACACACACACACACACACACACACACACACACACACACACACACACACACACACACACACACAAAAGGCTGAATGTAACATAGTATAGGCCACAATATAAAGGTTACTGTCATCCTTATCCCCCTTACACTGACATGATTTATATGAAGCGCCTTTTAATAACTACACAATTAGAACAAGGGCAAAGCCATTATACGGGCGAAGCTATAATATGAAAGGCACTCGAGGGATATTTTAGTACTACCTTAATGCTCCTATCAATAACTTCAACTCAGCCTTTCACTTGGCTGATAATGCACTGATATGTGTATCACAGTGTGTCTGTGTCCTGTCTCCTCCTCCGTCCCACAGGAGTGTGCTACGCAGAGTTCGGCGTGCGGGTGCCTAAGACCACAGGTTCGGCCTACACGTACAGCTACGTGACCGTGGGCGAGTGCGTGGCGTTTTTCATCGGCTGGAACCTGATCCTGGAGTATCTGATCGGCACGGCGGCGGGGGCATCGGCTCTCAGCAGCATGGCGGACTCGCTGGCCAATCACAGCATCAGCAATTTTATGATTTCACACATCGGGACACTCAAAGGCTTGGGTGAGTGGGGACGGAGATGTGCGCCTGAGACAGCTGGAGTTTTACTCAGAGAAATATTAAGATTAGAGTTATGGTGAGTTTTAGTTTCAGGATTTGGATTAATATGAGATGTAGGTAAAACCTGAGATTTGCATGCATTGCTGCAGTCAGTAATAAGATAAGATAAGATATACTTTATTGGCCGGAGGGGAAATTTTGCGTGGGCAATAGTACTGCACACAGCTGCGATCCGCTTAAAACAATACATGAACAACAAGACATTACAAGACGCAGTAGAAAAACATGTCAAATATTGCACATTCCCTGAGAAAAATATATATAAATACATAGCCATTAAAAAACAAAAGAGAATCGTAAAAGCCAGAAGACATAATACATAAGACAAAATTCCACCGTGCCTCCTCCTGTGAACTACAAAAACAAGGATTCACCTGTTTTCTTGTTGTGTAGTGTTATCGACGTTGAGAGGAAAGAAAGCTTGAAGCTACTACAGTTGGGATGGTTTAAGGAACTCATGCTGTTTTATAAAAGAAAGTCAGCATGTGAAGTAAGAAAACTAAGGCCATTTACTATTCTTCTGTTGTATTTCCTGCTGAGAAAAATACTCTAATTCCTTAGAAATGTCTTATACATGGCAAATACAATACATGGACAATAGTTTATAACTAATATGTTTCTATTTACAAGGGAGGATATGATCTCACTAGCACATTTTTAATGCTAGAATAGTACTGTAACTGGAGCCTTTTACTTCATGTTTCTCTACTTTCTATCTACAGATCATCATCGATCATGATGATTGTACTTTATTGTCAGATCAAATATGAGATTTTTCTTGCATCTCAGCAGCTCCATTTGAAACATCAACGCAGACAAAAAAGTAAAGACAGGAAACAAGAATGCATACATTTAACATACCATTACATTCACTCCAGACAATATATTCAAGACCCTTGAGGTACATTTGATCTGCGATTAGGCTCCATATTTAATTTTAGGATGCACAAAAGAGGGCCTCAGTCTAAGTTCATTAAATCGTGGAACCCTGTATCTTCGATTTGATGGCAAGAATCTGTATTCACTGTTCAGGACATGGTTGGGGTCAGAGACAATGTTGTTAGCCAGCCTTAGTATGTGCTGTAGAACACTCATAATTACAGAAGTAAAGAATAAAAGAAAAAAATTGTCTACACGCCCCAAAAGACCTAAGGCGGCGGAGAAAATAAATTCTTTTATTTCATCCTTTTGTAGAAAGATTCAATGTGGTCTTTCCAGGATAGCAGATGGTCTGCAGCTACAGTCAACTGTCAAGCAAATATTGCTATAAAAGCTATAAACAGACATTCACCCATGTAACCTCTAGAGAGAAAGGATCCCTTTTACTCTCAACCCTCCACAAGAGGGTCAGAGTCAGTTCTTGTTGTTCAAATACTTATTTGTATAGTGGCTTGAACCTCAGTTCTCCTGGGTTGAATAACAAACTACACCAACCTGTTGACCCAAAGACACAGATTTAATAAGCTCTATCTATGCTGTCATTCAGTGTTATTGCAGTAATGTTTGTAATGCTTGTCCTCAGTATCATAAAATGCCGTGTAACAGACGCACAATGTCATCCCGGAGAGATTTTATGCGACACTGCGCTACTGTATTTGAATGACAGTTTCATATTTGAAATCTTGATTTAAAAAAAAAAAAATGAAAGGAACACCATCTGGGAAATCATCCAACCCGTATCACATTTTTTTTCCATGGAGCATCCAAACGATGCCTCACTGTTTATCTTGGAAATCACGTCATTATGGAAACTAACAGCGGCAGTGGCATCTTGGATTTCTAAATGATTCATGCAACACAGTGTTCCAGGTCATAAACCGCTCCATGAGGGGAATGCCTGCTAATCTGGTGTAACGCTATATCTGACGTGTGTGCCAGCTGTGTCCATCTGGGTGACACCGCCCTGACACTCTCTTCCCGTCGGACACTGACAAAGCGGTGATAGTGGTCACATGATAAAGCAGCGCGGCCAGCTGTTCCACACCATAATGGAAAAGTTAATGTTTTCCTTTTCCTGCTGGAGATAAACGGCTGTTTCTCCACACCGCGGCCGGGCAAAAGTGTGGAATTTAGCTCAAAATTGTCTCATTAGTTTGTGTGTGAACACCTGTGTGTATTTATAGAGACTGAGTTCTTGTGTAACGTGTGCACTGTTGAGTTGGTTAAATAGTCATTATTGATATTGTTTAGTGTGTTCAATGTAATGCTTTAGTGTGGTTGACAGTTTACCTGACAAGAATAGTTTTCTTGATGTTGCAAATATGTGTATTTCTAATTTTGGCAACGCTAAGACCAATTAAAAATTCTTAGAAAGTCCCTTTTGATGTTTCAAGAAAATACCAGATTTTGGGGGAGATGACGTGATGGCTAGCTTTTAAATACCAAAGTAATCCTCCATGTGTCCTTGATAGATAGTTTAATCTTATGCTCACTGCTAACTCTTTAGATAGATAGATAGATAGATAGATAGATAGATAGATAGATAGATAGATAGATAGATACTTTATTGATCCCGAAGGAAATTTAGGCATCCAGTAGCTAAAACAACACGTCCCAACACCAATACACCTTAAAAAGAGATACAGTCGAATAGAATAAAATGAAATAAAATAAAAATAAGATAACATAAGTACAGCAGTGAGCTTACCTTACACTGTGCTGAGTGACTGTACGAGCATTGTTTGAAGTGGCTTTTTAAATGGTCCATAGTAGTCCATAATGGTCTACCTAGTTGAGCTTGACCATTCATTCTTGACTTTGACTTTAGAAAACATATCAACATGAGGTCTAACTTGTTGTTTCCGAAGCTTTCATTTCGCGACCTTCCAGCTGTTTCAAACTCACTATTGATCCCCTTTCCCACTGGACTGAAAAAACCCACTAATATCTGGCTTTTGTCTTTAGTGGGAAAGGTTACAATCGACATTCATCCCTGGAGACAAATCAGCAGTAGTCACGGTTATTTATTAGGGCTGCAGCTAAGGATTATTTCCTCGATTAATCGATTAGTTGTTTGGTCTATAAAATGTCAGAAAGTGCTGAAAAATGTCAATCAGTGTTTCCCAAAGCCCAAGATGACATCCTCAAATGTCTTGTTTTGTCCACAACTCAAAGATATTCAGTTTACTGTCGTAGAGGAGGAAAGAAACCAGAAAATATTCACATCTAAGATGCTGAAATCAGAGAATTTTGACTTTTTAGTCTTAAAATTTTACTCAAACCGATTAATGGATTATCAAAATGGTTGACGATTAATTTAATAGTTGACAGCTTATTGATTAATTGTTGCAGTGATGGAAACATGACACCCGGATGGACAGGCTTATTTCCGCCCTTTTCCGCAATCTCAGCCACAAATTACATCTAAGCAGCGCTCGCTTCCAAATTAGTTGCCACCAAGTTTGAAGAGAGACTGAATGAGTAACAGATATGAAAAAGAAGTAACCACTGCAACATTTTCACTACTTTCTACTGTTTACTCACCCTGTTTTCCAGCATGTTTGTGACGTCAAACGTGACCTACCAGAAAAAAAACAAAGCAGAAAGGCGTACTCATCCAGTGGCAATGGGAAATGAGTCTATCTCCTATTTTTAGCAGGGTTTCCCACATTTAGAAAACCCACATATACAAGCAAATTATTGTGGGAACAGAGTTTAACTGAGCAGCTACATTTGCTGAGGAAGGTCACAAAATGTGGTTGAAAGCCTTGAGAACAACTGTCTGTGGAGATTTCTTCTATCAAGCAACTATTTAGTTGATGGATGGAAAACAACTGTAACTGTTATAATCATTTATCAGGCAAAAATGCTCAACATTTGCTGGTTCCAGCTTCTCAAATGTGAAGATTTGCTGCTTTACTCTGATTTGCATCATTTCATAGTTTGGGACTATTAGTCCCATAGTTTGGGACTATTAGTCAGACAAATCAAGACATTTTAAGATGTCACCTTAGGCTCTGGGAAATATATATAAACATGTTTTTTATAAACAATTAATTGATTAATCAATAAAAGATAGAAAATGATCCTTACTTGAAGCCATAGATCAGTTGTTTTAGCCAGCTGTGTTTTTTGCATGTAAATTAGCATCACCCAGCATCACCAAGGTGCTTAGATTTCACAGGTACAACATGTACAGCTATAGTATGTTTGTGCTAATCCTTTAGGTAAAGGGGAGCAGTCGTACCCGGACCTGCTGGCGCTGCTGATAGCGCTGCTGGTGACGGTGATCGTCGCTCTGGGAGTGAAGAACTCTGTGGGCTTCAACAACGTGCTGAACGTCATCAACCTCATCGTGTGGGTGTTCATGATGATCGCCGGGCTGTTCTTCGTCAGCGGAGAGAACTGGGACGATGGGAGATTCCTGCCCTTTGGCTGGTCGGGGGTATGCACGCACACACACACACACACACACACACACACACACGCACACCTAATGAGTCACAAGTAAGAAAAGTTGATTAAAGGGAGACACCCCAGGTGAATAGGGTAAAACATTTAACTAATAGATACCACCATGAAATTTCCCCGGGCGAGGCAATTATTTTTTGTATTACAAGTTTTCTGAAATGTTATGTTTAAATATGCAAATTAGGAATTATCTTATGAAATATGCGCTAATTTACATACATTTCCAGAACAGAAATCTGGATATCTCTTTTAATCGCTCCAAATATCAGAAAATAATGTCAACAGGCATAAGTTTTTAGGAATAAAATGTTCTATAAATCAGGCTATGAATGACATATGATCAAACATCTCAGTCAAAACCTTCAGAATATAGATAGGAATTAAACTGGAAAGTTTCAGAAGTAGAGATTTCTGGCTCAGAGTCTGAGAAAAACAATAATTTTGACAAAACAGCCTTTAAAGATTATGTATTGTAAAATTTCATACTTTCTGGTAAGACACTTCAGGTGAATAAGGTAAACATGTTTAACCATGAAACTTCCCCATTTGATTACTTACATTAAGACAATTATTTTAATTAATATAGGAGAAATCTACAGACACAAATAGACAAAGTAGTAAAATAAACACCTAAATGTGTAATTTGGATGTTTTCTTTCCACTAGTCCGAAAGAATACATGTTGTGGAAGCAAAATAGCCCAAAATCTGAAATGTTTTTGCCTGGGGTGTCTCACCTCAATTATTTTTTATTAAACAACAAAACATTGTATCTTGCACACTTTGCTAATGTACAGTATATAGTATGTTATTGAACACTTTGCTAATGTATATAGTGGGTTATTCTATGTCTATAATTTAGATTTTTTTATGCTAGTTGTAGTATTCAGGTATATTGCCTGGATAACCTGCTGCTATCTATCTATCTATCTATCTATCTATCTATCTACTGTATCTAAAGACCCCACTGCTTATGCTCTTTATATAAGCTCTCTTTCTCTTGCTTCTGTTGTGTCCTAGGTGATGCAGGGTGCAGCCACCTGTTTCTACGCCTTCATTGGATTTGACATCATTGCTACAACAGGGGAGGAGGCCAAGAGCCCCAACACCTCCATCCCCTATGCCATCACTGCCTCACTCATCACCTGCCTCACTGCCTACGTCTCTGTGAGTTGCACCTCGAAGACCACAGACTCACTGCGTGCACAAACACAAACAAAATACACGCTTCATTTGTTTCCCTTTATTAACATTCAGTGGCACGAGGATGCAAAACACTTAATCTTGTCGCTCAAAGTATCGCTGCAGCGACCGAACACAGCTTTCATGGCTGGTTTGAATGTTTTTTTGGCGTGCATCGTGTGGTAATGAGGTGAGATAATGACTTGGCTCACCGACGCCAATGTTCGAAAAATACAAGTTTTCTTTCACAGAGGAATACGATCACGTCGCTTGTGGGAAGACAGCGGGCTACAATTACAGTTTATAATTCACACACCCACATAGTTTTTTCCACAAACATTTTGAAAAAAAAGTAATTTAATCACTGGATTGAGAACAAAACAGAATTTCAGTTCATGTTTTGGTCATTTTGTTCACACTATTATGTGATAATTTCAATTTTAAGATAGCACATTTTAACTGTAAAGATCTACATCTGCTTGTATATTTATCATTCTCCATCTTTATACTTTGCCTTCAAGTTCTTATCAGCCTACTTGTGAATACAGACTGAAAGTGTTTCCCCAAATTTTTGAGTAGTGTCTGACAGAAGGACGGAAAGATCAAACATCAAGATGCTTCCCCCCCCACCTGCACTCCAACTGTGTGTCTCATAACGGATCTTTACGTATTCAGCTCGCACAGCCGACCACATTTCTGACTTTGACACGTTTGTGCTGGATGGTTGTTGCTATGGGTACCGTGTAACGGCGGCCTATCAGGAAGAAGAATTTTTCGACATCGCCTGGGGCCAAAGATTGCATCAACTTCAAAACTCCAACTAATTCTCTTTGAATAGCTTGTCTTTCTCTTTCTCTCCGTCTCCCAGTCACATCTATTTCTCCGAATAACCCGACAAAATCTATTTTCTCAGCTTCTCTTAATCCCCTTCTTTCTTTGATCTGTCTCACTCTGACTCTGCGCATCTTGGAATAACTTTTCTCTGCTCCCATCGGGATCCTCTGGCTGCTGCAGTTTAAGATCCAGGATCACTTTAATGATTAAGCACATTACATGTCGCGTCTTCTCTCTGGTGGCATCGGTTTTACAGTGAAGCTTCATTCAAAATCGTCAAAATGAGTTGGGTTCTTCCTTCCAGTGCTCCCCCCGGACTGTTTTTCTATGTTGAATTTCCTCACATCAATGCTCTTAAAGCTGCAGTGGGTAGAAATGGAGCAAATATTTATATATATTTATATTCTAAAAAGTTATTTTTATAAAACGGTCACTATATCCAGACGGTAGTGACTGAGACAGGTAATCTGAAAAAATCATGTGCCTCTGTGTCCTCCGGTGCTCCTAATGGCATCTGCAAGATTTCACAGACCGGAGGAAAACAACCAATCAGAGCCGAGCTGGAGCCTTGCCGTCTCTGAGCAGCTGTCAATCACTCGCAAACTCCGATCAAACGGTCAAACTAGGCAGCGCTGATCAAATATGAATCAATATTCTGTTACTGAATATAATACAATATTCCGTTTGATCGAAGTTCGCGAGTGATTGACAGCTGCCTCCGTTGAATGAACAGCCAATAATGAACGCTCTCTCTCTGAAATGACCTGTGAATGGCCAAGATTTTTTAAAGCCTGAAAACCGAGCCATGAGGAGTAGCAGTCTAGTTTTCTCTCAGAACACTTGAATTACAATATGCTGAAAGGTAATTATGGAATTTTTGCCCAATGATGCCAAAAACATTCAGCCTACTGCCACTTTAAGTGGGCGTCAGTGCATAATACTCACTAAAGAGGGCAGTGAGGGAGATGCTTTGGGGAAACCCTCGTTCACGGTGGGGAGTCACATGAATGTGCAAGCTGAAAATTAGCCGACAGTGAGCTAAAACGGGCACAGTAGGATACTGTTTGGGATCAGCTTTGCTCTCCCAAACAAATATGTCAAACCGGGATTTGTTGTTAGGATTCCCTCTAGATTAGTACAGCCCCCCCTGATTTAGTTCACACACGCTGTCGACCAGCCTGTGCCCAGATTGCGCGAAGGGTTAAAGGGCACCAGGCTACTACAGGAGGAGGAAAATGATCTCTATCCTCCTCTCTGTGAGGGTTAGCCTTTTTTAATATCCTTCTGCAATCTGTTCAAGCAGATCCCTCTCTTTTGCAGCGCGGTATCTGTGACAGATGGCCCCTGCATGGTTTCACACGTTAGACGTGAGGATCAAAATCACGCACACACTCACACAAACACACAGTGAGAGAGAAGCATGACGAATGAACACTTTACATGTGATGCGATATGCTGAACGCGCTAGCTGTGTAACGCTAGGCTTTTAGAATGTAGCTCAGCACATGTCAGTATTTAAAGTTTATATGATTACAGCATCAGTCAAATTATTCTGATGAGGTTGATCAAACAGTCTCACCACAAGGTCCGTTTAGTAGCTTTTCTGGAGCTTTCTATATGATCTTCATCAGCAGATGGAGTTAGCCCAGTTTAGCACGCGTCTCGTCCTCGTTGGCTTAACAGCTGCAGTTCAAAGTTCATTTCTGACCTTGGAAACGATCTCCCAACAAGGTCCATTTAGAAGCTGTTCTGGAGCTTTCAGACATATCACATGATCTTCACCAGCTTTTGATGATGTTTTTTTGTTTTTTTTAGAAAAATACAGGGTCTGCCACAGTGTTTTTATATACTACCATAGATTGTATATAAAGATGGACGACAAGAGAGCTTCCCAAAAGAGAAGCCGAAACATCTCGATCTCCCCCTGGTGGCTGGCTGCAGTATAGGTCATAAATCCCGCTCCCTCCAAGTTAGCAGATGGGACATGGGCCAAAAAGTCTAATTACCTGCAATTTTTTTTTTTTTTCCCAAAGATGGTTTCTGTCATTTTAGGTAGTTCTTATCACGCTGATTTATGTTCAAGAGTTCATTTTTCTGATAAGTTTGGGCTTAATTAGTTATTTGATGCTATAAAAAGGGGGTGAGATGTCATGACTCACAGCTTTGAGTGTCTCTCGCTGACGAACTGCGGCCATGCTCGGCTCGCGATTGGTTCGGACGGGTGACCTCGATACCGCGGCTCCACCGCCCAATCACTACTGCGCAGACTCTGGCTCCAAATGACGTGAAAATCTCAAGATGGCAGCTCCCGTATCCGGGATATTTTGGCATCATTCTGTACAGTGGGAGGAGGTGGAGACGCATAGTCCATGTTTATATACAGTCCATGTATACTACCACTGGGGGCCTCAAACTCTACACATAGTAGCTTTGTATAAAGTAACATAAATATGTAATCATTTCAATTTGAAAACGAAATGACTAGCTTCTCTGCAGTATTTTTTACTTTTTTATTTCTTGATGTTGCAACAAAGAACTCTTTATTAATGAACAAACTCTCTGTTTGTGTTCGACCCTCTTCCATCCAGGTCTCTGTGATCCTGACCCTGATGGTGCCGTACAATGAGATTGACGCCGACGCCCCGCTCATGGAGATGTTTGCCTTGCACGGCTGTATGTTCGCAAAGTATATCGTGGCGGTGGGCTCCATAGCAGGACTCACTGTTTCCCTCCTGGGGTCACTGTTCCCCTTGCCCAGGGTCATCTACGCCATGGCGGGGGACGGCCTGCTGTTTAAGTGAGTCCACACAATTATTTAGTGGTCATTATTTTTCATGTCGAGTGCAACTGAGTCTTAATTGACTCGTTTTTGTGTGTGTGTGTGTGTGTGTGTGTGTGTGTGTGTGTGTGTGTGTGTGTTCAGGTTCCTGGCAAATGTGTCTTCCTACACAGAGACCCCCGCTATCGCCTGCGTGGTGTCGGGCTTCCTGGCCGCCCTGCTGTCCCTCCTGGTCAGCCTCAGAGACCTCATAGAGATGATGTCCATAGGAACCCTGCTGGCCTATACCCTGGTGAGTGGATAACGATGGTGGACACGTCTATATAGACCATATGGGTACTTGCAGAGTGCAGCTGACTCACTATATCTAGCTCAATGTGTTACAGAGATTTTTTCTGAGACACTTGCATTTGCAAAAAAAAAAAAAAATGTAATTCCTTGGCATACTGTAAGTCTGATTTGGCGAAAAAAAGGCTCTGCTCTTTGAAGGAGCATTTAATTATTGTGCACAGCAGCAGGGATTTAGCTGGGAGAACTAATCCCTCAAACACATGAATCATACAGAATTATTAGATAGCTGTAAATACACATAAACAGCGGGTCTTAGCTGGTAGCCACCAGTGCTGATGCATGAATGAAATGCTGATAAGCAGTCAGAACTAACGCAATGCTCCATATGCTAAGATTACAGTAGAATTAAAGAAAAAAACAAATCAAATTGTGTAAATTCTTCAGAACAAAACCCTCTTCTTATGGGAAGAAGTGAATACTAAGAAAAGCACTTTTTGGGGGGGGGGTCTTTCTTCTTTTAAACCTCTAAGACCCCGAGATCCGACTGACTCTACTGACTTTCAGAAGCTGTACTAGGCTCACTTTTAGAGCTAAAGGGAAGGTATCCTATGTTGTTTAGCTTTCCTAGGTAGATTGACAATAAGGAAGTTTCTGAGCAGTTTCCAGAACAGAAGTGCTCGTCATCTAATCGCCGAACTATGCAATTCTTGCAGGAATATCAAAAGTTTTTGATACCAAATCACAGCGTGGCTTTTTCTATGGTGTTCCTCAAGGTCTTGGTGTCTGAATGTGGTATTTTGGAGGGATTATTGATCATTTTTATCAACTCTCGAGTGTAAAAAAATGTTAAATTTAGCACCAAATCTTTGTAACAAATGGTATCAACTCAAAAATAGCTACAGCAACTTATGAGATAGAGCATGGGAATCATATACTTCTATCATAATGCTCTAAGCCCTTATACACTCATTAATTTTAATTAATTAATGTTTATGTCTGATTTATGACTAGAACAATTCAACACGTTTGACTCAATTTATTTTCAGGTTCTCAGTTTTCACATCATGTATATCATTTCTATGTGATATATACCGTTGACCTGCTATCTCCCCCTAAAGACCCCCTGTACCCCCCCTAAAAAAGACAAAAAGAAACAAATTGTTCCCCCTCCTGGTCTGCAGGTAAGCCTGTGTGTCCTCCTGTTGCGTTACCAACCCGAGGGCGACATCCACGGCTTTGTGAACTTCCTCTCCGAGGAGCAGAACAACAAGAAGAAGGAGGGCGTTCTGGCCGAGTGCGAGAAAGACGCCTGCTCGCCAACCAGCGAAGCAGAGGAGTACGGAGGTCCGGCCACGAACACCTGCGGAGCCAAAAACCTGCCGTCGCTGGGCGACAACGAGATGCTGATAGGCAAACCGGATAAGAACGCCTACACCGCCAGCCACCCGAACTACGGCACCGTGGATATGACCACCGGCATCGAAGCAGAGGAGTCGGAGGGCGGGGTGACCCGGCGGTTGAAGAAGCTCATCGGACCGCGCTACTACACCTTGAGGATCCGACTGGGCCTCCCGGGGAAGATGGACAGGCCGACTCCAGCCACGGGGAAAACCGTTACCACGTGTGTGCTGCTCCTCTTCATTTCCATCTTCGCCTTCTGCTCCTTCATCATTTTCGGTGAGAACACACGAACACATTTAGACAGATATTTACAGTCCAGTGTAACCATAAATTAATTGTTTCTTCTTTTCTTGTTTCCTCAGGAGCGAGCAGCATTGGGGAGGGTCGCTGGTGGGCTTTGCTGCTATTAATCTTCTTCATCGTCTTCCTCGCCCTGCTCGTCATCATCATCCTCCAGCAGCCGGAGAACCCGAAGCGGCTGCCCTACATGGCGCCCTGCGTGCCCTTTGTACCTGCTTCAGCCATGCTGGTCAACATCTACCTCATGCTTAAACTGTCTGCCATCACCTGGATACGGTTTTCAATCTGGTGCATCGTGGGTAAGCCAGCCGCCATCTCACCGAATGATAGTTTGTGTCTTTTACTGGCAGATTTTAAGACAGGATTCGTGTCGTCTCTGTCACCCCTGGACAGATGGGGACACGCCATGTTTTGCTCTTAAACAATGGAGTGAGCCAGTAAAATCTAGTGCGTGTCTCACTTACTCGCTTTGTTTGTTTTTTATGGAAGAACAAGGAAGTCTCATTTCATTTTTATTTCCTGCCTCAGTTCTATCTGTCTGTACATCTGTATGTGTCTGTGTGTTGTGTGTGTGTGTGTGTGTAAATGCTCGGAGTATATAGTTCAACTTACCATTTTGTCACATCCATGTATTTTTTTACTGCTTACGTAAAGACAGAATGAATCCAGACTGATGTCCAGCAGATCTGTTTTTGTTCGTACACAAACACTGGTGGGCATCTGTGCAATTTTTTTGCTGTGAGTAGGATTGCTGGATTCTTCTGACTCACTCAGAGTGGGATGAGTTTTTTTAAGTTGATAGAGTTTACTCTTTCTCTGCGCTTTTAAATTTGTTTTTGGAGCTCTTAAAGGGTAACCTCGGTATTTTTCAACCTATTTTCCCATGTTTTTTGTGTCTAACTGACTAATAGGGACAACAATTTCTGAAATTGGTCCGGTATTGAGGGAGAGCGCTGTAGACGACAGCTGCTCACGGGCTGCAATATGGTGCATCGGAGCTGGCACCGTCATTCACGTCCACTAAAAGTGCTTGTTTTTGCCGTGACGGCTCTCCGATTGTTATTATGAGTCTCGTTCTGAAATCTGGCGAGGTGACATATTGCCGGAAGACAACGGTGGAATAGTGGAATACATCCACGGTGGAGTTGCGAGTACCAGCCAGGCAGAGTTTGTTGTTTGTTTGTTTGAACTACAGAAAGTGAAGCTTAGTGTTATCCAAAAGATTTTCAATGTCATGGCTGAATAGCTAGATGATTTCGACAATGGAGCATACGGATATTGAGATTTCCCAATGAGACTTCTCCTTGAGGGGGACTTAAACACAATAACAAACAGACCGGATCAAGCGAAAGGTAAGAAAAACATTTTATTTCTCTGTAGGATCCTTTTCATAATGTTGTCAGACACTTATGATAACAATCTGAGCCTGTCAGCGGCAAAAACAAGCACTGTTAGTGAACGTTACGTTGACGTTGCTCACTTGCCCTCGCAGCTTGTTTCGCGAGCGTTATCCCTCAATACTGGACCAATTTCAAAAACTGTTGTCCCCATTAATCACTCAGACACAAACACATTGGAAAATAGGGTCCAGGTTAAAGCTCTGCTGTGAGCTATGGTCATGTAAGAATGTGCGTACATGCTGATATGTGTCTGTGTGTCCCTTCAGGTGTGATCATCTACTTCGGCTACGGCATGTGGCACAGCACGCTGGAGATCACGGCCAGAGAGAACGAGGTGCACGCCTCCACCTACCAGCGCTACGACCACGGCGTGGACGAGGGCTTCTGCGGCTTCGACGACGATTTCTACCCGCCCACCACCGACGCCTGGGGCGCGCCGGCGGCGGGGTCGGGGCTCACCCCGCCCCCCGAGGCGAAACCCGAAAGTGACGGGGCGCCGTCGAAAGGCGGAGGCAGGACCGTCGCCAATCACGGCCTCGCGGAGGAGGATCCGATGGATTTCTGAAGGGACTGACTCTGTGTTAACCCTGAATGTACTGCCTTGTCTGCTGCCTGGGGGAATGGGAGGGGAACAGTGGTGTGAGCGCACGAGTGATTGTGTGCGTGGCGTGGCGTGGCGTGCGTGCATGCCTGCATGTGTGTGTGTGTGTGTGTGTATTTGTGTGTCTAACCCTTGGGCTAGATAGTTTCTCGGCAGTGGAACGTTATTCACCTTACTCCACCACACTTGTCTCTTCAGATCACTCAGCAAATGAGGACGTCAAGGTCAAGTGTCCTGTCACAGTCCCTTGTTACTCACTTACTGGAGTCCACATCCCACGCGAACCAAGGCCAGATAGAAAAGTGCGGACGCAGCAGGAGATCACAATGTTTCACGGCTCACCGCGCTGTGAACCGCGAAACATTGTTTACCGAGCTATCTGTTAACTGAACATCTAAGAATTTACGGGACGTAGGAGAGGAGAAGGTGATGAGTAAGGGACAGATGAATCAGCAGCTCTCTTCCTGTTTCAACCCAGACAGACAGGAAAGTTAGATGACAGCATGCCAAGCCCAAGCTATTTCCTCTGTACAGGTCCGACCTTCTCTGCTCACTTTCTTTTCGACAGACAGGAAAACACACGATCTCAAAAACACTAAAAAACTTGCTTATATATCAAATATTTCCCCCCTGGCCCCTAACATCTAGCCCAAGGGATTCAGGTTTGGACTGGGAAGAGGGTGTTGATGTTTTCTGTCACAAATAGTACTTGGACTTTGCTTGCAATAGTGCCTTCATCTACTGTGTGTGTGTGTATGTGAGTTTCTGATTACTATGTCTGTTTTGTACTTTAATTTTGCCTGTGTATGTATGTATGTGTGTGTGAGGGTGTGTGTGTGCAATCAAACTCCACCTTTTACATTCATGTCTGTGTGTGAGTGTGTGTGTGTAGATATAATGTTTGTTCTTCAGGTTGTTTTACTGTGTAGGTATTTGTTCCGTTTTTGTTCTTCCCACTCTTTGCCCCAGCATGAAGCTCAAACTCGATCCGCCCGCAACAAAGCAGCTCATGGTGCAATATACTGTAACACATGCTCGTCGGCTCATCGGCGTACCCAGAAAGAGGAGAGAGTAGAGGGTGTAGCAGAGACAGAGAGAGAGAACAGGTTGAGTCCTAATTGACAACCTGCATGGTTTATTGTGATGAATGTCTTATTTCCTGTCTGCTCGTCTCTCCGTTGATGCAGTTGTTGCTGTTTACCAGCGCTGGGAAGGAATTCACTTTCAGTTCATTCAATTCAAGAAATGGGTTTTCTGCATAGTTTGCCTCTTTTCTCCTAGAGATAGAAATAAACAAAACAATTAGGGACTGTATAAAAATTATTATTATTGAGGAAGGGGGGGTGAGAAAAGGGGGAGAATTGATTCATTTTGTTGAAGGAACAGTAGTTTGACTTTTTTGGTAGAGCGGGTGAGGGTCGTTTAATATTTTCTCCTCTCCCAGATTTTTATTTTATTTAAATTTTCCTTAACAGATTAAGTTATTAGTTAGTTATTAAAGTGGTTGTATCATGAAAAACATACATTTGGGTATCTGGAGTGCAGGCTCATTAGAATATACGGCCCACGGCTTGAGAACTACCTTTGCAAAGGTGCACCATATTTTTCTCGCCAGCCAATCAGAGCAGACTGGGCTTTTTCGGGAGGGGCTCTTAAAGAGACAGGCGCTAGAACGGAGCGTTTCAGACAAAGGGTGAATACAGGTATATTCAGACAGACAGTATGACAAAAATAATAATGTTTTTGAACATTAAAGCATGTAAACATGTTCTAGTAGAAACCCAAAATACAAGTATGAACCTGGAAATGAGCATGATATGTCCCCTTTAATATTTTCTCTTCTCCCAGATTTGTTTAAGTTATTAGTGATGGATTACTGTTACATTATTTTGACATATTGTGGGAGGCTATTTCAGTTTTCTTTTCAAGGGGAAGGTCCAAATGATAAATGATAATGCTGTGGATGGCTGTGGGTTTCAACACCCCTCCCCGCACCAATCATTTCCTTACAGTCCCTAACTGTGAAGTATTGTGTTGTAAAAAAGTTTGAGTTTTACTTGTACATTGAGTGAACTGAAATACAATCCCTCCTCTTCCATCTCTCTCCTTTTCTCTTCCCCTCCTTTGCTTTTAACTCCTTTCTTCTCCACATTTTTGTATCCTCTACTTCCACCACTCCTTTGCTCTTCCAGCCACACACTTCCTTCATCTATTCCCCACCTCACCCCGCTCTTGATATTCATCCGTCCGTGTCAGCAGGGAGTTGCCACTCTAAGTCACAAGTGATGGAGCCGGGATTGGTTTTCAGTCAGGATTTCAAACAGCAATCTGTTCGTAGCCTGACGATACATTAGCTCCTGTTTCACTTCAGGGTGTCCGCTATCTATCTTCTGATATGTCACCGGAGCGTTTACTCCTCTCCCTGTGGTCCTGCTCCAACCCCGGCCCAAACTAGTCTGAGTGAGCCTCCCTGTTGCCCCTACCTCTTCATGTAGCTAGCGTTTAAGCCCCACTCTTTGCATGTTATCTACACTGTTGCTGCACCCAGAAGAGATCTTGTGAAAACCAATCAAATCAAAGTGTGTAGGACACGTAAGCTAATGCTGCCAGGGTTAGGGGTTTTACTCTATACTATACCACTAGAATGAATGCACTCATGGTGCTGTAAGGGATTTTGGCACACACCAAAAAGCATACTGTTATGTTATTATGTTGAGGGTGGGGGCACTTCTACAATAGCTGCTGCTGTACGCCCCGATTGTCCTCCTTGTCCTCTTGCCCCCTGTTGCTGCATCTGTCCCTTCCAGGGAAGCCTTATTTGTCTAATGCACTAAATCTAAGGATGCCACGCTAAAACCCCGCCCTACCTCTGCTCCTCCCACATCCATCAACACTCCAAAAAAAAAAATCCTTCATGTAATAATGTGCCCTTTGGTGTCGTCCAGTGAAATGATTGTGATACCCAAAAAACAGCCCGCTATACCCAGGAATTAACGCTTGTATTGGACGATTCTGCAGCTCGCTAACGCAGGAAGTAGTGAACCTTTCTGTATTGTAGTGGAACATGAGGGTGTTGAGGCTGGGAGAGACTGGAGTGCGCATCAAAGACCAATCATGGCTGTAGCTAACTTTGAGGTCATGTCCTCTGTATCTTTTCTGGAAATTTGGGTGGTGTAGTGACATGGAGGGAGTTTGCATTCTGCAGTTGAAAGTTGCACATGGCGTATATTTTACAAGCTGATTCCAGTATTTTTAAGCTCAATATATTCAAATTTGAATACCTTTTGGCCAACAAAAAAGATGTAATTAATGAATTCAGTATTTCATGTAGCGAAATAAACATTAACGGAAAATAGCCAACACGTTCTCATCCCAACTAGTCACATACCTACGTCAGACCTCTCGGCGTCACTTTTTGGTCACAGTAAACACATGCTTCAAGTTGTGAATTAAACAGAAACACTTGCTTAGGTTTAGGCAACAAAACCACTATAGTTAGGTTTAGGAAAAATCAACATGGTTGGGCTTAAAATGACGTGAAGTGATAATGTGACTTGACGTCGTGAACACGGGACACGAACGAACAGCTGATTGTAACGTGAAAGTGAAACTTAACGCACGGGACGCGAACAGCGGTCTCCTGGATGAAAGTCCTGTGTTTGATGGGCTCATCCAACACAGCACAGTTGTTGCCGCGGATTGGTTTACATTGTAGTTAATTGAAAGCCCGGTGCGTTTCATACCGGCGCTAAAGGGTGCCTTGTGCGTTGGTATCACGCGCCGATGGGTGTGACAAAGCGTTGGTAATTTACGCTATGGGGATGAGAACGGGCTGAAGTATAATCATTTCTTTTGGTGTCTGGTCAAAATTTCAGCCCTAAAACCAGCAATTTTGTTTTCTTTTTCTTTCTTTTTTTTACCGTAACCATGATCTTTCCGATACTAAGTCATTTGTTTTATTTGCCTAACCTTAACCATAGCTAAAGTCAGCCAACTCACATGGAGGAAGGGATTATGTGAATCTACTCTAGAATATGTTTGGCATAAGGAAACACCAAGCTCAGCACAGCAGGGAAGGGGGTGGAGAGTGATGATAATAACCAAAACCATAATATGATATTAACCCCATTTTAGCTGCTATGCATGGGTGTCGTAGAAATATATATTTAAAAAAATTGTTATGTAATCTGAGGTTTTGCAGAATTTTCCAATATCAACGTTCTGTCTGGTGATGGTGTTTGGAAAAAAACAGCACATCCTAAAACATTTGCACACGATATATCGCACACATCCAAAAGACATATTTCATTTTATTACTATTCAGCCAAAATAGATCCCCTCCCGACTCAGCCAAAAGAATCCAGCCGTTTTGCATTCAAAGCTCAGCCAAAACAAGATGGGCGAATTCAGCCGTCGCCACTCTTGACACTGGACTGTACAGTCAAACTTTCTATATAATCTGCTCTGTGCGTGCGTATGCATACGAGTGCGTGAGTGCATGTGTATGTGTGTTTTTGGTCTCTGCCTGCGCCTCGATGTGACCGTCTGGTGGATGTGTAGCATGCCCTCATGCACGAGGCCCAGACTGTAAATGTTGTACTTGCATGTGGTGACTGATCGCTACGAGACATAATAGAACACTAAACCAAACCAAACGCAGGCTTGGTTCTTATACCTGGGAGCGTTGGCCTCTATGCTCTGAGAGGATTTAACCGGCGCATTACAGCCGAATCCGCTTCAAATACATCATTGTTCAGGATCCTTACCAGTGAACTGAACTGAGAGATATTGTATTCACTGCAGACTTCCTATCATTTCTATTCAGATTCAAACCCGAACCTCTCTTATACTTTACAACTCACTATTATGTGAAATGAATTCTATGAGCTAAAAGAAGATTATTTCCTGGATATTTCTAATCTTCTCACCCAGGTATGGGAACCAGGGCTCCGTTTGAAAAGGGAGTAGAACATGTAGCAAAACACACAGGATGACTCCTCTCTCATCCTCCCTCAACCACTTACAGTATGCCTACTTCCTGTATATCCCTTCTCTGCAAGCCAAAGTCCACAATGTTTGTTTACTTTTCACATACAGGAGACCGTAGTTTCTTCAAAGTGAACACTGAACAACAGAGCTAACCATTTTTCTTCTGCTACTAAGCTACAAATGTCAGTTTATCACAAGGAGACTGATTTCTTTTTTTTTTCTTAAAGGGGACATATCATAAAAAACTCACTTTTTCAGCACTTGTACACATATATTTGGGTATCTGGAGTGCCTACCAACCCCCAAACTGTGACATAAGAAGACCCAGTCAGTTGTTTGTGGGCTGCCTAGATCAGAAAACATGTGTTTCAACAGACTAGGCTTTTTCGGGAGGGTTCTTAAAGAGACAGGCGCTGAAACGGAGCGTTTCAGACAGAGGTAGAATACAGGTATATTCAGACAGACCGTATGAGAAAAATAATCTGTTTTTCGAACATTAAAACATGTAGACATGTTCTAGTAGAAACCCCAAATAAAAGTATGAAGCTGAAAATGAGCCGGATATGTCCCCTTTAAAGTCCTAGTTGCTAAGTATTTCATTGAAAGTATTAGTCTAGACGTCATTGACTACAGCAGATCAGTTTGTCCAGCAGTGAAAAAGTACAACATTTGAAGGAGAAAAGTATTTTTCTACAGCTATCTCCCATCCACAGGTCCTCCTCGGGTAGGTGTGCACAAAAGAGCTGGGTGGAGTTATCAGCCTTCACTTTCTGTGTTTTTGTTTGATCACAAGGAGGCCTGGGAGAAACTGCTAAAATATATTTTTAACAAGCGTAGTCTCTATAAACCTTAATCCTTTCCTTTGAAGGATTTCGAAATGGTTGCTCTAGACGTCAATAGGACCGTAGAAGGTTTAGGAGTAGGAGTACAGAAAACATGCAGAAACTATTTTAATACAATTCTATAAAGGGTAAACTACAAGCATAATCAAATATTGCCACTATTGCTTTTAAAGTCAGCTACTATTTGTTTATTTTGTCTCGGAGAAGGCGTGCCATGTTCTTCCTGTGCTCTGTGTTCGCTGTGGCCAAGTGTCCAGTCGGTGTGTGTCGGACTTGTTGAGATCGGCTTCTCTCGCAAACAACTAGATATTCCTTTACTCTTCTGTATATTTTGGCACAAAGCTGTATAATGTAGTTGTTTTTTTATGTTATTTTTTGTAATGGTTTCTTCCATATGTGTGGTTATTTTGCTCCTGGGTGCACTGTTTTTTGCTGAGTTGTTGATATTGCTTCCATGCAACAATGAAAGCTATTTATTGCAAATACCAAAAAGATGTTTGCTCATTTTTTTCGAACCTCTCCTGCTCTGAATATTATTATACATTAGGTTCAGTCACATTTACACATTTGAGAAGACGAGTCCGCGAATTGCCGTATGTCGGTTTAGTTTATACGGAAGTTAGCCCGCTACAACTCTCGCAATGACAATGATAATGCGGCAACAGAGGCAGTGAAGAAGACTGCAAACTATTAAACATGGATGTAAACAACACAGGTTTCAATTCACGTATAAGAAAATCCAGTCTTGCAAATGCTTTATGAGGAAAGAAAGTTTCATACACCTCAAAGAAACACACAGTATGTCTTGGTAACACCGATTATAAAACTCCACAGGGCACCTTTAACTTTGTTGTGACATTTTAAACAAAAGCTACAAGTTATGTGCTGTACCTATCGCGGTCCATTTTGTTGTTAACTGGTCAAACCATAGCCTGTAGGCCAATTCTACCGTAACGCCACATTGAGATATGGTACATGCAGCGCAGTTGCAATGTTGTTAACTCAAAAGTTCAAGCTACATGGTGTCTCTCACACAGAACCAAAGAACATAGGTTTCTATTGACTCTTCGCAATGCAGCGATGATCTACAACCAAACTGTGTGAAATCCGTATAGGCAGAAAAACCAATTCGTCCACAAGCAGAGTATAGCTTCAATAAACCAGAACACAACTCAGCCACGAGACGTGTTGTGTTTTGATCAGAGGGCTCGACTCTCACCCTCTCTCGGCTGTAAAAACTCCCTGTAACATTATTGCTATGATTTCTGTTCTCTCACCTCCTACACAGAAACACACAGCGGAAGGGAAAGGGGTCACGGCTGCTCTCTGGGTGTTGCTGAACGGTATTCTGGGAAATGAAATTTCAACTGAAATAGACAAGCCAGGGTGATGGATAGTGGATATACACATGAAAAGTAAAATAAATACAGAAAATAATTGCAGGGAGGGATAGAATATCACACTGTTGGTGTATGATAATGTCCTAGAGCAGAATCCCATCCTTGGTCAACCATAAAGTTTTATTGGTAGATAGAAACTTCCGATAGCATCGTTTTAGCATAGCATATCATAACTCTAGGACAGCTTGGTTGCCCACTACCCTCCCACTGTGGACTGGATGGCTGTACGCCTGGAACAGCATCACATTTCAGGGAATACACACACACACACACCGACATGATCGCGCACACCGTGCCAGGAAATACACGCACCGTAAAGTGACAGAATGATGTGTTGAAACGACAGATGGTTGTGTGTGTGTGTGTGCGTCTGCGTGTGTGTTTGAAGATAAGCCGAGGACAACGAGATAGCACATATTGTTTCCAAAGTATCATGTAATATCTATGATGTGACTCTATGACCTTGATATGAGCACAAAGGCGGCCACACACTGGACACAATTAGGCTTCTTTGTTGCATACTGAGTGTGTGTGTGTGTGTGTGTGTGTGTGTGTGTGTGTGGTCGGCAGGGGAGGGCCGGTACAGTGTGTGTGTGGGCTTTGAGACGGGCTGACCTAACTCAAGGTCACTGCATCACATTACAGATATGATGCCTTAATAACAATTCATGTTTTCTCATTGTTCCCAGCTTATATCCACACAAACGTGGACACTTAACACCACACAGATTCACACACACATATCACATCAACTTTGTCTGCTGTTGTTCAGATCAAATTTAAA
Source organism: Sebastolobus alascanus (assembly GCA_916701645.2). Taxonomy (NCBI): domain Eukaryota; kingdom Metazoa; phylum Chordata; class Actinopteri; order Perciformes; family Sebastidae; genus Sebastolobus; species Sebastolobus alascanus. Next base: position 3,063,961 of record CAKAOJ020000060.1, read on the forward strand.
CGGCCAGATAGAGCAAAAGAAAGTGATGCGTGGGATGAGAACATCTTATCGACTCGATACGACAGACTGGAGACAAAGTCGCTTTTAGTTCTTTTTGTCTTTATTGTAGAAAAATCAAACAACAGCGCACCATTGAAACAATAAATAACCAGCTGATACTGCTTCTGCGTGGATCTGAGTTGGAAATTTCCATCTGTGTTAAGAGCACTTTTTGAAATATTGAACATTCAAGTCATCACATTAAGAGAAGCTAATCTACATAATACTGATTTGGTTTTTTTACAGGATAAGCTGCTTTTTTTTGGTCACTCAGTTGTTATTCAAACGTAAAATAGAAGCATGTTAGTCACATAAAAATGTGTAAAGTTTGGATTAAGAAATATTACTATCAGATGACGGAGAAATGAGCATGATGATATCTATTTTTGCCAAATCAGTGCACATACAGTACCAAGGCTGTGATACAGACTGTAACACTGCTGGCTGAAGCTCTCCGGTGAAATTTATGTTCCCATCATCCTGGGAAAAACAGTGTCGCGTTTTTTTTAATCAAGTCTATCACTCAAGAGGCACTAGAGAGTTGTACAATACTGTCAAAGGAAAATCAATGTACATAAACAATGTTAATGAACGTAATTCCATAAGAAATAATACTGTCATACCCTGCTCTTATCAAAACAACAGATCATGGTTTATATATGATTTAAAAAAAACAAAAACATATTTATCAACAAAGACGCTCGTAAGATTTCATCTGTAGGAGCGTCTAAATAGAAGTATAAGATCAATATCTCAGTCCACGAGGCCTCAGGTGATTACCGCAGGCGGTTTACTCAGGAGCTTGTACAATTATGTAAAAGCGGGGAGAGTCCACACCACGCCCAACACGAGGAGGCTGGAGGACGAGCTCTGTGATACAAAAACAATCCAACGGCGAAAAAAGCGCTCCAACAAAAACAGTCTTTGTGTGTATGGATGTGTGAATGTCTCTTTTATGTATGTTTGTGTGCTCATTCAAGAATATTTTTCTTGAACATGAATGAGTGTGTGTATGTGTCTCCTTCTCCTGCGGTATATAGGTTTGATGTAACTGTGATTGTGTGTGCTATGTCTCTATATACAAACTACAGTCCTCCTTCACAATCTCTTCCCCCTCTCAGACGTGGGCGCTCTTGGCGTGATTGGTGGTGGTGGAGGTGGCTGCTGGCGGGTTGCCACCTCCTTGTTTGGAGTAGTAGAACCGATTGTTGTCCTGGTAGGAGCGCGAGGAGGAGGAGGACTCGGAGGAGCAGCAGGTGAGAATGCACCCGCCCAGCAGGGCGAAGATAGTGCCAACCCATCCGGTGTAGAGGGAGAAGCCGAACGACATGAGGCCGTGCTCCTGGTGAGCGCCGAAGGGAAACCAGACTGTAGACACCATACCGCACAGCGCTGAGGAGAGACACGCAGAGAAATAGTTACATTGGGAATATAAATGGTGCCTCTGAAAGAAACATAGACACACATAAAGGTTACAGATAACAGATTGATTCAAAGTGTAATTAAATTGGGGATCCAAAACAGTGCTGCTGATTATGATAAACACTCACAAACATTTTGTATTACCACACAGCGGTAGTTTAGAATGGCAAATTACATAATATAACTGGGAATGCAAAATGGTGCAAATGAAAGCAGTACACGCTTTATAACAACAGACGGACTCAAGTAAACTAAAGTGGGAATGCAAAATGCTGCTGAATTTAATAAATACAAACACCCTGTACCATCACACAGGGCTAGCTTTGAATGACAAATTACATAATAGAACAGGGGATGCAAAATGGTACAGATGAAAACAAACCTATATATAGTGTATATAGTGTAACTAAATTGGGAATGCAAATATAAATTGCGGAATTATATACCTACACACATACAGTACATCTTGCATGACCACACAGTGCTATCTTCAAAGGGAAAATGACATAACAAAAGTAGGGATGCAAAATGGTGCACATAAATCCTGCCTATACATATATAGGCTGCATCATCATACCGAGGAGTGCCTAATGCTACGTTCACATTACTAGCAACAAAACGGCCAGCATGGCCTGCTACATTGACGTTGAAGTGTTGCTCAAACGCTAGTTGATGTTGTTAAATAGCACTGGGGACTAGCTAACGGTGTTTTTTCAGATGGAACGGAACAGGGTGAAACAAAACATATGATTGTTTGATGCTTCACCTCGTCAATGGAACGCTGAAAAAAGTTGAGATCAGCTCAACTTTATTCGTAGCATGTCAAGCAGCTTCCATTGAAAATGACTTGTAGAATGTTGCGGGGTCGGAGTAACAGACAGCAAAATGTAACTAAACTCGGGATGCAAAATGGTGCAGCTGAAAGCACAAATTCTGAGCGAGCTTTACCAGAATGGTTGTATTCTGGTTTGAGTGCACAGTAACTGTGAAACTTTTACAGTTTTGTTATCATTTATTCCTCAAACAGGACGCCAGCGGATGACTGGAAGAAAGAATGTGTGCAATAATATTAGTTAGCAGCGAGACTTAATGGTGTTTTATAAGCTTTGCCTTGAACTACAGAAGAGATCTAGACTTATCCAAATAATTAAATCCCTATACTGCTGACAGGGACACATTTGGTATATGTTGGATTTGTGCCAGTATGCACCCGAGGCTAACACAGAACAACTGCATGAAATCCTTTTACCTCCAATATAATTTGAATATACTGCACTAGAAAGGGCAAATCCACAAATAACGAGTGGACGGAAAGCTTCCCAACTGATGCTTCAGAGGACACAGTTGACAAAAATAATTAAAGTTGGACTCAAACTAATAGCTGCGGGGACGATTTTGCTGCCAGTGTGGAGGCAATATGGTGAGTGGATTTTTATTCTGCTGTGCAACAAGCATGCAAACACAAACAAATCCTGCCAGTTCCCAGTGACAAAATAGAAAATCTATTAACTAAGTCAGGGCTTTAACTGTTTCGCATGGACGTAATGGGGATGTTTGTGAGTTAGGGGATGCTCGGCACATAGTTTTGTTATGAAAAACGTGGGCAGTGGAAAAAGTCAAGACACAGGTGTTAAAATTTCATTTGAGGGACACGGGCGTTGGAAAATGCTGCAGCACCAGTCAAATATTTATAAGCACAGTGAACTGGACAATTCAGGGAGTGAGTTTCCATGTGGTTCGGGACAAAGGCAGGGTGTGGATGAGAGTAGGTGGAGGAGAGGAATGTGATGGGATCTGGGGAAGAAGGGGTCAATGGAACCGGAACATATAATGTGAGTGTGTGCATATGTGTGCACCCTTGGGAGGAAGACGGTCAACATCCTCTGCTCTCTGCAGCTTGTGAGCATTTTAAGGTGGGGTTAAAAGAGGTCACAGACAGGAACAGACAGACTTGGTGTGTGCATGTGATTTGACCATGACATTCGGTCTTCGTCCACTGATACATTATAGCTGCATCGTGTGAATAAGGTCAAGTCGAGTCTCTTACCGACTATGAGTATCAGCACTCCTCCCAGGATGGTGCGCTTGTTCTTGGAGCTCTGGGGTTCGTTGCCGAGGCTGATGCAGGGCATGGACATCAGGATGATTCCCACTGCTGGGAGGCCCAGGATCGAACCTGTGATCATCAGGGCACGAGTCGTCTGGATGTAGGCTATAGAAACACATGAACCATATATGATATTACTGTCAAAAGGAAGAAAACCTTCCATCACAGAGTTAAATTTGTGGGTATCTTTCATGAAAATGGGGATTAAATAAAAAACAGCTGTGTTCAGAAAATGTGGAAATAACATCTTGTGAATAAATTGCAATAATAAACTTAAATGTGTCAAAAATGAATACAACCAGGGATGTGCACAGAGCAGTATATCTACCTGGCAGGTCCAGGATCTGCGTTAAGGAGACGCAGTGGTAGAGTCCCGTGGAGATGACGCACTCCGCCCAGGGTCCCTTGCCTCCCAGCTCATCCATCTTCTTGCATGTGTTCAACCCGTATTTACACATAGTCACCCAGTCATTGGTGGCTGTCGCGATCAAGATGCCCAGCCAGCCGAGGCAGCTGACGAGGAAGCCGCTCAGTTGAAGACACGAGTTCGCCATGGCGCAAAAAAAACTGTGCGTAAAGATGACCACTTGTCCCGGGTTCAGAAAAACAGTTAGAAACCTCACAGTTGAGAGCGATTAACAAAAATAAAACAACTGTAACTTTAGAACTGATATTCCACCGTACAAGTTAATCCAGTGTTAAAGTTGACTTTCCCCCCTCGCAGTTCAGTTAAGTCCATCAATTGAGCTGTTGCGCACTATAAAAGAATGAAGCTTTCACATCATCATAGGTTTTATAGGGGAAAGTTCAGTAAGGGAAAAAAATACTCTAAAAGTGACAACCAATCAGGAACTTAGATGCAGGCTTTTTTTTTCTTTTTTTTTAAAAAAAGGGGAGAAAACAGCACACCCCACTTTTATTGTCTCTCCAAGAGGCTGGTGTGCACTGCCCCTTCCTTGCATCCTATGATACAATACAGCCTGTGTGGAGTGATGACTGAATGATGGAAGTTGAGAAAATGTAACCAGAAATCTGCTGCCATCTACTGGACACATTGTATTACTCTTACTATAAGTAGGCCCACATCATACATGTGCACTGACCTCACCTATAATTACAAAATACCTCTTTTGGATCCCTCCCCATCTGGTATATACATGTTATTTAAGAATGTTGACATTTTATTGGAATCATTTTGTGAGTGATATTGACTGGAAGAAAGTTTGGTCCTTACAACAAAAAGTTCCTTCTAACAAATAAGGTAAAAGAGGTGTCATTTAAATTGATCCATGGATTTTATCCAGTGAAACATTTCTTACAAAGAGTGACGTCGATGTAAATTGTTCTTTTCTGCAAATTACATCCTGAATTTTGCTGTCACTTATTTTGGTCCTGTAAATTTACATATGAGCTGTGGAAAGATGTTTTATACTTGACAACATATTCTCAGGTTTTGCATTGTACTATAGAAATATTATATTTGGTTGCTATGATTACAGTGACTAAGACAGTAATGCATTTTCCTTTATTAATCTAACTTAATCTAATTCTAATGCCAAATTCCACATTCACAAATGTAAATTTACAACAACAAAAAAGCCTCATTTCTTTGCATTTATGAAGGAAATGGAACAATAAATAAAAAAGCTATGAAAACAATGAATGTCTCTTCAAAGTTTTTAAGTGAACTTATTGTCATACTTTTTACATTTCTTTTCTTTTCTATTTATTTTATGTTGGATTTCTTTCATTTCTGTTGTCCTTTTTATGTTTGGAACTGCTTTTTGTTCATGTTTTCACTATGATTAATCCGTATGTGAGTAATTATAATGCTTCCTTCTGTTACTTTGTATACTGACAGTTTGAATTAAAAACTGTTCAATAAATAATAATAATGAAAAAACTCCTTTGGATGCCTCAACAAGCACTTCCGGGTGGAGTGATGGGAGTATCCGACGGAAGTAACGAATTACATTTACTGGCGTTAGGCTACTGTAACAAAGTAGTATTTTGTGTACTTCTATTTTTATCAATTCAGTCATTTTAAATGTGCTGAAATAGCCTTTTTTTATATATCTCTTGTAGACTATTGTAGGTTACTTCGACACATTTCATTTCCGTTACAGAGTAAAAACAAAAATCTCACGAAAAAGCCACGAAGAAGAACAGCTGACTCTCCGGAAGAGGTACGTTTGAAATGTTTACCTTCACTGGCCGAGTGTCTGGAGGTGCGGGGACTGAAGTCGCATCTAAGCTGGGGCTAACAGTTTGTGTGAACAGTAGGCTACAAACAAATACAAAACACGGGCAATGTAATTAAATATGGGTTATGGTTAAGCTTGTTTCTCGGCTTATAGGTGAAAAAGAATCGCATAGATACCTTGTTTAATCACGGATTTAATGGCCGGCGGGCGTGCCCAGTGACTCGAATCAAACACACCTTCGAAGTTACAGGTGCATGCTGGGTCTGACAAAAATGCTAAACGCTAAAATGCACATTTGAACGCGGTGGTTATGCTACATTTGCACAGGAATTTACCTTCAGTGAGGTGTGTGAGGATTCTCTGCCGTTTGTGACAATAAATCCTGATGTTTGGGAACTTTGAGGAGCGCAGTGGGACCAGAGAAGTGCTTATACCTGGACAAAGAAGCTGAGTGGACTGGTTATGCTGTGTTTTCAGAATGAATGAGATCAATTAAACCTGGAGCAGACTGTGGAGGACTTTGGTGAGTACAACAACATAAAACTTAAAAACTGTGCATTCTCTCTTTTTGCTTGTGTGCTTGTGGCCTGCAGCTGCTGTGGAGTTATATTGCCTTTCCATCTCTGTGTTTGCTGCCTTGGTGATGTTTTATTCTGCTGTTAAAGTGCCAGATTAATTAATTGATTGCACCTGCTGAGGTGACCATAGCTCTTTTTATTTGTTGTTGGTCATTGTTGTGTAATTGTCCCGAGTTTAGTACTCTTTCTGGTTAATTCTTAGAATGGTATAGTGAGGAAGGTTGTTGTTTCTAATTGCTAAACTGTTGCATGCACAGGCTGCACATACTATCATATTATTTCCAGTTGTGCTTGTACTGCTGTTATTGTTCTGGTTATTAAAGTGACAGTAGGCAGAATGTTTTTGGCATCATTGGGCAAAAATTCCATAATAACCTTTCAACATATTGTAATTCAAGTGCTCTGAGAGATAACTAGACCTCTGCACCTCCTCATGGCTCTGTTTTCAGGCTTTAGAAAATCTGCTCCAGCTGGTGGGCGATGCTTGGTATTTCCTCAACTTTTCTCAACATGGCTGCCGGGTCACAACCTTTCTCATTTTACAGCTGGTGCTGTACACTACAAGATGTTTCTGAGAACATTTGAGGCGAGAAATAGGCATTACAGTAACAGAATATTGATTAATATTTGATCAGCGCTAGCTAGTTTGGCCGTTTGATCGGAGTTAGCGAGTGATTGACAGCTGCTCATAGACGGCAAGGCTCCAGCTCGGCTGTGATTGGTTGTTTTCCTCCGGTCGGTGAAATTCAGAAGATGCCATTAGGAGCACCGGAGGACACAGAGGCACATGATTTTTTTTCAGATGACCTGTCTCATGCACTACTGTCAGGATATAGTGACCGTTTTATAAAAATAACTTTTTAAAAACATATTTGCTCCAATTCTACCCACTGCAGCTTTAAATCTTGGAAGGCTATATGAGGAAGGTTGTTGTTTTTTTAATTGCTAAGCTGTCACAGGCTGCACATGTCTGTCATACTTCTTCTAGTTGTGCTTGTACTGCTGTTGTTTTAATTGCTGGTCCTTAAATCAAAATGTTGGAACCACTGTTCCGTACTCCAAATCACCAACAGAGGGCGACATAGCACAGTCTACAGTTGTCATTCAGGTATTTTTAGGACATAGTGTTTCCTTCCTGCTGTCCTTGCTGGATGGAGTTAAGCAAGTCCTCCATCACTCCCATCAGTCCAGTGATGTGGCTGCAGCAATCAGTCTAAGAGGAAGACAGAAACACACTGAGACACTTCAGGTGGTTCCACAAGGTCGCTGACTGTAATGGCATGTTTGGCCCACTTCTTCCTCTCGTGTTTGGCACATTGCTCTTGTTGTGTCCTGTTTGTTTGTCTGGTCATAAGGCGATGTTTACACTGCCTGGTAAAAAGTGACACAATGATTGAATGTGATTCACATCAGGTGTGCGCTATGAATATTTAAACAGGTAAAAGGAAGCAATCTGGTGTTTTCAGGTTTGTTTTGTTTTGTAGTGTTGACAAAAAAAAACAAATCTAGATGAGAATCGGATATCTAGAAAAAAGCGACATTCATCTGAATATATCAGAAATTTCAGGTCATTGCGATTCCCTTGGAGTGCCTGCAATTTTTCACTTCAGTAGTGATTCCCAACAGTATTACTGTACCTGACTTATCAAAATCTAACGTGAGCTGCATATTTATTTTTTGTTCAACCAGCTGCACTGAGTAGAACAAATTTTAAAGGGATAGTTTTGAGTGTTTTGAAGTGGGGTTGTATGAGGTACTTATCCATAGTGGGTGTATAACTTACAGTAGGTGACGGCTGCCTCGCCCCCAGCATCGAGAAACAGACAGGAGTACCGACACCGAAGCAAAGCAATGTACTGCTGTGGACGGGGGACGGCAGAAAAATGAATTTTATCCACCTAAAAGACAGACTCACTTAAAAAAATTGATATCCGTTTAAGTGTACACTATATTGTGAGTATTTTCCGATGGCGAACTTAACTGAAAGTGAAACTTATCTACTGTATACTGTTTTTGTCAGTTAAGTTCCTCGTCAGAAAGGAGAAGGAAAGGGCTGTCTGATGGCAAGATAAAGCGTTAAAAATATTCTAAATATAGCGTAAAGTTAAACGGATAATGATCTTTTGTTTTTAGAAAAGCCTTTCTTTTAGGTGGCTAAAATATGTTTCTCTGCCGTCCCCGTCCACAGCATTTGATTGCTTTCCTCCGGTGTCAGTGCTCCTTACTGTTTCTCGATGCTGGGGGCACGCCGACCGTCATCTACTGTAAGTAACACACCTAATATGGATAACTACCTCTTACAACCCCCACTTCAAAACACCCAAACTATCCCTTTAAGGAAAGCAAAAGACTACATTCTGTCAGCTGGACAAAAAGCTGCAGAAAAACAAAAGTTGCAGCCAGCAGTTTTGTGGTAACGGCACATGTATCTTGTTAATAGCCCCCGTGCTCAATATTTCCCGCAGCTGCTTCACAGTGAAAGCCGCCCATTGAAGATTATCAATTATGACTTTTACTGCGGATCCATTGCGGGAGGTATTATTATTGAGTTCAGAGTAGCCGCCTTGTTATGTTTTTTTGACAGAAGATGAGTTTTGTTCAAGTCAGCTGTTCAGATGCAGAGCTGCCGGCACTTAGTGGAGTTTAGGCAATTAGAACGCTCGAACACACCACCCACAAGCCTCTGACACGGCTCTGGTCAACCCTCCAGCCCTTACACCGGCCCCAGCTGACACCCCCAGCATGGAGGATCATTATCTGTCTTTTTGTGGTCACTGCAGATGGCTGCGCTTTTACTGAGAGTTGGTGTCTGCTGTTTATTCATGTATGCGTGCGGTAAACAAAACGCAGATACAGGCCAAAAAAATTTGACAAGTTTGAATCGCGACCTGTGGCGGAGACACCATCTGTGTGTGCGTCACATCTAGGGTAAAAGTGGTACGACACAAACACGTTATAGATCATGGAGGTAAGTGGTTTGAGCCAGTCAGCCGTGTAAACAGACAGTGTTACACTTCATCTCTTCCATATTACTCCGTCTTCTCGTATACATCTCTCTTTCCGCGCAACCTTTCTCGCACACTCTAATGGAGTTGTCTGCTCAGACAGACAGACGGACAGAGTGGAAGAACAGAATCAAAGACATTAAGGGAGAGAGACTGAGTGAATGAATGTGCGTGCAATGAGGGTGGGAAAGCGAAACTAATAGCGAGAAAGTCATAAGACGTAGACCGAGCGCGAGCAGGGCATATCCCACTATGATTCCCAGAGCAGTTTGTCTGATGCGGGAGGAGTGAGGCGGCAAGGGAATGGGAATATTATGCTAATGGGGGCGAGGATTGCAACAGCGGCGCTGACATAGAGGGATGATGGGATTTTTAGCCCTCCTGGGGAGGGAAAGAGGGGGGGCGGCGGCGGTGCATGTAGACTGTGGGTGGGTGTGTGGGTGGGGCCCTGAACACAGCGGAAAGTTTAAAACCTCGTGGCGCGGGAGGGGGAGGGGGGAAGAGGAAGCACGGCAGAGTGACTCCTCTCCTACCCTTCATGCTGTCAGAGAGCTGTCAGTCAGGCAATTGAAAGAAGATGAGGAGCAATGACACAGTCTTTGTCCCGGCAAAGCAAGACCAGCAGAGCGGTCCGGTTCAGAGGTGGGGGCGCAGTCGGCGAGGAATGAGTTATGAGCGGGGAGGCGAAGAGGAGCAATGATGAAGCGATCGGAGGGAGAAGGGGGAGCCGTTTTAGGGCCGGACCCACTGTGATGGAGTGGCAGCCATACTGGATGAGTCACCCCGGCCTCGGGGGATGATGGGTACTTTTTCAGATAGTTGTCAAGTCACATTCTGTGATTAACAGGAGGCAGACGGCGAGGAGAGGGAGGATCAGTTTATGCGACAGCGCAACAGTGACGTGACTCAAAACCGATGTGGTTTTCTGTCGCTGCGCGGTTGATCCGTTTAGAAAAAGAACATGTAATTCTGAAATACACATAACATCATCTGGTCTGTAAAAGTGTTGTCAAGCTGTATTTTTTTTTTTAAAGTACTTGGTGTCTCATGTAAGGACACAACAAAATGTGCACCTGCTATTGCTCTTTAGTGTTTCTCATAATTTGAAACAAAATCAATTTGGCTCGCAGGTTCTGATTCTTTCCTTCCACAGAGGTCTGTCTCTGTTGGGCATTTAATGGCACGTAGATCACAATGAAATAGTCTTCAATCAATTCTACTGAAGTTCTTTCAAGCAAAACTGAAGCCTGCGTATTAGGGGAACTTTGGCACGTCTTTTTGCTGACATTCCTATATTTGAATGTGAGGCATTGTCACAGACACATTAAAGTAAAAGTCAAATCCTCCCTTAGCTCAGAGCAGTGGTGGAAGAAGTGCTCAGGTACTTTACTTAAGTAAAAGTATCAAAGTATAAAAATACATTACAAGTAAAAGTCTCGAATTCAAAATGTTTCTAAAGTAAAAGTACAGAAGTATTATCAGCAAAATGTACTTAAAGTATTAAAAGTAAAAGTACTCATTATGCGGAATGACTCCTTTCAAAGTGTTATATTTTTATAGAATATTATATGATTCTGTTTTTATCACTAACACATACATGAAAGCATATTAATGTTGTAGCTCCTCAATGTGGAGACAATGTACAATGTAGATGCTTTGTGTACTACTGGGTAGATTTGTAGTATAGTGCTGCATCATATCATATGAGAATATAATGTGTTTTTTTATGTAAAAAGTAGGGCTGTCAAAGTTCACACCATAATGACGCGTTAACGCAAATTCGTTTTAACGCCACTTTCTTTAAAGCATTAATGCAATCGATATTTCGGAGCTTGGGTTGGGCTCAGTTTTAAAGCTAGAGTGAAGATACTGGCATCATATGAAACTAGAAAACCTAAAGAATTCATCGGTACCAACCATGTCATACTAGCTTGTGAAGGAGGCTAAATAACGCTCCAAACTTGCGCTACATTTTGGTGAGGAAAAACTGTCATGGCCATTTTCAAAGGGGTCCCTTGACCTCTGACCTCAAGATATGTGAATGAAAATGGGTTCTATGGGTACCCACGAGTCTCCCCTTTACAGACATGCCCACTTTATGATTATCACATGCAGTTTGGTGCAAGTCATAGTCAAGTCAGCACACTGACACACTGACAGCTGTTGTTGCCTGTTGGGCTTCAGTTTGCCATGTTATGATTTGAGCATATTTTTTATGCTAAATGCAGTACCTGTGAGGGTTTCTGGATAATATTTGTCATTGTTTTGTGTTTTTAATTGATTTCCAATAATAAATATATACATACATTTGCATAAAGCAACCATATTTGCCCCCTCCCATGTTGATAAGAGTATTAAATACTTGACAAATCTCCCTTTAAGGTACATTTTGAACAGATAAAAAATCTGCAATTAATTTGCGATTAATCGCAATTTAAATATTTGAATCAATTAACAGCCCTAGTAAAAGTAACTAAGTGTCAAATAAATGTAGTTGAGTAAAAAGTACAATATTTCCCTATAGTATATAGTAGAAAATAGTAGAAAATGGAAATACTCAAGTAAAGTAAAAGTATGTCAAAATGTACTTAAGTACAGTACTTGAGTAAATGTACTTAGTTAAATCCTACCACTGGCTCAGAGCTTCCACCAAATTGAAGTTGCTTGTTGGTGAGAGTGATCTTAGATCCCCTATAGCTCTGCGCCTGCTGTTAACATGCATCTCTCGTCTGGATTTTCCATAAACGCGATTAAGATGAATTACACTTCTTCATCTTCTTCTCTCTTGCAATATGCATACGCATCACTCACATCGCTTCCTGTCATAACGATGCCATCTGAGCGGCCCGCCACCTGTTTGCCATCCACGATGGTTGATTTTTGTATGTGAACTTTTGCACGACACCTTCATTAGATAGATGATACCCCTCGGTTTATTACTTTAAAACAAAGCTGATACCATAGAGTTGCCTTTACCTGAATGATCATTTATAGCGTTTATGTTGTCAAACTGTGGATGTCACAATTTGGAACAAAAAAGCCTCCGGTAAAGCGGCTGACCGGCGGCCGAAAAGTGCCGCCTTCCGGTCCAACGCACATCTCTTTTGTTTCTCCGTAGATGACGGAGCAGACGGAGCAGACGGAGCGTGTTGCTGCAGTGGAAGCCGAGTCGCAACTTGATTTGTGTCTAATCCTCCAGTGTGTCTGCGGCGTAGCAGCCATCACTCACCGCTAACTGTGTTAGCCATTAGTATCAATTAATCTCAACAAACACTGTCGGCCATTACACTCAATACATCACCACGGGCTCTGCTAACTATGTACCGCGTGGAACACAACAGTCGCGCGGCCCCGTCGCTCTGCGGGAGGAGATGAGAGATACATGTGTCATTCCCCATATGGCTAAGTGAGAGAAGGAGAGGTGTTGGTAGGAACAGGGAATCAGACAGAGGCTGGGGCGGGGGAGAAGAGTGAGAAAAGAAGGTGATGCATAACTCATTTTGGCCCTGTGGGACGGAGGAGCGTAGCCTCTGTCAGCACAGTAAATATACTCTCAGTATTTGTCATAACAGTTCATTAGTGCTGGGAGAGAGATTTACGTAGGGGAGCAGGGGTGAGGAGAGTGGATTAGGAAAGGGGCATTTTGTTTTCCAAAATACATGTGCTAAAACAGTTTTTTTTTTTTCCATAAACATATTTTAAAACTCCCCGACAGTTGGCACCTTACCACATAAACGTATTTCCATTAAGCCTTCTCCCCCTCTTTCCCCCCCTCTCTCTCTCTCTCTCTCTCTCTCCAGCATTTTTAAACTGCTTAAATTAGCCTCCTCATCATTCTGCTCTTTATAATCCTCCCTCTCTCCCTCCCTCCCTCCCCCTTTCTCCTCTGTTGTCACCAGGAATAGAATAATCTATCTATTGCTCTTTACATGGCGGGCTGTGCATTATCTAATATAGGAGATGGGAATGTGTTGGGCAGGGAGTGAGAAAGAGAGATGGGGAGAGAGAGAGAGAGAGAGTGAGTGAGTTGCGTCACGCCTAGTATATCATCTTGATGAGAGGCTCTGCAGTACTGGACTGAGTTTAAGTTGGGCCATGTGTGGACTATGTGGACTATGTGGACTAAGGTTGAGCACCCATAAGGAAGGCTAATCGAAAAATAAATGAACACATAACTAAATAAAACTGCATCTTTAAAAAAAAAAAAATGCATGTTTATACTGCTATTACTGTCTATTATGAATCGTAATCCAATTAAAATTGTTACAGCTCATACAGCGACATAGTGTTATGTTGTGGCCGAAGTGTATGTAAATAGCCTGCTGCCCCCTCAAGACTGTGTGCTGGTGTGGTGTAGCCCAGTGTATCCCATTAATTACCTAGACCCGCCACAGTTTCATAATGAACTGAAAATATTTGTACACTTCTCAGAGGGTGGGTCTCCGTAGTCTGCCCGGGGGGGGGGGGGATTCACCTCGGCGGATCAGAGAGGTTCCGCTCGGTGTGGGAGGATCCCCTTCGTGGGACCTTTCCCCGGTGCCGGCTGGCCCCCCCGCTGAGAGCATTTCCTCCGCCAAGACCGGCTCTAGGTCGGCTTGGAAAGGAGCAAGTGTGAAAGTGGCCCGCGGCTCGTCTTCATAGATCTAGCCTCATAATTTTGCTCTCAAAGTGCATCAGATTGATGCATTTAACTTTTAAAGTGTACAATATTTCCGGGAGAGCATGACCCCAACCCCCCCTAGAGGTTCCGAGGTCCACCCACCACAGTCTCATAAAGTCCTGTGGGAAACACTGGCGTAGCCTGTTGTAATTTTTAGCACAGCAGTGTTGCATTTCTTTAATAATTACTAAAGCAAGTGCAATCAAATGGATTTCTGTGACAATTATCTCCTTGATGAGATTCACAAAATTTGGGCACCCACGGTGTGGATAGTTCAACATTTTGGGAAATACACTTATTCTCTGTCTTTCCGAGAGTGATACCAAAAGATCGATATCAACTTCACGTCTGTAATCGGTGAATCGCCAAGCCTGGCTATGTTGAAAATTAAAATTAAAATGCCTCTGTACCCACAACTCTGAGGCATATTTGGACACTTTATCATGTTGTTTAAGCCATACATAAATAGAAATACAAGAACAACAATTTTAGTTGATTTTTAGGGAGAGTTTGTACTTTTGCGTAGCATCTTTGGCTTTGGTTGTAGTCTCTGTAACAAGCATAATGATACCAAACCTGGCAACTTTACTGTGACAACAAAACGCTGAGAAGCTTTGCAGTCAGGCACACATCTGTTGTTCGCCAAGAAATAGTTCCAGCACATAACTTCTCCCAAAACCTCAAATTAGCTATCTATTGTCTATCTGGAGGCTAAATAAACGAGAAGCAACACTTACTTTTGTCAGATTTAGAGGCCTCTTTGGGCAGAGCCAGTTTAAGTGCTCCTTCTCCATCCATTCTTTATGCTAAGCTAGGCTTAACACCGACTCCAGCTCCTTAGTTAATACAAACACATCTCATCTCAGAGAGCAAATAAGCGCGGCGCTATCTCCTTAAAATGTTTCGACTCTTTAAAGCTGCACTAATTAATATTTTCACATTAACAATGGGTCAAGTGATTATGCAACATGAAAGCTGATGAACCTACAAAGGATATCATTCAGCTGCAGTTCCCATCAGCTCTATGAAGGGTTTCAGTATCTTTCAGCTCAGTGCTTTGGTTTTATGGTCCATATCTTTACTGTTTGGTTCTCTCTCACTACTCTCATCAATCTTATTCTCAGTCACAGCCAGATAAAGCCACTGTGCGCTGCTTGCTTGCACTGCACCAAACTTAAGGCTTTCACAGAATTTAGTAGCTAAAAAGCCATATATTGTCCCTCAGTAGTTGGTGGAGACCAAAACAACGATAAATGGAGAGTGAATATTCAACTTATTTCAGTCAGGCATGCAATAGCCAAACGTGTTGTCACTGCATGTCTGCTGGATTTGTAAATAGCAGTGGTGAAAAGTTAACTTAAGTACATTTACTCACACACTGTGCTTAAGTGCAATTTTGAGGTATTGAGTATTTCCATTTTCTGCTACTTTATACTGTTGTACTTGTTACTCCACTACCTTTGTGTGATACCTTTAGTTACTTTGCAGATTGAGATTAATAATACAAAATCTAATCAACAAATAATGATGATTTATTATTATTGATAAAAATAAAACTTTATTAATTTAACTTTAACGCAGCTTGCGATTTTTAGGTTGTAGCGGGCTCAGAGTGAAGATACTGGCATCATATGAAACTACAAAAACCAAAGGAATTCATTGGTACCAACCATCATACTAGCTTGTCATGAAGGAGGCTAAAAAAACGCTCCAAACTTGCGGTAAATTTTGGTGAGGAAAAACTGTCATGGTCATTTTCAAAGGGTTCCCTTGACCTCTGGCCTCAAGATATGTGAATGAAAATGGGTTCTATGGGTACCCACGAGTCTCTCCTTTACAGACATGCACACTTTATGATAATCACATGCAGTTTGGGGCAAGTCATAGTCAAGTCAGCATACTGACACACTGACAGCTGTTGTTGCCTGTTGGGCTTCAGTTTGCCATGTTATGATTTGAGCATATTTGTTATGTTAAATTCAGTACCTGTGAGGGTTTCTGGACAATATTTGTCATGGTTTTGTGTTGTTAATTGATTTCCAATAATAAATATATACATATATTTGCATAAAGCAGCATATTTGCCCACTCCCATGTCAATAAGAGTATTAAATATCTGTCAAATCTGCATGCAAGGTACATTTTGAACAAATATAAAATGTGTAATTAATTTGCGATTAATCGTAATTAACTATGGACAATCATGTGATTAATCACAATTAAATATTTTATTCGATTAACAGCCCTATCTCATATGCAGCTTACAGTAAAAAGTTGTCATGCTACATGTGTTTGCCAACAGTTGCCCATTTACACACCCGGCAGACACTGAGCAACATTAGCATTCATCTATAGCCGTGTTTCTGGCGACCTGATGAACGAAAGTCCAATATTCAATCTCCTTTTGCGTCTGTTTTGGTGTTGTTATTATTTTGTGTTGTTAATTGATTTCTAACAATAAATATATGCATATGTTTGCATAAAGCAAGCATATTTGGCACATTTTGAAGCGATAAAAGATGTGCGATTAATTTGCAATTAAATGAGGATTAACTTTGGACAATCATGCGTTTAATCACGATTAAATATTTTTAATCGACTGACAGCCCTACTTTAACTATAATTTGATGCTAATACTTTTGTACTTTTACTTCAATAACATTTTGAACGCATGACCTTTTATGACCTTTGTATTTCTACACTGACTTGCTACTTTTACTGAAGTAAAAGTTCTGAGTACTTCCTCCACCACTGGTAAATAGGCAGCTGTTTGCTAAGAAGTTCACCATATCAACTTTGTAAGATGATAATATGTCAGTGTTGTGTTTGCGGTTTAATCCGATGCCCTCAAGTGGCAAACAAATTCAATTAATAGTGCTTTGAAGACCGACAGGAAGGCAGACAGACAGACAGACAGACAGACAGACTTCTTGGTCATCCAGGCACTTACAACAGCTGTGCCCGGTCTGTGGGAATCAAGTGGCTTTTCGCAGCCTTTTAAGACACTTCTTAGAATGAGTGCTGACATGCTGGCACGAGTGCTGATCCGCTCGGGGATCGCCTCATAGGTGAGTTTCATTATTTATTCTTCAGATTAGATTAACTATAATGGACGGGGGTCAATGACCCAAGAAGATCATTACTTATCCACCGACTCAGGCAGCGGCCTATACCGTGCTATTCCTCAATTACCCGCTGACAGACAGCCGCGCTGGAAAACCGGGTCATGCCAAAGCCTCAGCCTCCCCACGTATATTAGGCTAAATCTCCTTCCTCTCACCCCGCTACCCCTCTCGGGGACTCTCCGGGGAACCTGGACGAGATTGAGTGCTCCATTGTTTCTGCTAATGCGGTTTAGCTGCCTGTCAAAGAGGCAGTTTGGGAACTGCTCTAGTCTTAACCGCCAGCTTGTCTCTCACTGTTGCTGTGTATGTGTGTGTGTTTGCTTGTGTTTACATGTTACTGTAATGCGCTGGAGTGTGTAGCATGGACTCATACAGTTTGTATACATGAATCATATACTGCTATTTATGTAAGATTACTTGCAAATATTTATTTCACAGCCCACCTTCGTATCGTACTTTCTCATGGCGCTTTTCTATATGTTCGCCTGCCTCTTTTATCCTGCTTCCCTGCTTAAAAACTTGCATATATTGGTTCCTCTCTAACTCCCCCCCCAACCCATTCCATATGTATGCTTAACCATAGAAATGCATTTAAATGTATTTACCCCCTATCTGCCTTTGCTCCCTGACTGCCAACCCCGCTTTCCCCCTCTTAAATAAACCAATTTAATCATGGAGGCTTCTTCGCCCTTGTGCATTGCTGTGTGTGTGTGTGTGTGTGCGTGTGCAATAGCGAGAGAGAGAGAGAGAGAGAGAGAGAGATCCCCACAGGCTAATGTGTGTGTGTTTGCAAGTGTGCACGTGCATCCTCCACTTCCCCTGTCAGCGGTGGGTTCAGTGATGCCCGGCATACTCATCCAAAATCGGTGTGACCTTGCCAGTCAGCTAGTCAGTCATGCATCGCGGGGCATCTAGTACACCTGCCCTCTTTATGCTGTTTGTGCGCGTGTGTTTGTGTGTGTGTGCGCGTACTGTACGTGCACGTGTGGGTGAATATCCCTCCTCCTCATTTCCTGTCTTATTTGTTTGGCTCCGAACCGTAACACACAAACAAGACCCCGTTTTGTCCCCCAAGATCAGCTGATTAGCATCTGATTGGGCCTTTAATCCTAATGACTTTTTCCACCACACGCTTTTAAGATCAGACTGGCTTTGTCGCCCAGTTCCAGCCAATAAAACACGCTCCCTTCAGGCCTGTCCCGAAGTGACAGCGATGATTGCGTAATGTCGCATTTTGAATGTCGCCGCTTGAGATCGCGAGACAAGCTGGGATACCAAGGTGGCAAAAATGACTAAAGTATATGCTATCCTTTCCCTTAACTATTAGGGCTGGGAAGATACAGCTACAGTATCTCCTGATTCGATACTATCACGATACTTGAGTGCCGATTCGATATGTATTGCGATTTTTAAGTATTACGATTTTAAAAGTATTGCGATTCTATATTACGATTTATTGAGAATTTTGGTAACTTTTTTTAACACTAGACCATGGGAAAAAGTTGAATCATACACTTCCAGTGACTTTTACTTTGGAAAATCTCTAGATTAATACGGTAAAAATGTTTGATTTTCAGCACGTATGTAGTCAGAGATGGCCTGAAGTCAAATATATCAGTCATTGTCAGGCATTATTTATTACATTTTTTCCAGCCAAAAAAAAGAATAAAGACATTTCCTTCACAAATTAGTGGTATTTTCATTCTATTTTATAAAGGACATGTAATGTTTTATACTTCTGGTGAATATAATACAATCTTATCTCCATGTATGTATTTTGTATATAAAGTTCCCTTTGTTAACACCTTATTTTGAAAGTCACACGTGTATACTTTCGCTAACTTCGCCAAGTGCGTCGTTAGCTCTTCCATCAGCTTCGTTCTCTGTATACATCCATGGTTAGATCCATCGGGGCCGTTTGAATGCATTTAACATAAATGTCAGTATATGGGTGCTCTACAGTTCTAGCGTCGGCCGATTTGACCACGGAGGTGCGAGTGACGGCCGGCTTGACCGCATGTTACCGCAATACGATAACGTTTCCTGTCCATGATAGCCGTGATGTCTAGCTCTGCTTTTCCTGGCAACGTGTGAAACCCAAAGTGTTTCCATACTTTACTGTATGTGTAGTGTTTACCACTTTGGATTTAAAATGTGAGGGTGCAGGTCGTATCCATGTGGAACCTCCGACGTTTTCTACTTTCTTGTTTCGGCCATCTGCGGTTTGTTTTGTTTGACTGATACGGAACGGATATGACGTCACGTTATTCAGACTACAACAATAAAAGCGGTAACTTCCTTCTACCTCTGCATAGACTCAAATAAAGCAAATATATCGAGAATCGATTTCAAAATCATAAAAAAAAATTGCGATACATAGGTGAATCAATTTTTTTCCCACCCCTAATAACTATCGAAATGTCCTGAAGCATTTAACAGGTGTGTATTCGACAATTTAGAACTGTAATTGTTCTTGAAATGCCTAGATGTGAGTGTTTCTAACCAGCTCCAGAAATGCGAGGCAGAGTGTTTCTGCAAAAAGAGCCCAAGTGCTGAGCAAACCTTCCCTGGATAAATAGAGATTAGAAACACACACACACACAGTTGCCAGCCAGGTCTTACGTGAAGTAGACCAGGCTCAAAGGCGAATACCAAACAATGCAGCAAGGAGCTGCTACGCCGTAATTTCAGGACAGGCGCGAGTAATTCAGCCAAAGGAAATCCTGATCTAGCATCTCATCAATCACTTCCGCGCGAACAGCAGCACCTGTGTGTGTGTGTGTTTTGTTCTCATTCTGTTAACTTCCTGTCTCCTGTGGAGGGACGTTGAGCTTAATTCATTTCTCTAAAGAAGCAATCTGGCTCCGGGCCGTTAGCCGGAAAAAAACGGAGCGGCGCCTCCATCATCTTAATATCAAAAATGGCCCGCGTCCCTCCCTCTGCCCCCTCATCTGCTCTGGCTGGCACGCCCCGGGGCCGTTCGTCAGGCAAACAGCGTCTCATATGAGAGTGGGGTTGACATCGGTCCACCAGGAAAGACAGATGACACGTTCCACTACACCTTTATAGAATTGCAGAGGCCTGTCCGTCAAACCGCCGCAGAGAAGAGGAAAACCCAGTGGGTCAAGGCAGGAGCGGAACGAGTATTGGTTCTGATTCTCTGTACTTTACTCTGCTGCCACCTTCATCCCTCTCTTCTCTTTTTTTTTTATGTCTCTGTAATGGATTATGCAGACCAAGCACAACCAGTTCACTGTTGGCTCAAAACCCATTACATATAGAGGCTGGATGTGTTCTTGGATAAGACATCAGAGTGTGTGTTTAATTCTTGTCCTGGAAAAATTTAATCCTAAGATTACACTTGGCAAACTAGAACACTAGTGGCCGTGCATTTTATGAAACTGATCATCACTGATGTCTTCATCAATTAACAGGCTTGTCAAAAGCTACAGAGCTATACTTTTGAGGCCCTGAGGCATCTTGATTGCTTGCCCTTGTTTTACAGACGTGACTCATTCATGCAGCATACCAGTGCACTTTTACACTTGTAAAAAAACTGCAATTACCTCATTAAATACAGTCTTACTTCAAATGTGTAAAATTGTTAGTAATTATCAACTACTGAAATCAGGCGGCAACCTCCGGTTCTGAAAAGTGAAGCCAATGCAGAAGTGCCTTAAATTTGCATTCTTTCTAACAGCCAGCAGGGGGCGACTCCTCTGGTTGCAAAAAGAAGTCTGATTGTGTAGAAGTCTATGAGAAAATGACCCTACTTCTCACTTGATTTATTACCTCAGTAAACATTGTAAACATGAGTTTATGGTCTCAATCGCTAGTTTCAAGTCTTCTTCAATACAGCATGATGTTCATTTAGTAAATTATGGTCCCATTTAGAGTCAAATAGACCATAAAGCAGGGGATGCTTTAGGCTACCTTGCGATTGACAGGTGGTTACCACGGCGTTGTCTGGTCTGAGAGTTCTCCGTGTTTTCGACTCAGAACTTTAACCCTTTCACAGTGTGTTTTCAGTTCATGAAAGTTAGGCCCTGTCTACACATATACAGATATTTTTTAAAAACTGATATTTTCCCCTCCGTTTAAAAGAAAAATCTGTCCACACGACCATCGTTTTACAAAATATCTCTGGGGGTCAAGGAATTTTGTTACCACCCTTCCCACTCCCTTTCCTTCGGCTTCATTACAGTCAGTTCGATAACAGTTGTTGTTCGTGGGGATCTGGGGTTCCTGGTCGAACTGTCTGACTATAACTCTCATCACTCTGCTGTCATCAACTGTCTCTTCACATGCATAAATGAGGAAAGGGAGGTCATTCAGGTTTCTGTCCGTAGCCCTTCTAAGTGCTCCAAACCTCGCCTTCAATCGCCCAAAAGCACATTCAATCACCATTCGGCCTCGATATGTTTCATGTGTTCCCTGCTTTGGCTTTCTGCGACTGATTTTTCAAATGTAAAGTAGTAATCAGTCCGATCGGTGTTAACAAAACGTAAAAAAGCTGGTAGTCCTCGATCGTTGTTATTGTTTCTGGCGCATGCTCATTACACAAAGCAACAATGGGCATGCGCGAAATGGACGTCAACGTTTCCAAAACACTCTGTTTTACACGTCTACACCGATACAAAGTAACTGGAGTTTTTAAAAAACTGCACCTTACAAGGCGTTTTCGAAAAATATCCTTTTTGTGATCGAATACTCCATTTGCGTGTGAACAAGAGGCCAAAACGTAAAATATAGGAAAATATTAGTTTTTAAAAATATCTGTGCCAAAATGCCGCACTCGAGGCTTCAAAACCGTCGTCCACCAACCAATGGGTGACGTCGAAGTGACTACGTCCACTTCTTATATACAGTATAGGATGTAAATGCAATTTTTCACTATCCCTGCCTCTTTTGTGATTGAATAGGGTGGCTGTTGAAAGCATCATTGTGCAACAAAATAACAGTTATTTTTGTATATGGTGCAGCACCAAGAGCAAAAAATGTGGAAGAATTTGAAATCCGCATTGCTGTCCCTGGTGTGCTGCTGACATTTATTTATTTTATTTACTTTTTATTAAAATTATTTTTATTTATTTTCCCTATGTATTCCTCCTCCCTCCGTCCTTCAGGCTGAGATAACTGTTGGAGGTGATTTAGTATCAGAAGAGCTGGTGAGGAGGAGGAAAAGGAGCAGAAGTGGGGAGTTGTCCGAAGGGGGAGTAATAGATGGACGGGCAGGGATCACTGGGGGACACGGGAGGGCCGCGGAGCTGACACCGAATCGTCTGAATCAGGGTTTCTCAAGGACTTTTGCAATTCGCAGTTTGATCTTGGGCCTCGGGGATCGTATAGGGAGATGAATGGAGGGAAAGGTGGAGGGGAGCAAAGGAGGGATGTGGAGGGAAAGAAGGAAGGGGGCTGAGGAAATTGAGAGAACAAGCTGGTGTTTTAGGAAGGGGAGATGGATTGGTATCTGATACAGTGCAACTCCGATGACAAATGGGCCCTGTTGTTTTCCAGAACCACAGGAAGCAGCCGGGGCGACACCAGTGCTCCTCTGTTATAAAAGTGTGCGGAGAGGTCGCCTTTGCTGACAATTAATGAGACAGGGGGGGACTGTCCAACACGGGAGATTAATGTTGGATATTCACGCTAGCGGTGGATAAATCAAGCCTCAAGCTGCCACTTTGAAGCACATAAATTACTGAACGGCAGTGGAATAAATACACGACTCAGTGAAAAAACACCTCAATTGTTACTTGGCAATCCTGTTACAAAAGCACTTGTTTAAGTGGCCGCGGTGACAACAACTGACCCCTCATCATACTAATTCAATAGTGTGCTCTGTTTTAACCGTGCCGCAGCAACTTTATTGATTGTAAAACAACAGAGCGCTAATTGTCTCTTCAATTTGCAATGCATTTAAGTCTAGAGAGGATCGCGTCCTTATCAGCGCCGAGCCAGGCACCAGGAAATGGTGCTGGAGTCTCACACAGGAGCACACTCCACTGGATGCATAGACACATATAGATACACGCAGGCGCGCACGCATAATGCCTACGTGGACACACAAACGAAGACGCACACACACCTACCCTACCTGCGAGCGGGGACCACCCCAAGAGGCCGCTTCATCCGTCCAGTCATGTATGTATGTGTGTGTTTGAATACCCTCAAAGACTCGTGCCGTAGCCCGCCACTCTGCCGCTCGCTCTGCAGCCCTAAGCCGCGGGAGGCAGAAGAAAAAAGGATTTGCGAGTTCAACACTGGCTGCGATGCTTTGCCGAGTTCTGCCTACGAGGGATTTAAGTGGCTGAGAAATTCGAGGGCAGTTGATTCAATCCACTGACTGATCTGTCTTTGGCAAACTTAATACACGAATATAAGATTTAAAACCTCAGGGGCGAAAGAAGCTCTCGAATACTTCCTTTTCAGCGGGTTGTAATAAAAAGTGTCGTTGTGGGGGGAAAATACTCTCCGTAGACCCTGCGGGTGCAATTTACTATATATTTGAATATCATAAACCACGCACACACAGCCAAACCACAGACTCAAATCACGAATGTTTAACGCTATGTGTTTACGAGGCTACTGCACTATACGTTGTGAAATCGCAGAGTTAATCATTTATGGTTGCAGAAATTGTACATTACAATTTTTTTTTTTTTCCTAAATCTATCCAAAGTGTCAGTTCCAGTGGTTTCCTTTTTGCTTATCCTTAAGCCAGGACCGGCTTATACTGATAAGAGGAGCTAGCCGAGGGTCATCAGCTGCTTAGCCTCTATAGGCCTGTGTGTGTGTGTGTGTGTGTGTGTGTGTGTGTGTGTGTGTCCATCCTTGCATTTATATGCGCATGTTTGGTTGTGTGCCATGTATGTGCGTCGACATCCATTATATGCCAGCATATGCACAAGCATTGTGTGTTTTTGTCAGCGGTGAAGATGTGGAGCGTATATATGCAGAGGTATTCAGAGAGGTCGGGGATCTGCTTTATCTCAGCTTTCCGATGCCGTATAAGAAATTCCCTCCCTGACCACATTCAGGGGCCAATCCTATATACTACACCTTCACCTGCACCTGCACCGAGATATGGTCATGCAGCTAAATAATATTATGACTGTTTAAGTATGCTGAAATGTACTGCTGGCTGCACTCCTCCGTATTACTGTAATTGTATTCTGTGCCTGTGTTATTATATTATAATCAGTTATTCTGTATCTGCTTTGTTTCTTTGTTTTATCTTCCTCCGTGTTTCTCAGCCTACCAAAATTCAATTGGGGCGAATAAGATGATGTGGATAGGGGAGTAAGAAAATATTGGAAACATCTAGTATCGTGATATTATGTTTTGTGATATGTATTGATTCTCAAAAACACTATAATTAATAGTTGACATTCAAAGATGAACTCGGTCAATGATTTATTTCATTTGCAAAGATACGCACCCTCTCAGTGTTATGTGCCCTCTCAAAGTAGTGCTACAATGTTGGATGTTACAGGGACTGTGATAAATGCAAATGCAGATCCCGCTGTTCTGATTGCATAAAAGAAAAGTATACTTTGTTTTTATGCATATGGTGGTGTGTTCTTTATACTATGAGAGTTTTCCCAAAATTAGATTTAAAAATCGAAATATATCGGCTTGCTTACAGTATCGCAATATATTGCTATTTATTACAGTTTTGTTGCGATTCTGATTGGTCAATCACAGCGATCTACCGTCTGTTATTTCTCCATAGCAGACCGTTGCTATGTATAACAGATCGGTTGCTATGGGCGCAGTTCTGATGTCGGACTCTGGAGGACCATTTTTGTGTCAAATTATTGACTTTCGTAAGTAAGTAGCCGTGTAATAGGCGGGATAATGTACAGCGAGCCGGTCATTGTTGTGTAATAAACCCCTTCAGGCCGCTTTGTGTCGGGGTCCAACCCTCCACGAAGCTGCATCGCCCTGTCGGCGTTTATTTCAAAACAATGACCGGCTCGCTGTACATTATCCCTTATATATTAAATTGCAACCCCTGTATCATGATACGTATCATATTCTTGCCAATACAAAGCCCTAGATGACATGAAAACGGTGGTAAAAACATTTATAAGAAGTTGTGATGGCCAGCCTGCGCACACTGTGGCAGTTGAGACCAACACTTTTATTTGGTCTCTTTATTGCTTGGAGACACCAAATTCGATTTTGTTCGATCCGTTTGAGGTAGGGATTAAAGTTAAGCATAAAAGTTAGTTAGAAAAGGGCAGAGAGGGCACAGTTGGCTGTCTTGATTCCTCACGACTAACATTATGTGAGGAGGAACTTGTTTGTATCCGACATACAGTACATCTAGCAGCCATTGGGTCCGTTTCCAGCAAGTAGCCTATTAAACTTAAAACGAATCAGATGGTTGCATTGGGTGTCATTAATGCTTTTTGTATACATCTACATTTTGTCACCTAATATGTGGTTCAATATAATCATTATATTGTACATTACAATATAATCAGAAACAACTTGAAAAGGAAAAAATTTAAAAAGGCTAATCTGCATAACCAGCCTGTGACCGGGGGAATGCAAGTACTGTAAATGTTTCTTTAAAGCAGTCAAGACACAAAGATGTTCTGCTTTGTTGTGATCTGCTCAATTGCACTCCATTTTGCTTTACTCTACTCTGGTAAATGTTGTAAAACACCCGTCTTATTCGTAGTGAAACGAGAGATCAGTGTAGCAAGGTGATCAATCACGAAGTTAATTTGTATTGGCAATAAATTAAATATTCTCAACCTAGTTTTTGGCTTGTTTTACTCCAGGAAGTTACTGGTCGTGGCCAAGAAATAGTCCATCACATAACCCCCCCTGTAAAATGGCAAATTGTTGTTTTTTTTACACTTTTCTTTTGTAAGGATTAAACAAATGAGATATAACATGTTAATTAATGAGCTTTAGAGGTTCAGGTAGGTGACTTTTCTTACCTTTGGAAAGAGCCTTAAAGGGCCAGTGTGTAACATTTTGGGGGATCTATTGGCAGAAATGGAATGTACGGTAATATTATCAAGTATATTTTCTTTAGTGTATATTCACCTGATACTAAGAATTGTTGTGTTTTCGTTACCTTAGAATGAGCCGTTTATATCTACATAGGGAGCGGGTCCTCTTCACGGAGCCGACCGACATGTTTCTACAGTATCCCAGAATGGAAAAACCAAACACGGCAAACGTTTTTATGAAGGCCACCGTAGTTCTCCGATACGCTTGGTTGTAATCTGCAACCTCACCACTAGATGCCGCCAGATCCTACAAGCTGCTCCTTTAAAAGTTGTTTTCGATCTTTGTGCTACGCTGTAACTGATCGCTACATATTACCGTACAGAAATGGGAGTATCAATCTTCTAATATAATTCTCTGCAAGACAGCATGTATTATAAGCGTATCTTTCAGTGTCGACTGTGTAGTGATTTTAGCAGAACATTTTGTTCTCTTTTGTAATTGGAGGAGAGGAGAGGTCCTCATAATCTAATGAAGAGCAGGGACTGCAGGAGAAAGAGAAGCAGCCATGGCTGTAAGGAAATTATAGTGCTTTTAAATGATTTAGAGTTTCCCTTTTATGGTCTTTTTAGGACAATCAGATCTTGTGTAAAAGTTGTTTACAGCACACTTGTAAATGTTCTGTGTATTTTCAGATTATTTATTTATCGCGCAAAATCACCCAAGACTCAAATGTCTTTATTTTGGAACTGAGGGATTATTATCCAAGACGTTACGAGGTCTGAACCAACTTCCTGATACTAAATCGTTCCTATACTGCATGCTGCGTGGTAAAACCGGACATAAATCACATCTAGTGTAGCGTCCTCTGAGCAGCAGCGTTAAGCAACACACAACTTTATGGAGCATCATTAGATATGAGGGTTTAATAGTGGAAATTTATGCCTGTGGTTAATGAACCAAGACTCAAAGTGGCTGTAACTGTTTCTGAACTGCAGGAATTAATTGGATTGCTGCAAAATAGTTAAAGTACACGTCAGCCAGATATCTACTTTATATTCTTTACAGTTCGAGGAAATCTCTGTCTTTGATGTAAGAATTTCCATGGCGAGATTGATTGATTCCCTTTAACTCCAGCTGGGAATCGGGGCGCGTTCCGGCGTGGAGGGAGACTCATGCATGAAATATGGAGAACTTTTCAATGCATACAAGTCGATCCCCTGATCGGTTATATTATGCACCTCTACACGTTTGTGTTAATGCCTCTCAGTCCGTCTATATAGACGACAAACAAGTAAAATTAGATTTAGCGGGATGGAATCACGTTTGTCATTAGGAGCAACTTTTATCCATCGGGATCAGTATTTTCCTGTCTGTCTAACTGAGTGAGTTCACACCAGCAGATCAATAAAGAGCTCTGTTTACTGTGTGAAACAAAACACACCCAGCAGGCCATAATTCTGTCCCTCAGCGTGATAGTAAAAAATACATCATAAACATCTTCCAGCTGGCCTGATGCCTGGGAATCGATTATGGCTTCATTGATACCCATTGTAGCATGTCATAGCGGCGGTAATGATATGAGGAATATTAGACCATTGACAACCATCTGTTTCCAAAATCTTGACCTTGACTTCTTTGTAGTGACAGCTAAAATGAGTCATGGTATCGATCTCAGAAATATGCGTGATGTATTTGTGCTGGTCGTGTGTTGACTATTCAACACCCCGTGAGATCGATGTTCATTACTTGTCAGTTTAGAGCTTAATTATGAATGGTTGTAATTAATGCTTTGCTTGTATGATGAATGGGCGTCATTGTGCGTGGTGGCATCTCGTGCCGGCGGCGACGGCGGTTTTACAATATCATTTCTCCTCTGAGCCCTTGGCTATTTTATCCCCTGTGACCCCCCGTGCTCCTCGTGCATTTTTTCTGCCTCTTCAGGCTGCCAATCGATGATCTAAATTGTCTTATACATAAGACATGATGCAGCAGCGCCTGAAGGAGATGCCTCATGAATGGAAACTGATGTATCTTTTTAAAAAATGTTTCCAAATTCAGATATTCTTTATCGGCAGGGCCATAACAGAGTTACAGCAAAGTATGAGGAGTAATTTCAGGTATCCAGAGCACGTCGAAGGCTTGGATGGTCATAAAGAAGTGGGTTTCAAAATATATGGTATTATTGGACAAAAAAATGTTAAGTACAAGGCCCCACTTATTGAAAATGTTCCAAAGCTTCCAGCCACATCTTGTTGCCTCAGAGGATGGACGTGCCCGGTTTTCATGGAGATTTTTCAAGTTGTTATCACGTGATATTAAGTATGGAATTTCAGGCACGTCAAGATGCAACCCGGTATCACGCCAAAGTGTGTAATAAACCCAGAGGACAGCGTGTCAGTGTCACGTTTTGCCTCAGCGAGGTGCGACTATACACGCATGTATGAAGGTGCACTTACCTACCAGAAGGGGGCAAAAAAAACAGTTAGTTAGGTTTAGAAAAAACGCACGGTTGGGCTTAAAATAAGTACGTAAACTAAGTACAATACATACGGAAACAACGTAACATAAGTACAGAAAACACGTCACAAATGTCACGAAAAACAAGCACAACACAAGACTTTGTGCGGTGGTGTGGGAGAGTCACTATAATGGCCCATTAACCGCGACGATTGACGTCTTTTTGTTCCCTCATGGCTGGGTTGTACAGCTCTGGATCAACGGTTACGTGATTGGCCACCGCAGCGTGACGTCTGGTTGCATTTCTCCAAAATTTTCTACTTTTCCGCCGCAGGCTGCTACATTTTTCTCCGTACACACTGCGGCAGCTGCAGCCCAAACGCACTAACCCCGATTTGTGTTTTCGCCGCACCGCCTGATCTGGTGTGAATGCAGCCTAAGAACAATTGTAGAAACCGATGAAATATAAAGAGGCGATGGAGACTGGACACTGTTATGTTGCCTTGATATTCGTCCCGCTTGAGTTTCTGTTTCAACAAGTGTTGAAAGGAAAACAAAAGTCCTCCGGATGTGTCTCCCGGCCAAGTATTTGGGAGGCAGGCTGTAACTTTGAGAGAGGTAAACAAGTTAATGGGGTGACATGGGACCAGGGGTGCTGGTACAATTCAGGTATGTCGTGCTCTCCTCTCATTCCACTGCTCTTAACAATTGACTCAAATGTTCTGTAGCTCCAGCACAAAATCCTTTTGTTTTGTTTTTTCCTCGCGTGTGTCTACATGTACGGCACAAAGCTCTCGATGGTGTCTTTTCCAACACGGAGCTTCGTTTAGGATCGTCCCGGGAGATTTCCAAACTTCTTTGGGTTGAATGGAAGCGCCGGTCTTCAAATGAACACTGACAGTTTGCTTTATTCCTCCGTCTCAGTGAGTAATCAGTCCCCATCAGCTGCCCCTAGAGCACTGTGGCGGGGTGCAGAGCTTTTAGTGTGTGTGTGTGTGTGTGTGTGTGTGTGTTATTGACACCAGCAGAAGGACAGAAACACCCCCAGGTTAAAAGAGGATGTAGCATTCTCTGATTTATTTTCGTTTTCTAGACCATACCTCATAGGAGTACCTTACAAGCCCTCATATTCATTTACAAAGACCACACACACACTCACTGGAAACACATATGCACAGCTGCACTAAAATCCAAGGATTAAAAGCTTCTGTTTGGTCACAAATTAAATGTGTGTGCCTTCCTGTGTGTGTGTGTGTGTGTGTGTGTGTGTGTGTGTGTATGATGAAGAGGGAGAGAGAGGGAGATTTTTTGGCAGTGTGTTGAGGGAAGGTTTAAAACTGTGGGTTTTTCTTTTTTTTTTTTTTTGCCATCTCCGCTTCAGCATGTGCACCACCAATGACCTCAATTAGCTCTGCGTCTGATAGACACACACACACCCTTAGATCACACACACACGCATGCATACACTGGGATACAGTCTATAGAGAGAGGGGACGGCAGTGGTGATACAGTAGGATTAGTGGAAGAAGAGCGTTTATATATTTGCTGCTCAACACGTTTTTGTACCATTTATTATTAAAGGTAAACTTTCTTGGTTCTCTGCCTGTTGGCTAGAAATAGAAGGATTGTGACACAGCGTGAGAAAGCGACAGAAGAAGAGAGAGACAGACCGTATCTACAAGGAGTAGGGGCGAGAGAGTGAGTTAAAGTTGGGCGCAGATCAAAGAGAGGCTGAAAAAAAAAAAAAGAAGAGGAGACAGAGAGTCACAGAGCCAAAAAAGAAAAAGTAGAAAAAGCAAACGAGTTCAAAGACACCGAAAAGAAAGGCCACAGAGGAGGAAGATGGAGGAGAACTTAAAGGCAGGGGAAGAGGATGAAATGGGGAAGAAGAATGAATGAAAGGAAAGCGGCAAGGAGGCTGAATGAAAACCAGAAGCAAGAAATAGAAAATGTGAGGAAGAGGAAGAAGAGGTTCTGTGCACAGATGTAGACGGGGGAAGCGGGGATCTGTCAAACGGCGGGCTCGCTGAGAAACGGCGCTCTGACCTTCACGAGACAAGCTGCTACCACCGACGAGAATTTATGCACGCTCTCACTTTGTATTATTGGCCTAGTGCAGAGAGAGTGGACAGTATATGTGTGTGCATGTATGCATGCATGCGCGGCCATATGCGTGGGACACAAAAATTCTGAATGAACACGAGGATGAGTGTGAAATGCGTGTGAGCGCCGTGTGTGGGCGCACGCCAGCCACAGCGTGAATAAGGTAAAGATTGAGGGTTTTTCCCTTCATCACACACATTCTTCCTCTCCTTCTCTTCCATTTTTTTGCTCCCCCCCCTCCCTGCTCTCTCGCTCTCTCTGCTCTCTGCGGGAACTCCATTAGACCTTGCACTATGTTATCTTATCCTGGAAAAATAGCCCAACCGCCTGCAGCTTCAGAGCAATTATTGTACACCATATCTCAGGAGGTGTTACAAATTAAACATGGCTCGGGTCATGCACGTTTCAAAGCATACAAGCAAGCGTTCGCGCTGTAACATCCCACCGTATAACCCGTAATCACAAGCATCCGATCCCAGCGGTTGCGCACACTGCTCTCTTAAGGCTGGCCCACACTAAAAGGTTTTTCAAATCTTAACAGATTTTACATTATGACAAGACTTACAAGATTTTCCTTCCCATTGGATCCGCAAATTTGCTAATTAGGGAATTTCACAGTCATTAGTACATCTTTAAGAAATTTTCAAAAAAGATTTTTAGAAATAGCTCGATGCATCGCCAGGAAGTGTATAGCAATTACATGGAAGTCTGATTCCCATCTCCTCATATCTAGATGGCTTTTAGAAACGAACAGCTGCATTCCACTTGAAGAGATCACATATACCCTCAGAAATGAATACAACACTCCTTGCCAACACCTATATCGGATTTGATATGACAAAATTATCAGACTCGATACACCATTAGCCATCTGAATAAGTCAGAACACTGCATCTCGTTATTTATGATTTCTTTATTTGTGTAATTAATTTATTTTTTCTTTAGTTTGTGTGTGTTTTGTATATTTGGTTAACTAAAAATTTGAATATAAAATATTCTAAAGAAAAAAAATCTTAACGGATGTTGTAAATGTGAGAGACCCCACACATAACGAGATGTTATGATAAATGTAACAGTTTTGTTCCTATAGTGTGTGTGGAGAGCAACGATTTGGCAAAAACAGCTCACCGCACACTAACAGATTCCATTCATGAACAAGAGTCCTGACTAAAAAAAACACGTAAATCTCGCAAAATCTCTTGCACTCAAAGGTGACTTTAGTGTAAACAGACATGGCAGACGACGGGCAGGAAAAATTAGCGATGTTAGTTTTTGCACTACTTTGTACTGAAAATTCACGAAGGATAGATGGATGAAGTCATGGAGGCACGTTCAATAAACACTCGCGTTGTTGCCACAAATCAACAAGTTGTTCCTCCATTTCTGAGGTCCATCCTTACTACGAATTTATGCTTCGTGTTTTGCATTAGCTCATGCATTAGCCGCGGCCGCCATGACGACGGTTGTTGTCATTCCGCTTCAGTCAGCCTGGTTCTCGATTGGCTATCGTTCTTTCCTCCGTGACTGTGTCATCGGCTGTCCTCGGGGTTCCCCACACACAACGGATATATCTGATCGTAAATATTGAACATGTTTAATATTTGTGATTTGAAATCGTGCGGCAAGGATGGACTTCTGAGCAGATCTAAACGTACCTCACACCACAAGAATATCTGGAAAGATAATCTTCTCTCGTGAGTGTGTACCTGGCATTAGACATTTTTTCAATTTGTCATACAAGTAGGACGCACCTGAGGTGCAGAGTATAAGAATAAGTCGTCATATAATGTTAATGGAGTTACAAAACCCAATCATGATTCATCAGGAGTGAGGGATACTGTTAAATACAAACTAAAGATTAGTGTGAGACTTTGGCGGCCTCAGGAAAATTTAGTTAGTGAGTGAATAATATTCTACTTCAAAACAGTCAGTCAGTAGAGAAATGATGTGTCCAAGTAGTTGGTCTGAAGAATAAATAGCTGAATTAATTGTGATGTAGAAGCCGTCTTACTTCCCTCTCAGTGGTCAACACTGTGGTTTTAACCCCCCCGGGAACAAAAACGAATGAAAAACAACATGTGAGCTCAGCAGCAACGGTGTTTTCTTGTTTTCTGTTCAAATTAAGGCAGATGTATTAAAGAAAGAACACTCTATTAACAAGTGGTCCACGTGTTGTGAAAGCTTATGAGTGAACAGCGAGATCACAAGTGAAATCTTCCAAAGTAATTGGGTACCGAACAGGCTCCACTGATCATGCGATGTGAATACTTATTTCCGTATTAAGTTGCGCAGTACTTTTTCATTTTAATTTGCAGTGTGAAATGATAGGAATTCTATCCAGCTTATTCAGCTTGTTCGCTGAATGTTTTCAATGAGTTTAGAGGTTTATGGACGGATACTTTTCACAGCATTACATAAGTGAATTAAATGCAGCCCCGTGGGGATGAATGCAGATGAAGTGGGGAAGACATATTCCGCCGCTTTCCGCACCGCTGCTGTACTTACGGGGCGAATACTGTAACCAAAACAAATTGCTTCCTTGTAGCTATCCTGCAGTACTAATGCGGGATAGCTGCACGCGAGGCGGATTTTCCACAATAGCCACCACTGCAGGTTCATTTTCAGTGGATTGAATAAATATCTGCTGTGCAGCTCAAAATGTCAGGGAACTTAAATAAATGTACACCAAGGGAGCTTGCAGACTCTGCTTTTTTATTATTGTTTATTCCCTCCTCCTGGTATCTTTGTCTGATCTGAGTGTGCACACGTGTGTGAGGTTATGTATCCTGCCTCGGTGTGTATCTGTGTGTGATTTAGGGTGTGTTGTGCAGATTGCAGGAGGCTCGCGCTAGCAATCTGGCTACTTTAGAAGCATCTGCACCTATGACGGCAGTCGTCCACCTGTTGTGCGCGCCAACAGTGCCGAAGGCTTTCCAAGAGCTTGGAGGGAAGTGGGAGGGGGGGGGGGGGAGAATTATCACAAACACAGGCTGATAGCTTCTGATGTCTGGCCATGAAGCCAGTTGGAGATTTGTGGCCACACCCCGACACAAGATTGGCAAAGCTGGAGGACAAAACTTTTAGCTTCTTTTAACTCAACCGCATGAAAACACACACAGACACACACAGATACCTGCTGGCATCACATGAACACAGCGATACCTGCAGACACTCGGCAGGGCTTAAAACCCCACACAGAAACACACACACACACACACACACACAGACACACACACACACACACACACAACACAACACAATACACACAGACCAGAGGCTGTTTTCTGACATGTGATTAGCGATGACTCCTAAAAGTTAAACTGGCCTCTGGTTGCACACACACACACACACACACACACACACACACACACACACACACACACACACACACAGACACACACACACATGCTGGACACCCACACGCACACACACACACACACACGCTGTACACACAGAAACTCGGATAAGTTAAAGAGGTTTTCTGCCCTGTGGTTGTCCTTGGGCAATATCATCACAGAGAGAATCAATAGAGCCATCGCTCAGAGTGAATGGAAGGAAGGAGAGAGACGGAGAGACATTGAGAGATATATAAGAGGAGAGAGGGGGGGGGGGAGTGTACAGAAAGATGGGGGGTAGAGGGAGAATAATAGATGTGAGGCAGGGGATGGGGGGGGGGGGGGGCTGGAGCAAGGAAGGGAAAGAAAAGCCAGAAAAGTGAGTAAAAGAGAGCATCATTAGAGGGAGGGAGAGGAGCAGAGTATCACACAGGGATGAGAGGAGGAGTGGAGTAAGCAGCTGGCAACGGTGTTTGAGGCGAAGGAGTACAAAAGGAAGCTGAAGACAAAGTGACAAGGATGGATGAAGGAAGCAAGTGGAAGTGGAACAGATGGAGAAAGAGGGAAGGAAAGCAGGGAGGGAGAAAGGGGATGAGTGAGTAAGCAGAGCAGGTAGTGAGTGAGAGAAAAAGGGGGGGAGGTAAGAGCGGAAAATC
This sequence comes from Sebastolobus alascanus, assembly GCA_916701645.2. NCBI lineage: Eukaryota > Metazoa > Chordata > Actinopteri > Perciformes > Sebastidae > Sebastolobus > Sebastolobus alascanus. Next base: position 3,098,625 of record CAKAOJ020000060.1, read on the forward strand.
AGTCTGTGATCAGTAAAAAAAAAAGGAGGTAGGGAGAGAGGAATAAAGAGAGAGAAGGAAGAAGACATGATGGAAAGAAGGGATGATAGAAGAAACGAGAGCGTTCGAGTGAGCCAGTGATTAATCGAGACAAAGAGTGACCCCGCAATCAAGTTTTGTCAGACTCATGATATACTGTACATGAATGCCACTTTATTATGTCTTAGGCTCAAACTGTGATGTAATTACTCTTGTCAACATGGCGAGGCTTTCTGCTTTGAGCAGCAATAAATTCCATGCGATGAAGTTGAAAGTAAAACACTATACGTCATACGTTTGGTACCTAGCATTCACTGATAGCTGAAGTCATGACAAATCCAACTCCTTGTGTTGTGAATTTTTAAAGCTGCACTCATCAATATTTTTTATATTAACAATGGATCAAATTAGGGGTGTAACGATACGTTTTTACAACAATACGATACGCATCACTTTCCATGGTTCCGATACGATTCAAGGACGATATTTGGCTCATTTAGAGCGATACGATGTGATGCTATACGATACGATACGATACGATATGATGCGATATGATACGATGTGATGCTATACGATACGATACGATACGATACAATATGATTCAGTGACTTGAAATCGATACAGTAACTTTTTTTTGATTCAATCAGTGTGTCTGTGAAATAAATAGCTGGATACTGGACAGTGCAGGTCAGGATTCCTCCAAGTTTTTCTGGTAAGGGACTCAGGCCAAAATTAATTATGGATATTAACAAGTAAACACAACGATTAATGGCAAATACATACACCTTTTATTTCAAAATAATAAAAAAAGTGCAACTTCAGGACCCGTTGCTTCAGTTCTCAAGATACAAGGCAGTGCAATATTTAACAAAAAACAATAAACCAACTTCTATTCAAGTTAAATGAACAGTGGTTTAACCTGCTGCTTCTGTTCTAATTTTCAAAGCAAAAGGTTGAGCAGTAATATTTAACACAAAATGAAATGCCACCAAATTCTCAAGTCGAATGAACAGCGGTTTAACCACCGGCTTTTGTTCCCATTTTCAATATAAACGCTAGAGCAATAACATCGGCGTCTCAGTTGGTAGGTGGAAAGATTGGTCGTATTGCCAAAATGTTTCGACACGCTGGACCTCAAACGCGGCTTGAGAATCTCTCGCCCGTCTGGCTCTTCCTCGCCATCAGCCATGCTTCGTTTTGTTGTCGTCTTTCTTAGATCGGCGCTGCTGGCGCACGTCATACACAGGGACAGCGAACCGGAGTAACGTTTAACATATCTTTACTATTAAAAGTGCTAAAAAATACATCCATATAACGTTTGCCGCTCTTTAATACAAGGTGCAAATTCTTAGTATCGATACAATAGATTATTTATCTTGCAGATCGATTTTAGATCGACATACGTCCACCGTGAAGGACAACTTGCCGAGTACCTATCGATGTAGTTGGCTCGTAGGAATATAAATCGATACATCGATGTAGTAGATGAATCGTTACACCCCTAGATCAAATGTGTAATGTGGAAGGGGTTGCTCGTAGTGACAAAAACCCGCATAGAATTATCATTTTCCAACTGCACCAGGCAGCTGTTTGCAGCAACAACAACAACCACAAAAAAAACCTGCCCAGCCCCAAACAGCTGACAGACAAAGTTAGCAACTAGTCGGTGAACATAGCAGCGCACAGATGCTTTTCTAAGGAGTTGGCAACAGAGCTAAATTGAGAGTGAAAGGAAAGGCAATGATTCACTGCCTTCTCTGTTTGGAAGTGTCACCTCTGTTGCACCTTTAACCCCACCCAACGGTGATGTCTGTGGGTGCTGGAGCAGAGCCGAATACACGCACTGCAGGCATTCTACTCACATGCCTAGGGCCTCCTTGCCATTATTAGTATTTTATTATTATGATATATACGTTATTTAATGTAGGCTACATTAAAAATAATATTATGGAATAAAAATATATCATATATAGGCAAAATGAAGACATCGGATTGACTTATATGTAAACCACTGGGAGACTCTACAATTTTCCGATGTTTCCTAAACGTCTCATATGAAGGCTAGTGCTCCTGTCCAGCGACTCCACATTGCTGACTGTAACAATAACACAAGTCTAAAAATCAGAGAATACATTTATTAATCAAGGCACTCATAAGAACGTAGCACTAGCGGAACACAAAGTATTTTTTGTATTTATGAACGATTTCTGTCAAAATCAGCAGAGGGAGGCGCGTAGAAACAGCTGGCATGTCGTGAGCTGCAGCTGGCAGGCAGCTGCTAGCAGTTGTGTATTCCTGTTTCCACGGTAACGTAAGATGGCTCTGCATTACCATATTCAACTGTAGCCAGTGCTACAGCTACAGTATTTTGTAAATCCACAGATACTTTTCTGTGGTGACTTTGATTAGGATTTTCATTGTTTGTTTGTTCATGTTGTGCATTTCATTTGTTCAATCTAAATTCATGGAATTAATTGTCCTCACATTGTTCTGTGACGCTAAACATTTAATAACGTGCATTTCAATTAGATAGCATATTAGCCCAGGTTGATTGAATCTCATTCTCAGTAGTAGTATTTGTTGCGTCAAAGCTCATTAGCACCTGCTATAAACAATCCAGCCCCCCGTTGCTCCCACAATTCCAATTCTCTGGCGCCGCTGCTGACTATGTGGCAGTTAAAAGTCATTTTGTTTAATGAAAATGTGAATGTGGGGGGGCCCGAAAAATAAAAATACAGTCTGCCTTGTGTAATCTATCCATTTAATCTTGCTCTGTCCTGGCCTTCACTGCGGCAAAGTGATAAGTTAAATCACTGGAGGGCATTTAACAGGTGTTAAAGGTCCCGTATTGTAAAAAGTGCGATTTTCATTTTTTTTTTTATTACAAAGCAGGTTAAAGTGCTATAGAAATACTGTGAAAGTATCGAAATGCTCAATCCGTGGAGAAACGCACACAGCCCGTATTCAGAAACTTTGCTTTTAAATGTGCCGTCCGGAAAGCTGCACAATTGTGATGTCACAAATCTACAAGATATATAGACCATTACACAAATTTAAGCATTGTAAATGTGTCCCACTTTATTTCCGGTTACAGTGTATGTGAATGACATCAGCGGAAGGAAGTAAACATGGACCCAAGCTGTTGCCTAGCAACGCAATTCCGTTGCAATTCCATTGAAATGCACTAAAACGGAGCGTTTCAGACGGAGGGTAAATACAGGCGTATTCAGGCAGACAGTATGAGGAAAATAAAGGTTTTTTTTAACATTAAAGCATGTAAACATGCTCTAGTAGAAACACAAAATACAAGTATGAACCTGAAAAGGAGCACGATATGGGACCTTTAAGTTACTCTTTAAATAGCCAATTATTGTTGACTATACAGTAACGTATGCACGGCTACCATCACTGGCCAATGACACAGCTTTTTTTCCCGCTTTTGCCTAACCCTAAAACATGTGACTGTGAACAAGTCGGTGGTCTGGACAAGCGAGGAGTAGCAAGAGGTGGACAGCGGCGATGGGCTTCTGTGAAGATGTAATTACATGAGAATAGTGCTGGCCAGGAAGGCAGCCTGTCTGTCGTCAACTTCATTAGCAGGTCCCATGTTAATGCATTGACAAATGGCCTACACGGGAAAGAGGCTGATTAGATTGGAATAGATCATAGAAGACACAGATTAGCTCATATTAGCCTCATACAGGACCTCTCATTATTACCCAGCTGGCCTGTGCTCCTGCTCTGAGGTGAGCTTCGGCTCGCCACCCTCCTCCTCCTCCTCCTCTTCCTCCTCTCGCCCGCTCTACACATTGCAAACTGCTGTGAGCGCTTGGGGAGAGGCATAGTGGCCTATATTAATGTAATCCCCTGCACCTAGCACTGCCAGCTCAGCACAGTGCAGCCTCCTCTACGACAATGGGAGTAATGGGTAGTACGGCTCTTACTATTATCACCGCTCACCGTTAGCCAGGGAGACATTAACCTGTGGAACCCAACATGTCCATCTCTCTCACCATGACGGTCTGCAGCAGCCTGATTTTTTTTTTTTTTTTTTTTTCTTTTTTTTTTTTCTTTCCTGCACAGCGTGAAGAAACTGATCCAGAGATGCTTGAATGTAAGCTGCATCTTTACTGCTGTTCCAAGGGATTCTCTATCTGGGAGAGAAAGTATTGGGTGCATTTATTTCTCCAGCAGCTAAGGAGATTGCAGGTGGAAAAACAGTTGCAAGGTAGAGCTAATCTTTTTTCCCTGTAAATTAACAAAAAATGTAATTAACCCACACATCCCTACGGCATGAAATGAAAAACACACACACACTTATTTTCCACGTATCAGGTTGATCGAGGACAATTTGCACTATATTTGTTCAGATCTTGAAGATACAAGTTCTTTGCTGAAACGGTCTTAAAGCTAAACTTTTAACTTGCTCAAACAGTTTACAAAGATTGTATGGAAATGGGCAAATGTTGTGGATCAAAGGCTCGTGATGATGAAATGATGGTGAAATGAATAAATTAAGCTTCTTGAGAAATATAAGGCAAGAACTCAAGTCAGCCAAACTGTTTTTGAAAGATGATACTTGAGGAATTTTAGTCCAATTGGAATCTGGCAAAATGAATAAAAACACACTGTTTGATACAATTATATGCAACAACATTTTCAGACTGGATCCTATATGTTTTTTTACAGATGTTGCATGGGGAACAAACATCATCTATCACTGTGAGATTAATTCTGAGGCCGTGCTGTAATTACCCCCACACAAATGAAATCATGGTCTAGAGGACTGCTATAGACTCCATCTCATGCTGCTCGTCTTGTTACTGCGCTTCTCTAAATTAACATCACATTTCCCGTAAACCTCATTACTTACCGCAGTAAAGCGGCGTTGCGACTTGTCACTCCTCCTCGCGAGCATCGCTCTATGCACTTTTTTTTTTAATGTTTTACTTAAGAGGATAAATATGTTGGAAGTGATTCTTAAGCTTTTCATTCATTCTGCCATCTGCCATCTCATGAAACTCTGAAGGCTTTAATTAAGCTTCAGCCTCTTCCACTCATGTGCTGTAAAATAAGTTTGCTGTCAATCTGACCCAATGACACGTTTCAAATGCATACAATATTTTGTTTATTTCTAAGAGAATGAGTCTAATTTCTCAAATGTGTTGTCTTATATAGCTGCTGTAAAGGTGTTGACTAAGTCGACAATGTCCAGTATAGACATTTCCATTGCCATTCTGTTGCTAGGGCAACAGGTTTGGTCCAAAATTAGTTCCTGTCAGCTACTGCATTAACAAACATTGCAACAGGAAATACAAAGAGGCTCATTGAGAATGTTTATGTTGTCAAGTGTGAAAAGGTCTATAGAGATGGGACGATATAGGATTTTATCGTGATATAAAACACTCGCAATAAGTTGATTGTGGTGAATTTCCATTAACGGGATAATCATGAATATCCTCACGAGTGACTTGAAAAAAGCTGTCTAGCTTGCCATCATGGTAGAGAAGTGAAAAATAGAGCCTGATTTAAAAAAATACAAGAAATATCATGTAAGAAATATTTTTTTTATTTAGATGTGTCCTATCTGCAATTCAATAAAATTATTTGTTAGTTACAAAATGTAAGGTAAAGTGATTTCAGTATGCTTTAGTGCCATTTTTTCAGATTTAAGCATAGTTTGATGATTAGTGTGATTAAATCGTGAATTGCAATTATTTTGGACAGGATAATTGTGACATGAAATTTTCATATCGTTCATGAATGACTCCAGTGAAGGGTATTTGAATGATTTCCAATCAACACTTCAGCATTCATTTATTTTTTTTTGTTTATTGGTCACTTTGAGACAGTGGAACAAGCTGTAAACACGACATTGACGACATGTTATGGCGATCATATTAGCAAACTGTTGCCTATTTACACATCCAACAGACATGGACCAACATGAGCATTCATTTGGAGTCCTGCCTCTGGCCACCTGAGGCGTGATAGTCCAATATTCAATCTTGCTTTTAGCTCCGTTTTGGTCTCCACCAACTCCTGCGTGTAAAAATGTCTCTTTAGCTGGTAAATTCTCCACTATGTTCACCAAGTACTCGCTAACAGCTAGTCGCTTGTTGCTGTTTGTTGTTTGGGGCTGGGCAGGTAGCGGTACAGTTCATTTAAAAGAGCTTTTTCATTTGAAACGGCTGCCTGCTACAACTGGAAATTACAGTAGGCTTATGGAAGCAGTGAGCCTGAATAAAAACATTAAAGTTGCAGCCTGAAGAACACAAAACAATAAGCTAAAAAAAAGGCTTAAACGCTCTGTAGAGCTAAAGGGAACTGCAGAGTTGAGAGAGGTTTGTCACTATGGGCTAACCCTTTCACATTATACATTTCATTTGATCTATCGTTGATAAAAAAAAATATTGATTACAGTAGCTTTAAAAATCTTTAAAATCACAACTGGTATGTCCTCCTGTGATCTTATGAATGAAACACGCGAAATCACTGTTATCACAGCTGTGCTCGTCTCGTAATTGTTGCTTTTGTGTGCGAGTAAATTATTCAGTAGCTGTCATTCAATCCCCACCAGCAATGTCATGATTAAATAATAACATTTAATTCTAACTGAGCCAGTCTTTTCATAATGCGGCTGTGTGCAATTGTCAAAGACTGGAGTCGCCATGGGAATTTTCCGTAGCCAATAAAATCGAGTTTGTGACAAAGTAAGGAGGAATACAATAAATGTCACCCGCCTTGATGTCAGTGTTGTGCCCCAAACAATCTCTGTGTCATATTAGTGATGACACAAAACCTGTCTCCTCTTTGACAAGAAGCTTAGTTTTTATTTTATTTTTTTTAGCAAAATGACATATAGCTTTCTCAGCAGATACACAGACAATTTTACCCATGGCTTATTGTTTTGCATTTCCATCCATTTTTTTCTGCACCACATAATCCGTTTCTTCGGTGGAAATTGAAGAACAAACCACAACAATCTGCTCAAAAGCAGGCCAATACCACAAACGGCATCTGTTTGTCTCCCGTCTTTTGTTTTACATCAGCGACAGGTGTTACGTGCTCGCGTCAACCTGAGATGAAAGACGGAGAAAATTTGCAGATGTCAGTCGATGCGTGTGCGTGTCTTCGTTGTTGCTTATGATTAGCACGAGCTCGTAATGAGACTGCATTCTGAACACAATGGGATAATCAAAGACCAAGAAGGAGCATAAAGAGGAAGAAACGCAGCGAAAGAGCCTCGGGCAAGCCCAAACTTCCACCTTGGGAAAGTTTAAATGATTAAAACCCCCCTCTCTCCTGCAGCTCATTATGCGCCGTGTCCCACTATTGGACCTCATCATTTTCTATAATTGCCCCCATTGGCCGGACTGCTATCTGGCCTATTTTGTCCCATTCTGCTGAGAAATTAAGGCATTCCTCTAGCGACCCTGACCCGTCCCAGGCCTTGTCGTGTGACTGACAGCCCATTAGAGGACCATTGATTGGTTGGATCTCGGAATGTGGGAGCCAACCTAATTAGGGCCGAGTCCCTCCTCTCTGAATGTCAATTGAGACCCTTGGAGGAAACAAAACAGCAGGCAAATGAGGTCTCTTCCAGTCCACTCTGGATGGAGACTGTTGTTTTGACTCTATTAGATCAGTGTAACTTACAGTAAAGAGCCTCAAAAACAACAAGTGTGTTTATGGACACAATCTCGGGGAACGTTACGGGCAGTACAATATATTATGCACATATTAATCAGTCATGTCCGAGCATGCAAATGCACTCTCCCTTGGGAACTGACTGTATTCCCTCTCTCATACACATTATATTCACTGAAACATTGCCAGAGGTCCTGATTATCGCGTCACCTCAGTCACCTGCACAAACCCTCATAGGGAGGTGATTGAGCGGACACACGCATTTGTATGCATACACTCGCAGAAAAAGAAACTTTCTGTGTCCTTTTTTTCTTGCAAACACAGACATGAGTGCGTTTAAACACGTACATGCTAAGACGCACACCGGCTCGCTGAGACGGGATACGTGCGTGCATGTTTTGTTTTTTCCTGGGAGCTGGTTTTGCCTGCAGCACGTTTGGAGACTGTTTAAGATAATCAGTGCAGCTGGTCCTTGACTGAATCTGCCACTATCCCGACATTAGTCATCTCTCGCCTTTTCCTCTCTATTCATGCAACAACAGCAATGTATTCCTCCCAAAACTTACCTTGACAGTTTGGGTTTTAATGGGTTTGTGAATTCATTCATGAAATCAGAACCACTTGTGTGGTCACAGGAGTGCTCAAGATGATTTTTTTTTTTTTTTTTTTTTACTTCAGGCGAGATGCTAATGAGACGTGTTGTTGATGCTTTTGTTATGAAAAATTGGTGTCAGTGTAAATGACAGTTTATAGTGAGGATGACACATTAAACATGAAAACTTACTGTATATTTCTAGCATATATATTTTGTGTTTCTGCAATGGAATTTCTAATGTGTAGCAGCTCTTTGTATAGTGTGTTTTTTTTTGTTTTGTGTCTGAGGGTCCAAGGTCTTTTTAAGGACGCCAACTTAACTCGATTTGCTGATCAGCCGCAGCTCTCCCCGGCAACACAGGGAAAGATTAGAAAGACAGCTGATCGGAAAGCTCACCGGTGCATGCAAACATACAATACAAAGTTCTCAAGTGACGTATAAAATATTCACACCCAATTTAAAAGATACATAAATATAAACCCTGAAATGCAACATTGGCCAACTCCGCTCTGAATATTTCATCCTCATATTCAATTGTTTAGAGCTTTTTGTGTGAAATAATTTACTACCTAAGAGCATTTCTTTGTTCCGGTCTTCAGAAGAGAGTTTTTAGCGTCTCGTGGTTCAGCTGTTTCAAAAGCTTTTCTACCCTGCCAGAATGAAAACAGCAAATTAAGTTAATTCCTCTGGGCACCACGAGTGCCTGTACAAAATTTCATGACATAACATTACCCTTTTTCCACCAAAAATAGCGCATGTATGGAGTTTCTTTAAACATGGGAAAACCCACTAAAAATAGCCAATTGACTCTTTTCCCATTGCGAGTATGCCGTGCCGTTGCACTGGCTTTTCTGTTGTTGTTTTTTTCTGACGTGTCACGTTCAACGTCACGGACGCTCTGACCGAACCGGAAGCAGGGTTAGTAAAGTGTGTTTACGGTGGTTACTTCTTTTTTTTTTTTATATCTGTCTCTTATTCAGTCTCTCTTTCAAACTCTCAAACCAGAGTTGATGATTGTTAGAACAGTGGGAAGACGGTTTTGATGAGTTCAAATGACTGTTGTTTGACTGGAGTCTGGTGGCTTTGAGGAGAGCATATTAATTGTATGTTTTGTACATGAATAAATTATAATAATTGTCCAAATCCCTCATGACTGTATTAAATAAATATCCACTTCAACGCGTGTCACATAGCATCGCACTGGAAAAGGGGCAAAAATTAGCGTGTCCATCCGGATGTCATGTTTCCATCACTGCCGATCGGAGCAGGAGCTAGGGCTGTCCCCAAGTAATCAAATTTCAATTAAGATTTTGGCTTCCAATTATTATGAAAACAAGATAATTGACATAAAACAATTATTGTGCCGCATTCCGTTTCGCAATGATGCTCTCGTTTTGTCTTGTGTTATGAATCCAGTGCACCCCTTTCCTTTACAGCGGTACACTTTCGCCCCACATGCCGTGTCATTACCATTCTTATCTATTTAAACAACGTGTTTATGATTAAATTGTTTACCAGAGCACAACAATTTTTACAAGAGCACAAAATTCTTCATAGATCTAGCCTCTTAATATTGCTCTCAAAGTGCACCAGATTGATGTTTAACTTTAAAATGTAGGCTACAAAATGTTCTTTCTATATGCATGATGTTTCCAAAGTCAATGAGCGATCGCTTTAAATAATCGTGATCTCAATATTGACCAAAATAATTGTGATTATGATTTTTGCCATAATCGAGCAGCCCTAGTGCTGGAGCTGATAAATACCTGTGACTACTGCAGAGTCATTTGTCCCGGTAATGAATACCAATTGTTACCTTTCCCACTGAAGACAAAAGCCAGATGTTCGTGGGAAATGGGCTCAGTATAGTTGAGATATTTCAGTCTGGACCAAAGTGGTGGACCAAGCGACAAACAGACTGACATTGCCATCCCTAGATGTAAAAATAACTTGCATGAATACATATTTTTTTCAACTTCCTGCCTTCACAATAAGTAATTGGAAAAAAATCAAACATCTATATGAGATCTTATAACACCAGAAATGTGAGTGAGCGTCTTTAAACAGCTTTCAAAAATCCACAATAATGAAACCTGTAACCACCTGAGTGCCACATGAGCAGCAGCTGCAAAACAAAACAGGGAAATCTTGGCAGGAAATGGAACACACACACACACACACACACACACACACACACACACACACACACACACACACACACAAAAGCCCTCACAATGCGTGCACTCTGCCACACACACATGTACAGACACAGACACAGTACACACATAACTCGCACACACATAACTCACACACATGCACGTGCAGGGTGCTGCTGTTGCTTCCAGATAAGTCTCTCTCCATAGACCAGTGTCTTTGTACATCAGGGGGAGCAGAGGGTGAAAGGAACTGAGGAATGAACTCATGTCGTTAATTTGTTTCAACTCCGAAGACATACGCACGCCAACGCCAAATCTTTCCTTAACATTCCCACTTCTCCTCACATCTCCTGCTCCCTACAACCAGCTTTGCTGCACGTGATTGTCTTTCTTTCTTTTTCCTTTCCTTCCTTCCTTTCTTCCTTCCTTCCTCTCTGTCCTTCCTTTTCCCGTCTCTCTGTCTTGCCCCTTGTTAGTGAGCGTTTTGCTAAAAGGTGATATTAGTGCCTTTAGCGCTGTGCCAGGAATACTAACTCACATCTCCCTGGCATTTCAACAGCCTCTGCGCTACCTGGGTTTGCACTGCCAGATTATTTAGGATTACATTTACACACACACACACACACGCAATGAGGCGCACACATGCAAAGACTATTCCCCCTCACAGAGGAGCACTCACCCTTACTCACATTGGCAGTCGTTATTGGCTCGCCCCTCAGCTGAACCACTGTGTTCTCCAGCAGTCTTCTAGCAGTGTAATTGCAGTTTCGGCACAGGAATTAATCACTGATGTGCTCTAATGGTGTGGGCTGTGTGTTTGGGGGCAAATAGCGAATTTGCCGTCTACCTCAAAGAGACACAAAATATGAAAGGGGGAGAGTAAGGGAAGAGTGGGAGAAAAGGTAGATCAGAGGAAACGGGGATGAAGTTGAAGGCAGGACCGAATGGGCGGAGCTGAGGGAGATAAACGGAAAGGGAATGGGCGAGTGTGTGCGCGTTTTTAAAATGCAAAGACAAGAGGGCAGGTAGAGAGAGGTGTGGAGGAGACAGAGGGCAGCGAACAGGAGGAGGGATCTCACACAGTGAAACAGAGACGTGGCCCCCGCCAGCACAGATGAAGGGCTACTTTAATTGGGTTTCTGATGCCGGCTTAATCCTATTCTCCATATTAATCCCCTACAATGTACATAATCAAAACAAACACACCCAGGGGGGCGAAGCTGTTAATAGGAAACAGTAATACAGATAAAGCGTGCATGTGGGACACCTGTGTATACAACCTTTGGGGACGAACTAAGGACATGTCCCAGTCAGCGCTTTCCCTGCGCAGCGATTTGGTGCCGAAGGGGGTTCGCGATCACACTTGAGACCCTTAATAAGCAACCAAGTATTGTGCCGCTGCAATGTAATTGTGCGATAATTCTATTCTCGAACGCGGCTCGATGTGCACGAGAGCAACAAGTGGAAGCAAGTCACCTTGCCCAAAAATAAAATTACATCTAAGTCTTCCTTTTCCTCAGTTCGGCTTATGCCTACTGCTGAAAAATATCTATTCCCAGTGCTCCCAATGCTTCCATTCGTCACGCAGCCACTTACCAGCCTCTGGAGTTTACAGTGTCTATACTTAACAATGCATATAATTAATTTCACAGTTAATTCTACTCGTTCTCATGGTGGATTTTATTTGGACTACTTTCTCCAGACTGTAAGTCTTTCTAATTAATGATTTTATTCATATTTTTTTTGATATGTACATTTTAGTGGCAATTGGGGGAAGATGCTCTCCTAAATAAAATAATATGAGGTGTTTGAGTGTGTTATCGTGCATAAACCTACTCAGTGTTGGGGGGGGGGGGGGGTGTGAAGGAGCATCTTACCTTTGGGAGTCATTTTGATTTTAGATGACTATAGATTTTATAATTTACATAATGAATGTTATCTAATCAAGAGCAGTGCTTTATTGAATTCTCATTTACACCGAAGAATAAACTGTTTTTAAAAGGCCACGTTAATTTAGATAGGCTACTTTAGTGGTTATTTAGTGTTAAAGATGCAAAACGTAAAATCTGGCCACCTGCTCCACACAAATAAGGGGCAGTATTTCACCTCTACTACAGTACTGGGTCCATACCATCTAAATTTACAGTCATCGGTTATTATAAAAACAAACAGCAGAGCAAGAATACACAAAATTCGACCAAACTGCTGAAACTGAGAGCCAGTCAAAATAACACTGATATCGTATCATCTTCACGTGTGGCGTCGACCTATAGTTTCTGGCCATCTGTGTATTTGTGCAACTCACTGGGGGGGCTGAACTGTCAGCGTTACGTTTTGATTTGAGTTTGTTTATTGGATTAAATCCAAAGTGGCAGAAATGAGAAAGTGACTCGTGTTATCGTTTTTTTTCCTTCCAGCCGCCAGGAGACTACTTCGCTGGGAGGAGAGGAGAGGGGGTGGGGGGGGTGGGGGGGCAACATAATTTCAGCCAGTGCAAACCCCCACAGCGGGATTCTGACCCCGCCGGATCAGTAAACTTTCTATTGCAGCCGTGAGGTCAGACCCAACGCCAGCCTGCTGTGACTCCAAGTTCTGGGGTTTGCGCTGGCTGAATGCAAGTTGCTACAGCTAAGCTCTAACTGAAGGCCCACCTCCGGGGCCGCCGCCCGCCCTCCTCCTGGCAGAGTGGGCTCCTGGTGGCAGTGAGGACAAAATAAAAAATATGAGCCATTTTCTCGTTTCTACCACTTTGTATTTAATCCATTAAACAAATGTGCCAAGTCCTCGGTGCAGCTCTACTTCTTTGATTCATGAGGGCAGACTGGACGCTACGGTGTCTCACTGTCGCCTCTTGAGGTACAAGTGGTAGTCAAGTCAAGTCAATTTTATTTGTATAGCCCAGTATCACAAATCACAAATTTACCTCAGGGGGCTTTAGAATCTGTACAGGATACGACACCCTCTGTCCTTTACAGTACGACCCTCTCATCGGATAATGAAAAACTTAACCCAAGTAAAACCTTTTAACAGGGAAAAAAATGGAAGAAACCTCAGGAAGAGCAACAGAGAAGGGATCCCTCTCCCAGGACGGACAGACGTGCAATAGATGTCGTGTGTACAGAGTAACAACATGATGAAAATACAACATAGACAATCCATATGACAAAATAAAAATGATACAAATATTGTGAAACATATAAGCATGCTTATTTCAGACTCTGCACTACAATACGTAGACGTCTTTGACATAACGTCAACACTGTAACGTCTTCACATTCTGTTGATAATGTTCATTTTCTAAATTTTTTGAAACAAAAATTCTGGCCAGATCTTACACATTGCACCTTTTTAAGGTATCAAACAAACAACCAAAATAACCAACAATATTTCAATTGTGTTGCCAAATCTACATTTTAAAGAGCGGTCTATGACTAAAGTATGATACATTCTTCACTAATCTTTTTTTTTTTCTTTTAAAAACTCGATTGAAATTTGTAGTTAGAAGTACGGGTTTCCTATTAAGCAAACAAGCTTGAAACATATTTCCCTTATACTGTCACGTGTATTAATATGCTCTTTAAGATTGTGTAATGCTGAATCGCTATAGTAGTAGTCGTAGTAGTAGTTGTACATATACAGTATTCAGCATAATATATAATCATCCTATGTTATTGGCGTACAGTCAAAAGTTTAAGAACCAGATCCGATCCCATATCAGATCTGAACTGGATTTTCTTTTTGTCAAATGAATGTGCCATCAAATAATATGTTAGGTCTACTGTACATAATAACATAATGTGACACCCAATATGATTATGAGGTGAGAAGAGAAACTGTTCCGGTTTGATTATGGGTATTTTCCGCTATTTGTGTAGATACAATTTGACATCTTGGATGTAGAAAATAGCTTCAGCAGCCTGTTACATTCAGACACATTTTATAAGGCACCTTGTGATGAACTTGACTTGACCCAATAATCATCACAGTTTACAACATACAGTATGCAGAGAGGAACGCAGTTTGTACTTGTTCCAGCGCGGCTTCAACAGGTAACTGAGGGAGAGTGTGTGTGTGAGGAGTGATGCAAGTTTAATGTTGCTGGTTTTCTGCAGCAGAACAAAGCCCACAGTGCTGGTTTTCATCTTTCCTCTATATGGAGCTAGTGGAGCATGAGGAAAAAGGAGGAAAGGTAAGAAAACACTCAGATTTGTCGGTAAACCGCGGCGGTATCACACCAGGTCACCCAGTAGGCTGTGAAATGACTTGTTGATCCCGGGAACGTGTGAGGCACAGAGAGGCAGTGATACCTTTATCTGCAGGTACGTCAGAGAAAAACCTTTTCATGTCAGACCTCACGCTGAAATAGGTCTGCAGCTTCACCCCGTGCCAAAGCCGCAGAGAGAGAGAGAGAGAGAGGAAGCAGAGGAAGAGCCGAGGCAGAAAAAACAGAGCGAGATAGACATTTTAAGCATCAGTGGTGTCTGACAAACAAGAAATTATCAGGAAAAAGAGAATGTGTGGTCCCCAAGAGCCACACGCCACTGCCCAGATTTCTGCTGGACATACCGAATGTTCTGCTCTAACGCTGGCAAATTAGATCAGGGGAAGGAGAAGAGAGGAGAAGAGAAGAGTGAGTGCAGAATGAATGGATGAAGGGAGGACTGAGTGCTGTCCCTTGCATGAAGCCAAATTAGCATGCACAGTAGATCTCTTTTATGGCGTTGGCGCTGTCCGTGGTGCTGAAAAGATGTGGTTACACAACGGATAATGTTCTACTTGGACCGGCAGGAAGGAAGTGGGGATAAATCTCAAGACGAAAATTGAGATTTCAGCAAGCTATTAGCTTTGTGCCGGCCAACCTGGCAGGGACATTGTGGTCAGAGCTGCTTAAGGTGCTAAAAAGTGTCCCATTACCTCACAAAACAAATGGCCACCATCTGCAACACCATCCAATTTTCTCCGACTTTTTGGGGGGTAAAAATACATCTTTCTGAAACTTGCAGCTATAGGGCTGCCCCCTATTAGTCGATTAGTCGACTAATTGGTCGTTTTTTTTGGCGTAGTCGACTAAGATTTCTTTAGACAATTCGTCATTTTTATGCCTCCATGGCGGCGACAGCCATGGCGTTATGTTTTTGGGTTGTCCGTACATACGTCCGCCTGGTCCATTCTCGTGAACGCAATATCTCGGGGACGCCTGGAGGGAATTTCGACTTGGACTCAAGGATGAACTGATTAGAATTTGGTGGTCAACGGTCAAGGTCACTGTGACCTCAAGTCTGTCCCGTTCTCGTTAAAGCGATATCTCGGGAACGCCTTCGGCGAATTTCTTCTTCTTCAAATCTGGCACAAACGTCCAACTGGACTCAAGGATGAACTACTTAAATTCTGTTGGTCAAAGGTCAAGGTCACTGTGACCTCACGTCCGTCCCTTTCTCGTGATATCTCAGGAACGGCTTGAATGAATTTCTTCAAATTCAAAAAAGATGAACTGATTAGATTTTGGTGGTCAAAGGTTAAGGTCACTGTGACCTCACAAAACGTGTTTTTTGGCCATAACTCAAGAATTCCAGCCAGTTCGCACGAAAAGGCGTACAAATGCCACGATAACGCACAATAGCGTGCAATAAGTACGTCTTTCTTGATATCCGGATGTCATTTGTACGCCATGCATCCTGTACTGACTGCAATAAAAACGCACCCGCATATAAATGCTATGGCAAGAGCAGTGACGTAGTACAAAAAGCGAGAAAGACCACGTATGGTGGGTGGGGGTGTGGATGGGCCCAACAATTATTGACGTTTGTGACGTGTTCTTCGTAGTTGGGTTATGTTGTTTCCTACTGTATATTTTAGATTACATACTTAGTAAGCCCAGCCATGATGTTTTCCCTTTCCCTAACTGTTTTTCTTGCCTGAGCCTAAGTTAGTGTTTTTTTTGCCTAAACCTAACTGCGGATGTTTGTGTAGCGTACAAATGACACGCGAAAAGGCTAAAATGCGTCCTCATGACACACAGAATGTCCGTGTAATGTCGTGGTATTTATACTCCTTCCCGTGAGACTAGGTAGAGAATTCACATGCTAATTATGACCAGATCACACAAATGTCTAATAGGATAAAATGATGAAGCGATGACATTTTGAACAGACATGGATGTAAACTGCAACTTAACTGGCAACTTGAGGCATAAAAACCGTGAGGTGGTAATTC
The DNA here is from genome assembly GCA_916701645.2 of Sebastolobus alascanus. Classification (NCBI taxonomy): domain Eukaryota; kingdom Metazoa; phylum Chordata; class Actinopteri; order Perciformes; family Sebastidae; genus Sebastolobus; species Sebastolobus alascanus. The sequence goes on from CAKAOJ020000060.1 coordinate 3,115,257, forward strand.
TAGTTAATGCTTTTCTCTGAATGCTGAATGACTTAATTCCAAGAAACTTAATGAGCACATCTCTGGTAAACAACAGATGTAAAGCGGTGCTTTTGTGTGATTCTTTGTGGAGAAACTCAGTTTTACAGATCTGCCGATTAAATCAACTAATCAATTAGTCGAAAAAAAGAATTTCTTTGCTGGAGGACAGCCCAGAGGTAAGTGAGGTTATCCTCCACTTATAAGTGCAGACATAGAGGAGGAAACTCTGCATTATCCAAAAGGAGCAAACTAATTTCTTTCTTTTTTTTTGTTTAACAATAAGATTCATAAGACAAGTCACAAGGACACATCTTTGATTGCTCGTATAGCTTCAATTCTGAATGAAAAACATTACGTGCAAATTCTCTCCGGGACCCGAAGAGGCGGAAAGGAAATGTTACCCGACGAAATTTTCATTAAAATTCAACAAGAGGCAGCTCCGTGAGAGGTTAGATTATTGGCCGGCAGGCGCATGGACACACATACACACACTCGCATACACGCACACACACACACTCCACACAGCTGGTTCGCCTTCCTCCAGCAGAGACTGACAGAAGCGGGGCGACCGCTCTAAGCTGTGCGCCCTCATCTCTCCTCTCCTCTCCTCTCCATCACCAGCGCGTCTTTTACTGTTGACATCAAAACTTTGAAGAGGTGAGATCCGACACATCACCGTCGACAGCGCGCATCGGTGGAGAAGAAAAAAAAAAAAAAAGGAGGGAAAGAAAAAAGAAAACCATCAAGTCCGAGAAGAAGCGGTGGAGCCGGGAGAAAAAGAGGGGAGCTATGCCATCTCCCGCCGAGCACAGCCCAGTCCTCCTCTGTTGTGTGTCGGAGCTGCAGCATGGTGTCTCTCTCTGGACTCTGGACCTACCGCCTCGCCCCCGGGAGACCTCATCTCCTCCTGCTGCCGCTGCTGCTGCTCCTGTTCACCGTCCTCTCCTCCCCGGAGCCGTGCCTCCCGCACCCGCAGCCGTGCCACATCCTCGCCCGGATCGGACACACCGTGCGCCTCGGCGCGCTCCTGCCGACCCGCCAGCCGGCACGGATACAAAACGCGCTCAACCGCGCCCTGGCTAGCCTCCGGCACCAGACCTCGGGGGCAGACTCCTCGTCCTCCACCACCACCACAGCCTCCCAGGCGCCCCCCCCGCTGCTGCCCTACAACCTGAGCCTGGAGATGGTGGCGCGATCGCCCGCGGGAGGGGACCCGGAGTCGCTGTCCCGCAGCGCCTGCCAGGACCTGGTGGTCCGGGGGGTGTCCGCCGTGCTCGCCTTCCCCCGCTCCAGGGAGGAGCTGATCCAGGTGGAGTTCCTCTCCTCGTTCCTGGAGATCCCCTTCATCTCCATCCTGGAGGACACAGAGCCTCTTGTGACTAAGGTACAGGATGGATAAGTGTTTATGTGATGCACCTGTAGCAGTTTAAAGGAACAGAAAAACGCTTATTTGGGGCATATGTCATTGTATTTTATGCGTTCTGCACCGTGCACTTTAATCAGCAGCAACCTCTGGGCAAACATTTTTTCATTTGGACCTTTATCAGAGAGTTGACACTCAGGGATGAACCTTTGCCTCTCTTGTTAGCCCGTGGCAAGGATTTCTGTGTCTGAGCTGCTGCAGAACTCATCTCACCAGCCACACATTAAGTCTGGCTAAAGGCGAAGGAATGGTGTGAGGAAAGGTAATTGTAACAGGCGTAATAAGATTAATTATTCTCAAGAATAACTAGAATAATGCAATTAGTGAGTAAAAATATAATACGGATAATTGGAATAGTAGATTAAAGGAGCGTTTAGCGTCTCCGACCCTTAAATTGCACGACTAAATGTCTTCTTCCGGCAAAGTCTGTTGTCCCGATTGATCTGAGCTGAGCTTCTGCTGGTGAACCTGCAGGCCCTTCACATGCATGTTTAATATGTGCCGGCTCTGCCTCAGTATTGGACTGAACAGTCAAGCCCTCCAGCTGCAGAGGTTTAAAGTGAAATGCTCTTTTTTTTTTTTTTCCTCTCTCTTTAAGCTGTATTCTTGTGCGTGTGTGTGTGTGTGGTTAACAGACTCTGTATGAGTGTGTGTATTTGTGTGTGCCTGGATAGGGAGTGTGTGCATGTATGATTGAAGACAGCCATGTTTTGGCACCTTTCAGATCGAATCACTCAAACAGTTGAGGTGCTGATAGATGGATGCTGTGGAGAGGTGCGGTGCCGGCTGCTCGTGCCATTTTTTGCGTGGTCGTGTGTGTGTGTGTGTATGTGTGCAAATTTGTAGGTAAGCAATAAGCGCGTGTGTGTGTTTGCGAGTGTGTCATGTTAGTATTCCCAGCAGCAGTCGAGCTGCTTGCCAGTCAGTCAATCCAGCCTCAGTCATATCCGCCTCTATCCAACTGAGCAGCCAACTGCATCACACACACACAAACACACACACTCACAGAAAGGCACATAAAGAGGACTTCAACTTCCACACAGGTCCCACACACACACACACACACACACACACACACACACACACACACACACACACACTTTAACACACAGGCTGAACTAAGAGGAGGCATTAGTGAGACAGGGAGGAGAGAGAGAGAGAGGGAGGGAGGGAAAGATCTATAGTTTAAGTCTGAAATCTTTGTCCTGTCGCGTCTCTTTGTCAACAATGGATTGCTTATTCGATTTCAATAAAGCTTGCATGAATGAGAAGTCACACCACTTGACGAATGTGTCGGCAATGCGAGGAGATAAGCAGGGGAGAGCAGAAGGAAAGAGAGAGAGGAGAGAGGAGAGAGGAGAGAGGAAGGGGTGGGCCGGGATGGAGGAGCTGTGGGAGGCCTTTCAGTTTCTTTAGAAGTGTGCCAAGCAGAAACAACCATCACTCTCTTTCTCCGTTTCAGTGTTTTTTAGTAATAATTTCAGCATTTTCATATAAATTGATTCCTGTTTGTTGGTTATCTTTGTTGTTTGTGCTGCAGAAAAGTGCCTCAGCCTCATATTCAATTCATGAAATCTGTTTGGGGTTTTTTTTTTCGCGGTGTCGGGCTGGTCTTTCGTGCTTCATAGAAGGTGACGTGCTCTAGGTGTCTGGCAGCAGCAGCAACATCTGTTTGTAAGCCGTGGAGGGAAAACAGGGCAGCTACGACGAGGATATGAAAGACTCGGGGCAGACACTCAGAATTAGAAATTAGTTAAAGATGTCACAGTACAGCGTGTGGCCAAGGAGGAGTGATCTTTAAAGGAATGAAGTGCAAGAAAAATCCGCTGTTTAGAACCTAAAATATAATAGAAATAAGAAACTTGAGTTGCATAATATAACATATCAAGAATGCTCCCTTTCTGCTTGGGTAATTAGTATATTGCTGAAACTGTTGATTGATTAATTAATTAATCAATCAAAAGAAAATTAATTGGCAAAAAAATGTCTTATCATCCTTTTATTAAGCAAAAATGGCAAACCTTGTCTGTTTCCATCGTCTCATATTAAAAGAGGACCTATCATGATCATTTTCAGGTTCATACTTGTATTTTGGGTTTCTACATGAACATGTTTACATGCTTTAATGTACAAAAAACACATTATTTTTCTCATACCGGCTGTGCTGCAGCACCTCTTTTCACCCTCTGTCTGAAGAGCTGCTCTGATTGGTCAGCTGGCCCTGTCTGCTCTGATTGGTCAACCGAACCAAACTCTTCGGACTCCGCTCTGACTAGCTTTGTTTGAAGGCGTGTCAAACTAGCCGCTAGGCAGGTGTTATGCAAATGTGTTACTTGGTGACATCACCACGTTACTGAAGAAAAGGCGGGACTTCAAGCGAGGCGTTTCAAGCAGTTCAGGAGCAGTGTTTCTGCGGGGGAGATTAACTCCCTTTGGCGTGGACTTTGGGCTTTGTAACAAAAAAAATATATAATGCACTAAAGGAAAGGGAAAAAAGCACAAAAGCATAATAGGCCATTTTATATCATTGCAAAGTTGATATTTTTCCGATTCGAAGACACCCTCATTTTTCACTATTTTCTGACATTTGCGTCAGCCAACAACTGATCAATTTCTCACGCGATTGCTTTGTCGAAGGCGGCAAAAATCATTATCTGCAGCCCTCGAACAGTATGGTTTTCAGTACATGGCCACAGTGAAGGCTTGTACTGTAATGCATTGTCTTTCTCTCACACTCCAGGGTGCACCTCCATAGACAGGGAAAAATAAACTAAGAGGAGGCTGGTAGGAGGTGGGACGGGTCCTCAAGCACACACAGAGAGGACAGTGACAAGTGGGCTGGGTCAACAGGGAGGCAAATTGTTACCCTGTACAAACAGGAAACGGTCCTGTGGTTTCTCTGAGGATAGCTAAACACACAAACAAAAGATATCATTCTAATTAAAAATGCTATTTACATTTTAGCATCCATGAAGGAGGAGTACTCCTGAGAGGGGGAAGGAGGGCTGGAGGAATGCGGACACAAAACAAACACCTCTGCCAAAAAAATTGCCGGATCCGTCACAGATTGATCCAAATAGGGGAGGTTTTTTTTTTGTATGTCTCTGGAAGGAGAGTCTTCTCCCCGGAGTTTTTGAAATTGTGAAGATTTTTCCGCGGGGCATTGGGAATCGAGCCCATGTTTTTTTCTGTTGAACAGATCCCTTCTCTGGACATCAGAGAGCGGTACAAAGAAAGAAAGAGACACTTGCTATGCTTCCTTCCAACTGTCAAGTAAATTTTACACCCATTTTAAAATAACCCCCCAAAAATGAAAGGTGACTTGTTGAGTGTGTTTCTCTAACAGACTAAATAGACTTCTTCAAGGTCAAAGAACATGCCCATGAGAAAAGAGCAGAGTCTTTCAAGAATTCATCTCTATAAATAGATTCTGCATTCATATGCAGAATCTGTAGGCAACGGGAAAAGATTTTTGGTATCGGAACTGTTCTGGTTTCTGTTTGTAGTTGTAGGGCTGTGTATCGGCAAGAATCTGGCGATACGATACGTATCATCATACAGGAGTTACGATTCAATATACTGCGATGTATTGCGATACTGTTAGCAAGGTGATATGTTGTGATTTATTTTTCATAGTATAAAGAACACACCACCATGTGCGTAAAATCCGAGTAGAAAAAAGTTGACTTTTTTATGTAATAAGAACAGTGAGATCTGTATTTGCATTTAATCCCTGTAACATCCAACATCATAGCACTACTTTGAGAGGGTACAAACTCTGAGGACGCATCTCTTTGCAAATGAAATAAAGGTAATTTGCATGTAAACTATTAATTAAAAATCAAGTATTTTTGAGAATTGATATAGTATCACAAAACAAAATATTTGATATTTTCAATATTTTCTTACACCCCTATTTGTTGACTGAGTAATATTGACCAATGGCGTTCGAGCAGGCTTTGGTTGAATGCATGTAAACAGTCCGTGTGCAGAGCAAAAGAGAAGGAACGCATTGGCCCAAATGCAATCTCAGAATCCATCGGCTATCGTCTGACAATGATTTAGCTTTTTATTGGTTTGAAGTTAACTTTTAAACTTCTACTTGTGAAACAATCCGGTCGTACAGGTCGTCTCTCAACTCCAATCCCAGTCTCGCGTCTCAAGTTTCTAATCGGACTGTAAACAATGAGCAGAAATGAGAAAAGGAAGTCTTGGCTCAGATATCTCTGGCTACAGCGGAACCCTAGAAATATAGCCCCTTGACCTCAGAGGCTCATGATTGATTTATGCTTGCCGCAGCTGCGAGGGTTGCGAGTGTCCGCACGGCCTAAGTGACGCCACACCATCAGACTTCGCGGGGATCCATGCGGCAGGCTTACACGAACTACAGGGACGGGCGGCGAAAATGGAGAACTTTGAGGAGCTTTGAGACTGTCTGTTTGCCGCGCGAAGAAACCCACACGGAGTAGAAAAGATCCAAACGTTTTCTCGTCACGATTCCGCGTCAGCTCGCAGCCGTCCTTGCGGAAAGCATAACCAAAGCCTTATCAGTCGTCAGACCGATAGCCGATGGGTTCCGAGATTGTTGAGGAATTACTTAATATTTGGCTCTGTAATGTCTTTCTTTACTGTCAGCTACTTTTTGCCATATATCACGTCTTCGTCTGAAGACAAAGACAAAGAATTGAGCTCTTGGCACAGCCGCGATGGGGGGGGGGGGGGGCGCCATGCAGCATGCGCGACATTTTCTTGGAGGTTGTGATGATAGATGTTTCCCCACACTACCTTTGAGTTGAGCCAAAACCACTGCTGAAGGGCTGTCATCATTATGTACTTGACGAGTGACTTTCTTTTAATTAGCGCAAAGTTCGCTATTTTCAAATATTCCTGTGTTGCAATACTGGTGAAATCTCAGCACCGACGGAGACGCCAAAGGACGCAGACAGACGGAGGGACAGAGAGGCAGACGGAGACAGAGGTCGGTCGTCTGCCTGCGTTCCTCCCCTCTCTGCTTAGTCAGACAGAGCTGTGGGACTTGGTGATGCGTCTCAGCAAAGGAAGTGCTTATTCCTCCCAACCTACTTAAGCTAATTAGAACCAGTGTGTGACCCCTAACTGTAAATCTCTGCCGTTCATCTATGGCAGGGAGGATGGGAGGAGAGGAGAGGAGTGGAGAAAGGGAAGAGGAGGAAAGAGGGACAGAGGGAGGAGGGGAATGAAAAAGGAAATGGCCTTCTAATTCCCATCAGGGCCATTATGGGCATTTGGGCAGGTGATTTGTTCATCAAGCTTCTCATGGAACGAGGGTAAGAAATGAAATTAATGTTTAAGTGAAGAAATTCAGAAATAACCTTAATTAACCCAAAAGAAAATAAACGATCTGGGTTTTAAAATTGGTATCCTACCAGGACGTGTTGTTGGTAGTAGCATAGTCATTATGGAATAAAATAATTTGTCTGCGCATTTGCAAACAGATTTAATTGAAAAAGAACATCTATTCAATCCGTTTCTAATACAGCCAGCCCCCTTTTTTTTTTATTTTTTTTTTTAAACCAAACAATTCTCTGACATTCGCTGATAATATCACAGAAATTATTTTTGTGGATCATGATTTCTATTCCGGAAATGTATTAGCCAGGGAGAGCTGAAGTAAATGGTTTTTGCTGATTCCTAAATGTGATTAGGTGAGAGGGGTGGTATGGTGTGAATTCATTATTTGTCATTCTTCACAGTGGAAGGAGTCACTTTACTCCCCGCTTACACCTTTTTGGCTGCGAATTCATCCGTAAAGCACAATGAATGTACAGGATTATATTTCACAGAGTCTGATTCTCAATACCATTCATGTTTCTTTCTCTCTTTGTAGCTCAGCTAGCTCCATTATTTCCACATTAAATGTTATATTAGAATACTCCCCACAAAAGAGAAGAGCATTTTATTCATATTTCACAGTCTAGTTTCTACCTGGCTTTGTTTTTTTTTAACCAGACCTGTATGCACATTATAAATACGAAGGCATATTTATTTGAACCCTATTGCTCTGACCTCTTTGCACTTGTTACTGTGCTACTCGATTAGTAATGATGTAATTTAGCTTATTGTGCAGCTGCAATTTAAGTCCCTCTGAATCACGGCATTAGCTGAATAGCCTTAACTGCAAATGTTGATGCCATTGTCATTAGCCCTCTCCCCAAACTATAATCACTACAATACACACTCAAATACAGCCATGTAGTGTATTATTCATGCATATTTTACAGTTTTTATGATTCTGAATAACCTTTATCGTCCTGGCGGGGAACTGCTTTCCCCCCGCTGCAATCTATCCATCCTGCATTCTTTCATTAAGTCACTTCTTTTTTCTTTTTTTTTTAATGACATACCTCGTTCTGCTTAGTAAAATGAAGATTAGTACAGTAAAAACCCAATTTGCGACTTTGAATGAAATTACATTTTAATCCAGGGACCCTGCTGAATAAGACGCATTGTGGCTCTGAGCTAGCCCCGCTCTCAGAGGACACGCATGCTGCACACACACACACGCACACACATCCATGCACGCACATATGCAGAGAAGCACATGAGTTCGCAAATGTATACCTACATATACGTGATTCTCACACACACACACGCACACATACAGTGTCGGCTCTGTGCTCACTAAAGGTTATTAAGCCTAATGAGGCTTTACAAGGCCATACAGCCTTCAGTGTTTTCTTTGAGATGATGAGGGGATTTGTGCCCCGGCCCACAGTGGGATAAACGAGTGGAAAGAGGGGGGGGACAAAACTTGCGCCGAGCCAGAGCCGCAGGCGAACTGACAGTTTTGAGACAAGCAGGCCACTTAATGCAAACAGCTCAAAGCTTTTTCTTTATTAGTGTTATGATGACAGTTCAGCGCGGTCTTGACTGAGCCAGATTAATTGAGCAGAGCAGAGCAGAGACGGCGGAGTGTGTGTGTGTGTGTGTGTGTGTGTGTGTGTGTGTGTGTGTGTGTGTGTGTGTGTGTGTGTGTGTGTGTGTGTGTGTGTGTGTGTGTGTGTGTGTGTGTGTGTGTGTGTGTGTGTGTGTGTGTGTTACCGAAGGCCTGTTTGAGCTGCTCAGTGTGGCATTTGAGTTTTTGTTCTAATGTCTGGCTTGTGTTGTTGCCTCCGGTGAAACAAATGTTTCCAGTGACTCCGCAACAGTAAGATATTTCTAAATAATAACAAAAAAAAAATTTAAGCAGACCAGTGATGGATAGAGGCAGAATGGACGTATCCGGGAGAGAGGGAGATGTGGTTGTCATTATAGAGAGTTAATAGAGGGATTGAGGGAGGTATGTAGGGATAATGGAATGGGGGATCAATGAAAGAAAGAAGGAATCAGTCGGTAGGAAATGCTAGAAGGAGGGATCAGGGAGGGAAGGGGGGATAGGGTGTTAGGGAACAAGGGAAGGAGAGATCAATGGGAAATAGGAGGAAAAGTTTATGAGAAAATGACCCTACTTCTCACTTGATTTATTACCTCAGTAAACATTGTAAACATGAGTTTATGGTCTCAATCGCTAGTTTAAAGTCTTCTTCGATACAGCATGATGTTCATTTAGTAAATTGTGGTCCCATTTAGAGTCAAACAGACCATAAAGCAGGGTATGTTTAGGGCTTGGCTACCTTGTGATTGACAGGTCACTGCCACGGCGTTGTCCGGTCTGGGAGTTGTCCGCGTTTTCGTCTTACAACTTTAACCCTTTCACGGTGTGTTTTCAGTTCATGAAAGTTAATTGTAACATTTTTGTCTTGTTCAGCGTTCGGTTGTACTTAGCTCCACCCTCTCGTGTCACTTGGGGTTGCAAAAAAACAAGATGGTGATGGCCAAAATGCCGAACTCGAGGCTTCAAAACGGCAGTCCACGAACCAATGGGTGATGTCAGGGTGACTACGTCCACTTCTTATATACAGTCTATGGTTGGGTTAGAGAAAGAAAGAGGGGATTATAGACAGTAGTAGAAGGAACGATGGAAGGAGGGGACAATGAAGAAAGGGGGAACTAAGGAAGTGGAAAAATAGGGAAGAGGAAATCAAGGACGAAACTGAGGAATTGGGTGTATGGGGAGCAGGGGAAGGCAGAATCAAGGAGGAAATGAAGGAATTAGGTGACAACAAGCAAAGAGGGGAAAAAAGGGAACGAGGGATTAAGGGAGGAGTGTGGGGCTGATCACACCGAGACGCATCGCTACAGGCGCGGCCGCTACAAAAACGCCTTGGCAAAGAGTGTCGGGCAAAACAGCAGGGCGCCTGTTGAGCGGGGCTGCACGCTTGCAACCGGGCGATTAAATGTGATTAACGGGAAAATGTGGTCTCGCTCTCAAAGACAGCAGCAGACACAAAACTATCACGACATGGGGTATGAATTTCCCCCCTTTCCCTTTCACTCTCACATACTCCGTAACTCTCTCGTAGTCCAACAGCTAACTAGCTAGACAGGAAGTGTTAAAAAAAAACAAAAAAAAAAATGGAAGGAGGGATCAAGGAAGAAACAAAAGACTGAAATCATCGAGGAGGAAAGCTATGAAACAGAGGAAGGGATGGATGGACGGTTGCAGTTGCAGGAAGGGAAGAAGGGATGATGGAGGGTGGGAGGGGATGAGGGTATTGAGGGAATGCAGGGAGGGATGACAGCAGGCCGGGGCCTTGTGCTTTCTCTTCCATTGAGGAGTTTGATGGAGGCAGTTTTATCTAAACTGTGCCGGTTCATTAGAGGATTAGTGAGTGATAACTCCGAGCTATCTGTGATTGAAAAACACCCTCACACCTACATGCGCACGCCCATACAGATAAGTGAACACACACACACACACATTTTGTCTGATGCAAACTTATTCAAAACGCATAAGAGATAATAGGACACATGTCGACACACTTTCAAACTTTCCAAATCCTCCTGAAGTTACTCTCGTCTTTCCCTTCCATAGAACCGACGCTGTTCTCTGCAGCAGTTGTTTGTGTGTATGTGTGTGTGTGTATGGAGATGTGTGTTATTGTGTTGCTGTAGGTGGCAACTGAGGCAGAACACCGGGAATCTAGGCCAGGTGGGCGTCTGTGATAAGGGCAGACTCTGAGACAACACACACACACACACACACACACACATATATAGGGCCCTATAGAAGCTCCCATAGGTCACAGGTGAAAGACGAGCAGACGGGAGAGGCAGACAGGAGGCGAGACAGGTGAGAGAAGGTGAGAGAGACATGTGCTGATGTGAGATTAAACAGATGCTGACAGATGGCTGTGGGACACGGCTGAACGAGTGCCAAAGCGACAGGTTAGCCAAACACCCGGGGGGTGGCGACGACGAGAGAGTCGGGGGGAAAAAAACGACCAGAAAGGGGAAATGAAAGTAACAAAGGATGAAGAGTAAGCAAGAGAAAGAGCTACGGAACGAAGCGGGCTGAGAAAAGACGGAGCGAGCGCTTCAGACGAGTTGAGCAAAAGGGAAGATTAAAAACTGAGAAATCGACAGCAAAGTAAAGCGAGCGAGCTGTAGCGAGAGATAAAAGAAGGAAAAAGGGGGGAAACCGGGAGGTGACACAAAAAAATGTGACGGAGCGTCAAGCTGTCAGAGATGAAGTTATTCGAGAGGCGGGCGAGGCGCAGACAGGGGGATTGAAAGATGTTAGACCCCAAGGTAACTTCTGTGTTCCTTCTGGGATATTTATGTTGGGAGTTGGCAAGAAAACAGGGATGATTTAGAGTCCATCTGGATGGGCATCAACACCACCTGCCCGCAGAGGAAAGGCTGTCTGTAAGGAGACACGCACCAGTGCACCGGTGGCGCTCGCACACATCGTTACATCGTTTACATGAGTTACATGTGTAGAAAACGCGGCCATTTCGCCCATTTGGCTCCGCTCCAGCTCGTTTGATTTGAAATGAAATAATCACCATCTTGTTGCAATGCGTGCTGGCTTTTACGACAATGCACCGGGGCAATGATCCGAAACATACAGAGCAGGCAACCAAGTGGCTTTTTAAGGCTAAAAAGTTGAATAGACGTAGGGTGGAAATTCCCCCAAACTAAGAGAGTGGAGAAGTGAAGTGAAGAAGGTTGCAGCACCTCACCGAGGAGTAAACCAGGTGTCTGCTGATGCCGATGGATCACAGACTTCAAATATTAAATACGATCACTTTGTTTGAAGTCAAAACTCCTCACTTTTTGTCTGAGTAAGCATAAATGCAATAGGCCTACTACAGCTATTGTAGCTTTCCCTTTTTTTTTTTTTTTTTTTTTTTAAAGAGGATCAAACTATTTTTGATATATTTGTGGAAATGGGGTCTTAGCCTTGAGCTTCTAGATGGGCGTTTCAAAGAGAGCTGGCTTTGCTAGGAGACACGCTGTCAACCTCCATAGTGTGCTGCTGAATGATGACCGTCATATCGTGTAGCCTCAGATCGTTAATACAGCAGGGGTTTTTGAAGTCTGACACTGTAGCCCCCCTGCAGACAAACACCCTCTGTCTACTGTAGTGTAAAAACAATATTTATAGTGCAACAGGAACAAAAGTTACTAGAGACAATCTTGAGATGGGATCACACAGGCCGCAAAGCCAAAGTGGACCAGGGCGTGAAGTAGAGGGGCCGATGGCCTCTTCCCCACTTCCTACCCCCATACTTCCTGCGCCCTTGCTCGGACCGCACCCGTCTTCGAACTCAGCCTTCATTTTGATCTCAATTACACACCTGTAATGCCGACTTCACACCAGGCAGCGGCGAAGTACAATAATCACATTTTTCTGCGGCTGGGAGGCGTGTTCTTGTGTTTCAGGCGGGAAGAAATTCTTTGTAACATAGGTCAACAGGTCACAGGTTTACTGACTGGCTGCGGGTCTTCTCTGGCCGCACTTCGCCGCTAAAAGTTAAACTTTTCCCAACTTTAGTTTGGCCGCAGCTCCCTGGGCTCGGGAGCGGCTCCCGCAGCTTTCCATAGACATTGCATGGCAGCTCGCTGCAGGCGGCGGCACTTCGCCACTGCTCTGGTGTGTATTCTGCGTAAAGTTTCGTGACTGCATCTTGCGCGGCTTTGACACTACTGCGCTGACAAAATCTGTCCACTCACAGACAGACAGACAGACAGACAGACAGACAGACAGACAGACAGACAGACAGACAGACAGACATATTAACACCTAGCAAAGTTTCTGTGGTAGTTCCCGCTACAGTAGGTGTCTCCAGGACCACATTTTGCATGATGACACACACACAGACTCACAAGGTGAAAACAATACCATTAAATATGAATGGTTTGTCACTCTTATTATTATTCTTTGTCTCACTTTGATTTGGGAGATAATCATGCTCAAATTTCTGGTACTACAGTTCCAACGGTGCTTTGGAAGATGTAATCAGGATGCGTAATGTTGCCATTAAGTCCGCTAGTTAGCTGTGTGGGCTACAACTGAAGTCCAGTTGATTTAGCCTGTATTTGTTTACATTTTGGCCAACTGGCACCATTTAAAAGTCGAATTAACTGTTAGTAATTCCTGATTGCAATACACCTCTAGATGTACAGACAACTCTCACTGGACTACTTTGATACTGAAGGATACTTAAAAATGTGATGATCCTCAGGCGAGTTCTGGGGTTATGAGGAGCGACATCTTTGCTATGATTTCTAGATTTATGGATTGCGATGGCCAACACCACCAAAAAAATATCACTACCTGCTTTCTGACTTCGCTGAAAAACACTTCACACACTTTCCCACACAGATAAATGAACACTGCACAATACAGAAACACAAAACACACCTTTGATCTCCTGTAACTGCCATATACTACATAGACATATTGCTGTTGATGCAATCGCACACACACACACACACTTGGACCTGTATGCACAACGCAGCGAAGTACACGCTTACACAAACTCAGACATGACAGACAGCTCTACCCCACACATGCATGGATACGCACGCTCAGTCAGATTGTCTCCGCGAGCATCCATCATACACACAAGCAGTTGTCATTTGTTGGGAAGTCTTGTTTTGGTTCTGTCTCTCTCTCTTTCTCCTACTGTCTGTCTCTCTATCTCTCTTCCTCCCACTGTCTTTGTCTGTCTCTCTTTTTTTCCCCCCCACTCTCTCTGTCTCTCCCTGACTGTCTTTCTGAATTGACCTCTGTGTTCGCGCAGCCTCCATAAAGCAGAGCAGAGCAGAACGACTGATAAATCCTGAGTGATATCCCAGGCCGGCTGCCGGTGCACGGGAAACATCAAGACGAACTGATATTCATATGCACAACATCTCCCACATAAACACTTTTTATGGGCTCGAAGGAGACATGGCGCAACCGATGGAGAGCCACCGCAAGACGCGGGGTAGCAGGGAAAGAGATTTGAAGGGGAGAGGATTGAAGGCAATGGATGGGTGAATTAGGCAAGGAGACAATAAATGAGAGCTTAAGGGTGTGGTGACACAAAGAGGGAAAAGAAGAGACGGAGGAATAAAGGGTAGAAAAGTGTGAGAGAGAGAGAAGAGAAATGGGATGTGATCAATTTTCCTTCCTCATTGCCCTTCATACAGAGGACAGACCGTCCTCCAGATAGCGCTAAAGCAGCTTCCCTGTCGCACTTATCTCCTGCCAAGTCACGCAACAGAGCGGAGCAATATTTCACTATAATTCAGGTCAGTAGCATGCATATATCTTGCATCTATCCCCTATTCGCTCTGCTTTTTTTTTTTTAAAAAGGAGAACCGGAAAACACTGTAAAATTACAATTATTTATAACACTTTTGAAGGATTTATTGTACGACCAAGATCTGGACTATTTGGGAAGAAGAAGACATCTATGACAAATAGCAAGGAACAGAAACAAATAACTTTTTGTCTCAAAGGGGAGTGTGATATCTTCGTGGCTGAATGCCAGCCAGTCTAGTCTGTATCGAACTACCCAACTTAAGTTTCTTACTTGGGTTCTTGGGTTGTCGATACAATATTGGATGGGAAACATGAATACTGTGTTTCTGGTGTATGTAAAGACGCTGTTGCAGCAGGAAACAGTGCAGAATTGAGCAGAATCAATAAGCTCTGGGCTACCTCAGGCGAGGAAAACAGAGTGGTGAGGATTTTTTAATTGAGGGAAAGGGAACGGACAAGCAGAATTTTTTAGATTAAAACGTCTGGGTGGTTATGTTTGTTTATTTTTCTGTTCATGAGCAGTTGAGTGGACTAACACGAGGGTATGTCAGGCTGAGTTTTTGCGGTTATATATTTTTTTCAGTCATGACATTCTGGCAGAGTGGACTGGACCTTGAGGCATTCAGGTGGAATGGTTTGGTTGAAAGGTCCTTTTCAAGCGGGACAGCTGGGCAAAGCGGCTGGACGGAGATATCTTTTTCACGCTGCTCGCTGCTGAGAGAGAGTTGTCAGGTATAAAATTGAACTAAGGAAGAGATATCTCAATTTTTGTCGAGATGCCACAGACTGAGTGGATTAAAATCTGTACTTTAACAATAGAAGTTCTTATGTAAGATGGTTGCCTTACAGCTGGTGATAATGTAACAGGCATTAGAACTATTAGAAAGAAACTGCTGCACTGTTAGTCTCACCCACGTGGCTTTCTTCACCCAGCTGTCTACATCAAGAAGAGGCTTTCAGCACAGTGTCTAAAAATATTTTTCAATGCTGAGCTTTGTGAAGAAAGTATAAAACTAAAGTTTTTCAGTCTTCAACGAATGCATCTTTGCATTTTTGGATGTAGAGGAATATCCTGTAAAAGGGAATAAAACACACATCTCCCACCTGCCCATGTCCAAAGGACCACAAATGCCGGAATATTATTCGCTATCTATAAATATAAATCCAGGGATGTTGCTAGGTATGCGTCCTGCGTCTCTGAGGCATTAAAGAGGACCTATTATGCTCATTTTCAGGTTCATACTTGTATTTTTGGTTTCTACTAGAACATGTTTACATGCTTTAATGTTCCAAAAACGCTTTACTTTTCTCTTAGCGGCTGTGCTGCAGCACCTCTTTTCACCCTCTGACTGAAACGCTCTGATTGAGCTCCTGACCGCCCTCCCGAAAAGCCCAGTCTGCTGTGATTGGTCAGCTGGCCCTCTGTTATGATTAGTCAACCAAACCAAACTCTTCAGATTCCGCTCTAACTAGCTTTGTTTGAGGGTGTGCAAAACTAGCCGCTAGGCAGGTATTATGCAAATGTGTTACTTGATGACATCACCACGTTACGGAAGAAGTCAGGACTTAAACTCAGTATCAATGCGTCCAGGTGAACCCTATTTTTTCCCTGATAATGCTACATTTTCAACAACAAATGTTGACAAAAGAAACCTCGCTGACCGGTCCCCATTTTCTGACCGTGTGAATCTTGTGTTCATAGTCTCGATCATCAAGGGAGAGACTAAATGACCTTGCTGCAACAAGATCAATCCTTACCGCACAGATTTCATATCAACAATCACGGCTACAGACTTGGTATTGGTAAATAAACTCACTTGGCCTCTGATCGATGCTGCATTCACTCATGTCGATGATGCTTTACCGTCCAGGGGACGCACTGTGTTGAAAAAATATTTTCACCAGTGGCCGCCATCTCCTTACCGTCTGCGTATATATCTTGCACAATGAGTGAAAGAAGAACGTAAAAACTCTTCTCAGAAAGAAAGAGACTAAGCATATTTCTCGAAATGTTGAACTATTTAATTAAGACGGTAACTTATTTTTAATTTCTATGGATTGAGTCACACTTTTAAATGTTCTTTTAGTTTCTGAAAAAAAAAGATATCATTGTATTTATTACAAAATGATGATTTGAATATAAAGATAGTTATTCTTAAAAAATATATTGATATAAAGTTTTGAGATTTGGGATTTTATTTGTTTCGTTTTCAGATACATTTTCAACATACGTGATCATAACCATAATTATAAATACATCAAACTTTTTATTGGGGACCCACTCAAACCTGTGGGTCCCGGAGACTCAATACATTGAAAACTTATCAACATCACTGTACATCAGTTGCATGCAAGTTGCCAAAATACTAAATCACAATGAAACAGTGTTGTTGTGCTGAGGTTATATAATGCATTATACATTTATTCCTCTGGGATGAGCTAGCCGAAATGTTGAATACTCATCTCACAGTTCTCCAGCTGGCGATGAAAAAAAAAATGAGGGTTACATTATCCATGAGAGATTAGAAGCGTTACAAATATTATTTCATGCTTTGAATTTTTGTCACATTTTTGCTCCAGCTGAATAAATAGTGGGGTTTTTTACATGTTAGTCAACTGGGAGACGGGAGACTTCCTCTCATCCGGCCACTAGTGTACATG
Source organism: Sebastolobus alascanus (assembly GCA_916701645.2). Classification (NCBI taxonomy): domain Eukaryota; kingdom Metazoa; phylum Chordata; class Actinopteri; order Perciformes; family Sebastidae; genus Sebastolobus; species Sebastolobus alascanus. The sequence continues at coordinate 3,132,038 of CAKAOJ020000060.1, forward strand.
GTTCTCCAGTTATGGTGTGATTTATTTTTCGGTTTGTTTGTTCTTTTGGCAGAAACAAAGCAAAGCCATCATTGCTTTGGACATTCCAGCGGCAGTCACTCCCAGATTTTGTTTAATAGTGCTAATTTTCAAAATGGCAGCGTATTAGAGTTGCAACATTCATTGGCAGCCCTGTCAGCTCTGGTTAAAGGATGCCTGATAAACCAGGACGTGCCCAGTCGCTCCATTCCAGTTCTCTGTCCGTTCTTTGTCAGTCTCAATCAGACCGTCATCACTGGAGCGGAGCTGGGCTACAGGTCCACTGCCAAGGCTTTCCCAGCAGCGGCGGTGCTCTGCCAACGTTACTGTTTGTGGGCATGTGTGTCTTTTGTCATAATGTTGGATGTAAAAAATACTTTGTGTGGTCTGGTGTGTGTTTTAGAAGTGTGTACAATCCAGTCCTGTCTTCCATCTGTTGTGCAAGAGGTTGGATTTGGGTCCAAGTTGGTGAAATACTTTGATTCTCTGAACAGATATTGTATCACATCTGAACTTTGAAGGTATTTGTATGTTATTTTTATAGATGCATTTATTGATTTTTGGCCATCTGGGCACCACAACAGGCTGAAAACACAATTTTGACATATTCTCACACTAGGGCTGTCAAAGTTAACGCGATAATAACACGTTACCGCAAATTCGTTTTAACGCCACTAATTTCTTTAACGGATTAAGGCAACTTGCGAAATTAGGTTGTAGCGGGCTCAGTTTTAAAGCTAGAATAAAGATGCTGGCATCATATGAAACTAAAAAACCAAAGGAGCCCATCGGTATCAAACATGTCATAGTAGCTCATCGCAAAGGAGGTTAAATAACGCACCAAACTAACACAAAATTTTGGCTAGGAAAAACTGGCATGGCCATTTTCAAAGGGGTCCCTTGACCTCTGACCTCAAGATATGTGAATGAAAATGGGTTCTCTGGGTACCCACGAGTCTCCCCTTTACAGACATGCCCACTTTATGATAATCACATCCAGTTTTGGGGCAAGTCATAGTCAAGTCAGCACACTGACAGCTGTTGTTGCCTGTTGGGCTGCAGTTTGCCACGTTATGATTTGAGCATATTTTTATGCTAAATGCAGTACCTGTGAGGGTTTCTGGACAATATTTGTCATTGTTTTGTGTTGTTAATTGATTTCCAATAATAAATATATACATATATTTGCATAAAGCAAGCATATTAGCCAACTCCAATGTTGATAAGAGTGTTAAATATCTGTCAAATCTCCCTGTAAGGTACATTTTGAACAAATATAAAATGTGTGATTAATTTGCGATGAATCGTAATTAACTATGGACAATCATGTGATTAATCACAATTAAATATTTTATTCGATTGACAGCCCTATCTCATATGCAGCTTACAGTAAAAAGTTGTCATGCTCCATGTGTTTGCCAACAGTTGCCCATTTACACATCCGGCAGACACTGAGCAACATTAGCATTCATCTGTAGCCGTGTTTCTGGCCACCTGATGAACGAATTTCCAATATTCACTCTTCTTTTTGGTCTGTTTTGGTCTCCACCAACCCCTGAGACAAATAAGTGCCTCTTAAAGCAGCTAGATGCTCCACTATGTTCACCAGCTGGTTGCTAACTTTGTCGGTCTGCTGTTTGGTGCTGGACAAGTAGTGTACAGTTGATTTATCAGGATGTTTTCAGTGTGGTCCGGAAAGCCAAAACAATGAGCTAAAACAGGCTAAAACGTTCCGTAGAGCTGAGGAAGATTGCAGACTTAGAAAGTGATTATTCTCTGTGGGTTTGTCACTACGAGCTACACCTTCCACATGGTCATTTGAGTTGGAGCTTTAAGTTATTTCTAACCATATTTAAAACTTTTTGTTGAAATCAAATTTAAATATATTCCATAAGAGATTAAAAAAGCATTCACATTCAGGCCTGTATTTGGGACCTGGTCCAGTTGTAAGTCAACAGACAGCATGCTCGTCCGTGTGAGTGTACGGTACACCGGTCAGACTGTAGACTATAAAGGAGTGCTGGTCAGTTGTAATTCCTCGCTGGCACTTACAGGATGAGATATTGATCGCAGCACACACAACTTATTTTCCTGCTTCAAGTAAATCAGTTTGTGATTGACAGCTCCCGGATCCGGACCTGTCCATCCCATCGACTGTAGATTCCATCAGCATGCCTTCCTCCGTTCTGCTAGGACCACCAGTGGGTTAGCCCCGCTTTCAAATCAGCATCAGCTGCTTCTCCGAGAGCATTTATTAACAGTGGATATTTTCCAAAAACCAAACAATATTGCTGGTTGTCTCTCTGTAGCATGCCTGAGATTGCACAAGCCTAAGTGATTAGTTCTGCAGCGGCACAAATCGCTCTGTGGTAGATTGTCAGCGCAGGAGTGCAGGAGGTCCTCGGGAGGAAAGCATTCAGTCCTCCAGCTATTTAATTATGAGGGCGGCAGACCCCTGGGTGCGTGGCTTCATTCTCTCACAACAGTGGCTCGCTAACAAACTCCGTTGAGTGCCTTTGATTGATCTGAAGCCATTTGAGGTGGCCGTGAAAAGACAAAGGCAGCGACAGAAGGAAGGAAGGAGGGGGGGGGGAGGGGGGGGCAAGGAGGTAGGGAAGAAAGATGGGAGGAAAAAGAAGGGGACGGGGAGCGGGATATCCGCAGGGAGAGGGAATGAGGGATAAAGGGGAGCAAGGCGTGGATGGATGGCTGGAGGGATGGGCGGAGAGAGAGAGAGAGAGAGAGGGGTGGGGATGCTGGCGTCTTTCCTGGCACAGCACTTTCCTGCACACACACACACACACACACACACACACACACACACGCGGACACACGGACCCGGGTGGTGCATTAAGCCGAGCACACATCAAGCCCACACAAAAACACACTTGGTTAAAATGTTGTTAGGGCTTCCACAGTATCAGGGGAGCAGAGATGTGGATGTATTTGCATAAGTGGGTATTATACTCCGAGCCAGTGGACAGTAGCGATGGCTAAAGTAGATAAGATAAAGCTTTCATTCTCTCCCCGTCTCCCTCCCTCACCCCCCCGTTACCACACACAAACTCTCCATTTACTGCTCTTTTTTTTTTTTTTTCACTCAGGACAGAAACCGCCTCTCTTCCCCCCGTTTCCTCCTCCGTCTCCCTCTCGCCGACCCAAAAGCATTTTTGTTGTTGTGCAGCTAACATCCAACTTCTCCCCCCTTATCGGCTTTACTGAACTCCCAGCGTGAGAACTTTTTCAATTATCCCTGCCTCTACCTCTGTGGGTTAGGGACGAAGGAGGCACTGTTTTGGCAGGATAAAGCGTCCGCAGAGGAGAGAGAGGGGGAAAAAAGAGGAGAAAGGGAGGGGAGGGGAGGAGGGGATGGGAAGTTGAGGGAGAGATTCCGCAGTGACTCCGTTCCAACAAGTCATCTTTCATTTTTATGACTTCAATCAAGTGTCCTTGAAGCCTAAATATACTCAGATCATGCACTCTTATCCTGGCTGGGAGGCTGGGATACCTTTAAGGATAATAATACCCGCGCTGCCCATTATGTGCACGGATTTTAATGACCGTCACTCGAATGCCGTCATTTATTAGCAAACAGTGTCCTGTCAGGGCTCTGCTCTGGCACAAATACAAAAACATTTTTCTCTCGGTCATTGTCTCTCGCTGTGCAGCCTCTCTTTCTCTCTCTCTCTCCCTCCTGTATCCCCTCCCACACCTTTTATCCTCCACCTCCATCCACTCTCACACACACACAGTCTCTATCTTTCCCTTGGCAGGAGACCACTGCAGTTTGTCACACACTGTGCAATATGGTGCCGATTGGAATCACTAAAAGAGTATTTCTATTTCTAGTTCTCTCTGTTTCTCTCTCTCTCTTTCTTTCCGTGTGAGAGATAGAGAGAGTGTAAACTTGCTGAGGATGTAACCTTGCTCAGAGAACCCTCGCTTCAGAAAGTCAACTGTCACCTTTGTGTGTGTTTCAGGACAGTTACAGAGTTATAGGAGTGTGTAATTCCATCTGCCAGCGTCGACCTCACTGGGATACTCTCCGTGTGTGTGTGTGTGTGTGTGTGTGTGTGTGTGTGTGTGTGTGTGTGTGTGTGTGTGTGTGTGTGTGTGTGTGTGTGTGTGTGTGTGTGTGTGTGTGCTCATCAAAGAGCGCACACAGCAGGACCGCCTCCTGTTCCTTCAGCCGTTCCTATCCCTTGTCCCATTGCAATCTTTCTTTTTCTCATTAAGACGTGTCCTCTCCCCTCTCTGTTTCTCCATCTCTCTCCGGTTCCTGTCCATTTCCTTATGCCTCTTTTTTCCACTACCCTTTCTCCACCCTCGACTTCTTGCTCTATCAATCTCCCCTGCTCTCCATTTTTGTTTCTCTCACCCTCTCTCTCTCTCTCTCTCTCTCTCTCTCTCCCTCTTATCGCTTTCCTTCTCCCCCCTCTCTTTCTCCTCCTACTCATTTCCCACCTGCATGGGATTGCTGTTCGGAGCCAGCGAGCCCGGCGCGTGTAATACCCCGACCAGAGTTATTTAGCCGCGTTATGACAGGTAGGGAAATGAAATCACCACTTGGCCGTGCGCGTGTTTTTCTTTTCGTTCCCCTTTACTGTTTCTCCTTCCCATTTACGAGACCCTGCTGCAGGGCTATTTTTAGTCGGCTGCCACCTTCCCACTGGCTTGTAAAACCCGACCGCCAGAAGTTCACTTAGGCAGAAATTCTCTATCGTGATTTCGGGATTGATGAATGATATTGTCATCTGCAGTTGTGTTTTTGGCTTGAATAAAGAAACACACATCTCTCCCTCCTGCAAGGTCTGTAATGTTTTATAAGTACTTTGGAGAAGGAGTCAAAACTTCAGTAAATCTGAGCTAACTTCCTGCTTTTGGCTGATGATACATTTATCAGTTGATTGATCTTCTATTCATGTGCCATGCTAGCAGCTTGGCTCCAGGGATGGCAATGTCCGTCTGTCTGTCCATGACTGCCGTGGTCCGGGCAGAAATATCTTAACAAATACTGGATGGATTGACATTAAAACTTTGTACAAACATTGATGATCCCCAGAGCTTGAGTCCTCTTGACTTGGGTGATCCCCTGATATTTCCTCCATCACGACCATGAGGTTGAAAGTTGTGTTTTTGAGAAATATCCTCACAACTTTTGGTTCGATTGCCCTGAAATTTGGTGCAAACATCCATGCCCCCCCTCAGGATGTGATGACCTGAATTCTCCTCGAGCATATTTACATAAAAATCAGAATTTGCCCAGAAGTTTGGTTCGTCGCCAAATACCTGCAAAACTAGTGACATCCCCATCAGCCGCAAGCTTAAGAGATTTTAACGTTTTGTTCTACGATATAAAACACATCAATAAATATCCCACTCATGAATTTTGAAGCCTTTATGTGTCTTAAAAAAGGCGGCTGCTAACAAGTGGCTAAATGAGACTAGTAAACGTCATCACGCCGACTCGCCCGGCTTTAAAGCCTTGTTTTGTGTATATACTCGCGTTCATGCGACTATAGTTTGTTTATATTATATTATTGTAGCTTTTTACTTCTGGCTATTACATTCACGGTTCAAAAATCATAAAAGTGGTGTTCATTTGTGGAGCTTATCTTGCTGAACGAAAACGTGTAAGTATCATAAACGTTTGTTTGCCACAGAGCTTATTTTCTGCAATAATCCAAAACCCAATGGAAAAATCCCATTGGCTTTTTGTCGAGGGAACCCAGGGCGATGCTTAACTTCCTGGTTGGCCGAACAAAAATACGTCGTCCCTGGAGCACTATAATCGAGATGAAACGAAATGCCTTTTTAACCCCAGGTTGTAGTGTGCACAAAAGAAAATTACAAAAAAATATTTTTAATCAAAATCCAATCATCTTTTCTTCCTGTAAAACAAAATATAGTTGAACCGCTGAAACGCCCCCCCGTAAGTAAGATTTACGTACCACAAAATATGACACAAACTAACATATAATCTCATAAATCCACACCTTTTGTTCCCTTAAACATCATGAGATCTGAGGCCACAAATGTCTGTGGGCTGTTATACAGTACTTTCCAACTAGAAAACTATGCTTCTGATTGGATCATACTCACCGAGTTATACTGAAACATTTAAGGGGAGAGACTGTTAACATGCCGCAGGCTGGATCAATTTAAAATGTGTCCAAAATGGCGTCAGATCAAGATTCAAGATTTCAAGATCCAAGAGTTTTATTTGCCACGTACTCATACAGGATGTGCAGTGAAATGCAAAGTGGCAGTGCTCACAAGACTGTGCAAACAACAACTATACGAATATATTTAAAATGTAATCAAAATGAAAGGGACAAAGGTATTATTATTACAGAAGGAGGGGACGGTATGCAATGTGGAATATAAATATAAGTGTGAATAGAATAATGATAAGTGTATGTGTATTCTCTGTATGTAGCCCTGTGTGTGTGTGTGTGTGTGTGTGTGTGTGTGAACGTGTGTGGGTGAGAGGGGCAGCGTGTGGCGCTTGGTGGGCGCCCTGGTGAGGTCAGAGTTCACAGTCCTGATGGTCTGGGGAAAGAACTCCGTCTCAGTCTCTCTGTTTTGGCTGCGTGGCTGCGGAGGCGCTTGTTTGGTCGGTGAGGATCCTTCATAATCCTACAGGCTCTGGTTCTGCACCTCCTGGTGTACAAGTCCTTCAGGGAGGGGAGTGTGGTTCCAGCAGTGCGTTCGTCCGAACGCAGCTAGATCAGCTAGTAGAGGTGCTTTTGTGGGTGCAGCCAAAGGCCGTTTGTCTGTTATGCTTTTGCTTCCCCCGCCGATTCTTCATTCTCATACTGTACGTAGTGTCATGCACACGGTTTGTATGTTTTACGACGAGCGAGTTGGTCACATCACCTCTGAAGCAGAAAAGGGTTGGATGGAATGGATTATGCTCCCTGTATTTCTCCCCTACAGTAAGTCCATGTGGTGGTGTTCTCATATTTCATTCCCTACCTTTCACACCCTCTGAAAGAATCCCATATCAGCCCTAGTACCATTAAAGTCCAATGTGAATTGATTTGCCCATGCTCTCCGTAAAGAAGTGGTTGTAGAAGCCTAGAGGTCGGAGAAAGAAGCAGGTTGGGATGTTATGGTTGCTGCTGGGAAAATGTGTGGAGAGTACAGTATAAGGTGCTTTTTTTAAATAAAGTGGTGGAAGATGGAAGGGGACCGGTGTGACAGTGCCAAAACTCTGAATGCGAAGCAGGGTGAATATGACAAAGCCGGTGCATGGTTGGTTGATATTCCCTGGAAAAATTTCCAGTTGAAAAGAAAGAAACTTTTCTGAAATGGCTCTTTGTGGGGACAAAAATACTTCTGCTTTGCTATAAGTCAGAAAAAAAAAAGCAGGGAACTACTTGAGAGAACACCATTTCCATCTGCATGTTTTTTTCTCCGAGCTCAGGGGCCCAGACGAGGTGACAGATCGGTCCCAGGGAAAGGACAGGCTGCCTGATGTTCGAGAATGGAAGACGTGTGAAGTTCTGATCCGTAAATGTCATTTTATCTCTTGGCTATCTTTCAGAAAATCATTCACTCTGTATCTCTCTTAAGGGTGTAGTTTTCCCCACACACACACGCACGCACGCACACACACACACACACACACACGCACGCACGCACACATACACACTCTCTCTCTCCTCCTCATCTGTCAGATGCCTAATCTGATATTAAAAGTACTCCCAAATGCTACACTACCCTTCAAAGCTCCCATTTACCTCTGAGACACATGCGTATACCCGCTGATGGCACTCCCTCCTCTTTCAGTCTTAACTAAACACGGGGACATTGATTTCTTCCCCACCTTTTCTCTCTCAAACACACATACCAACCTTAGTCTTGCCGCGGTAGTTTGAGTTACCGGTGTTCAGGCATATACCGATTACATTACTTGCCCATCATTGTTGTGTGTTTTTTTTTTTTATAGAACTAAAACCCATTTAATGTTAATCAACTTTTATTGTCACACATTGTATTGTACACAGCACACAGTGAAATTTAGTCACTGCATTTAACCTATCCTAGTATCAGGAGCAGTGGGCAGCTACTATACAGCGCCCGGGAGGTGAACTGGCTCCTCTCCAGCTACCAGTTCACTGTCTGTACTTAGTTCATCAGTGGACTTAAACCGCAGACTCTCCAGTTCCCAAGCCAAGTCCCCACGGACTGAGCTACTGCAGCCCCTTCAGCTCATTTTTGCGCATCAGCGGCGTGTTATCGATACATACAGTCGGACGACGGACGCTATAAACTGAGAGCGTCTGTTCCTTACGGAGTCTCAGCACAGATTTCACACACGGGACGAGAGAGAGAGAGTTGACAGACAAGACGATGGCGGAGGATTTGATGTCAAAGCAAATAGCAAATGCGCATATTGGCAATATTTCAGATTTAAACCCAATGCTGTAAGGGAACCATAATGAGGCAATCGTAGCAGCCGGTGTGTGCAGCGCAGCGGCGCCGGGTGGAAACCTGTGGCCCCGCAGCGAAAGCTCGACTGGAAAGGCCAGACACACAGCCATCTGACGTTAAAGACCAAAGCAAACGCTCTACATATTATATTGAGTGTCATCTTTTCTAGTAAAATGTCCGGTGTAATCAGTAACACCGGTGTTGTCACGAGTTTATTAACCGGTGAGAAAATGTCCTCACTGTGACATAACTCACCGACCTGCCGATGCCACAGCAGCCGCTCTACAAATGTCAGGTTGGAGGAAGGGTGAGATGTTGGGGTGGTGGATGGGGGGGATTGAGTGAGAGATGCACACATCAGACACGAGGAGGATTTCACTTTTGCGTGAAATCACGTTATCAGACCGGCGCAGGGGTATGCCAGCCGGGAGAAGGAAGCAGGAGGAGGGGCAGAGAGACAGGAGGGGGGGAAAAAAGAAATGTTCTAGACACTGTAGGCTTTCACATCTTGGCTACGAAATATAAGCAAGAGATTTTCTATTGATGAATTATTACTAGAGAGAATCGCATTCCGTGCCCAGGACTGTTTAAGTGGTTCGTTTGGCTGTGGATGCGGACCGGCCAACGGGATTGGGTGTCAATTTCATGGTTACTTTGTCTTGTACGCCAACCTAAGCTTCAAAGAAATGTCTCAGATAGAAAGGGGAGCGTATAATCGCCGACATAATGTGCGCTCACACATGCTCATGCATGCACAGTGTTGGCATAATCTCCCCTGCTTTGGCATGTGGATGTGCACACTTTTATTGTATATGCATCATATTAGACACAGCGTTTCAGTGCTTGCTGCACACACACACACACACACACACACACACACACACACATGTGGGTAGCAGAGACTTAGCGTATGTTTTTAAGAGGAAGTATGCTCACACAAACCTGTACGTACAAACACTCACACACCCACCCTGCACTGTGCTATTTATTATTTTGTTATTCCTCATCCTGTACGGGTAACATTAATTATTCATCGCCCCAAATATCATCCCAGGAGATTAATACAAAATTTATCTGTCCCACTTCCTCACCGGCAGTGCACACCGGCGCCCGTGCTGCACCTGACACTGAGCAAGAAGCCTATTTGCTATGCAGGGGGAAACCTCCGACGAGCCGAAGACCTAAAGTTGAGTTAATTAAACATTAAGCATTAATCAAAATGGGATCGTTAATCTCGACACGATTATCTGTGATATTTTGTAAATGATGTGTTCCTCCTCGGGCATACTGAGTGGAAGGGGGACGCACACTCGGGCATGCACACAAGCCGACAGACGTATATACACACTGCGGAGACGATTTGCATAGCGCAATGTGTGTGTGTGTGTGCGTGCATGTGCTGCATGGGCTGACAAGCCAGCTCTCATTGCTCTTTGATGCCCTTTACATGTTTCAATCAACATCAATCAACGCTCAGAATGCGGCTCTTCATATTAATTGAGACTGAAAAATGCAGCTGCAGAGGGAGAGAGGGGAGGGGGGGGGGGACATTCACAGATCACTGAATATTGCTTTCATTGAGTTAGAACATAATGGGGTCAGATGTCATCGTCAACCACGGTAACTTCGCTGACCTACGCACACACTCGCACAAATCGCGCTGGCTCACATCTGCTCCCTCCTAATTGAAAGATCGCACATTAAGGAGGTGTTTGCCAACTAAGGAAATTAAGTTTGGCTCCTAAAAAGTCCCACCGCTTAGGAAGATCTGACGCATGCAATCTTTTTTATGTATCTAAATTGGAGGTGACTTTGTGGAGTGTTAAACTCTGAGCTGGCATTTACAGAAAGGATTATTGCTTTCTCTATTTTCTCCCCTTTTCTTTTCCTGCTCTTCAGCTCTGAGCTGCAGCTATCACTGGGAGAGAGAGAGAGAGGGGGGGGGGGACTGGGTCTCTGGCTCCGAGGCGAGTCTGGGCCTTATCGCTGGCTGACTTTGTTTCTGGATATGTCTGTTGCCTTTTAACACCCGTTCGTTATGCCCTTTCATAAACTTACATAATCATCAGAGACAATACGTGCATGGACACCGAGGCACTTTGCTCCACACACAGTCATACGTGTGTACATTCAGCACCAGAGAAGTTGCCATCTAATCCCTGCCTTTTCCTCTGAGCTGACAATAGTTGCTTCGCTGTAAGTGGGCCACCCTTGCGCCTTTGTTGATGATAACGCACCAAGTTATTTTCCACAACTATGAACTGCTCCAATTACACCCCCTGGCTAGAAGCACTAATGGCAGATAAGTGATTAGGACCTAGTGCAGAGATTTGCCCCATTTATTTGATGCTGCAATTAATACTGAAACTGAGGTAACAGAGAGGGAGATTAGTGACTTATTTTTTTTTCTGCTGCCCAAAGGGAAGAGGCCGAATGCCCAACAATGGTAGCGATTACATAAATGGGGGGTCTTAAAGTCCTGTTGGCTTAGAAGCATGTATCTGCCAGAACATTCTTCTGTTTTTCTAGACTCTGCATCCAACGCAGCCTTCCAAAACCATATCTCAGTAAAAAAAAAAAAAGAAACTGCAAAGGCAACTGGACTCTCTCCCTCTACAGAATCCAATCAGAAAATATGCTTATTGGCTAAAATCTCCAGGGGTCTCCAAATGCCCCAGGTAACCGTCTGTAGATTACATAGTTTGTGGCAATTTCACTGATGGTGAATCTGCACTACTAAACAACTTTATGAAGTTAAATGAAAAAGGTCATAAAGCGCCTCCTGAATTTTTATCAGTCTTGAGGCCCTTTTTTCCTCGAAGGTCTCCCCGTGAAACTCTGGTTTTAATACCTCTAATAATATTAGGTTGATATTATGCTGACATGGTGGATATTTCTAAAGACATCTGTGCTTCGATAAATTACCAAAACAGTCTGACGCACGACAAACCAGGAAGTATTAGGCAGTGTTTCCCAAACGTTTTTCAGGGAATTTGTGCGTAAATTAACTTTCCTGACCCTTTTTACTGCCATTTTTGCATCACCTTATATAACCTTGAATAGGTAAACCAGCCATTTCGAAGAGATATATGTTGCAATATATGTAACACAAGTTACTTTACACTTTACACACTTTATAAATGAGTCCAAATAAATGCCTTTAGGGGGAGTTAACAGGCTTCAGCACTTCAGTTGAGGTTCCAAGCAAGCTTGCGAAACTCTGCCGTAGTACAATACGCCATACAATTGATGAAGTGCAGACGTTTCTCTGTTTGGTTGACAATAAAATAATCCAGTAAGTGTCCCGTTGACGATGATGTCACGGCAGTTTCATGCGCCACCGCTACAGCGATCAGCTGAGAATCCCGCTGAGGGGGGTACTATCCGCAGTGGAAACACGGCTAGAGAAAAGGACCTCGTACCAAAAAGTGAGTCGAGCAGAGTCGTAGCATGCAGTGGTAACACGGCTATGCACACGCACAAGGATGTACATGTATATACTTAGCAATGCGCCAACAAAGTGAGGGAAGAAGAAGACTGCAAGCAAGTAAACATAGATATAAAAGAAAGCAGGTTTCAAAATAGTCAAATCGAAATCTACTTTGTAAACGTTCAATACGTTTTGTTAGACCTCAAGGATACACACGATGCAATTTGGTGAGTGTTACTGAATGTAAGCATAACTTTTGTTTGTTCACAATAAAATGCCACAGGGCACCTTTTATGTTTTTGGAGATTTCTGTTGTCATGGTTACAATAAGAGCTACATGGTTAGGGTTGGGGAAAAGTCATGGCCATAGTGGCTAAAAGAAACTAACTTTGACTGTCTGTAGGAAAAGAGAAGACAAAGAGTCGTCTCCTGTGTCAAAGTTTGATGCTGTGATGACCCATCCAACCACCCCGACCTCCTCCCTCCCTCTGCGGGGCCAATATAGATAGTCTTGTCAATTGATTTCATTTCGGGGCGTTTGCTGAAACAACTGATGCTGTCGTTTTTTCTTGGGAGGACAGTCTCTCTGTGTACCTGTGGATCAAAACGGGCCCACAGCTCATTTCTGCCCAGAGGCCCCCCGGTGGGTCAACTGGCTCTGTCCATGATATGTGCATTAGTCACCAAAGTGCCAAGGGTTGGATGTAATAGCAGATCAGAATTGTAGAGGCGGTATTGACATATTCTTACGTGTTCTTTCCATTACAGGCAACTTTTAGGTGTACGCGTGTTTGATTCTGGTGTTATGAATGGAATGAAACAATAGTACGTTATTGTTATACCCCAGTGGACGCGCATCTTTAAGGTTGCTTAAGGGTTACATCTGAAGGGAGAGGTTGCTGAACCAATTAGACCTCTGTATGGAGGATGAGTCATCAAAATGACTAATGGCATATTTACAAGGGAAAAAGGGCCTTAGGGGCTATGTTAAGTGCAAAGTTTTTGTAATATTACAATTTTTTTTTTCATCTGTATCATCCCCCCAAGAGTATGTTAAGTACACCACTTTAGCCCTGAAAAAAACGTCCTTGTTTATTTAATGGGTTCCTTAAGTGAGCAGAGTGACGGCGTATTATCCCGTTGAACACATCAGATGAATTCGCCGTTTATGCATTTAGACGGTGCACAAATGCGGTGCGACTTGCTGGAAGAACTGTAGCAGTCAGGGATTCACTGCTTTGCTCTCGACAGGACGGAGGATACTTGTACTGTACATAAAACTGTGGCTTCATAAACACTGACATTTTGTACTTTAGTTATCTTATGGTATGTGTAACCACTGGGGCATTTGGCCAACTATTTTATACAGCAACAGAAAGTATAATGTTTGTTTCTTAATCTCTTTTACCCGACTGAGCTGTGTGTTAAAACACTGCCTTTAAAAACTTCATAAAATGCTGTGGTGGTCTTTTTTGCTGAATAGTTTCTAAAAGACGAGGCCTTAACGCTACTAAAACAACACCCCAAGTGTATTTTGTCCAAACAATGTTTGTTTGGCAATGATTTCAATATTTTAGTTACAAAATCAATGCACGAGAAATTGTATTTTTACTTTATAATATTTTTGACGGTTTTTATATTGAATGTACATACTTGACTTTGGATTCTTTTTTGTTATCTTATCTAAGTTTTGCTTGATCATATTTCATTATTATAATAAAACTACTCCATTTGGAGTCAAAATTATACAATTTAGCTGCTTTTTATTGGTTTTATACTGTGCACAATGGTAGAATCTGAAGATGCACAGGTTAAATGTCATGGCCAAAGGCTCTATTGTGTGCACATAGGCTCCTGTAGTGGATATCAGTAGTATTTTACAGCCAGATTCCCTTTCAAGAGGTAGAATACCCATTTGGCACACTTTGGGTATCCAAGTGGCCAAACGGAGAGTCCGCCTGGTCCAATCCTGACTAAAACCTTTGTAGAATCTATGTGCTTTGTGTTATTTATATCTGCTTTGGCACAGTTGTAGTCAAGGAGTTGCTGAATGAATTCAGTGGCATCTCTGTGCATGGCATCATTGCTGCAATGGTGTTACCCACAGTCTAATCTAGAAAACATTTTAGGCGAGGATAAAAATGTAATTTTTGTCCTTTGGTTCATCACAATTCACTCAGGCATAGTAACAGTCACAATGTTACTGACACTGGGGATGAATTCTCTGAGGTCTTACCTATCCATAGAGACCAAGATCATGCATATAGACCTGGTAGTTGTGGAGCTATTCTTGATTTATTTTGGGTACGTCTGTCTAGGCGAACCAAACCTTCCAGTACCCTAGGGCTTAAGAGGTTAACAGCATCACACGGTTTACAATAGCACTTTGCATGCAGATGAAAGTTATTCTACAGAGGTCTGACCCCGAGATCGACATAAGCCGTGAGTGAACTGTACTCCTCCCTCTGTTTGGATGAATAATCAACCAACCTGCAAGAATGTGACTGTTTACTATTATCCAAGGAAGGGAAACAGGACAAAATATTTCCCTCCTGAGAGACATTTACTGCATTTTCAAATCTGCATTTGACAGCTGCACTGCTGTTGTTTATGTTTTGTAGTTTAGGCTCTGATGAAAAACATAGTGTGTGAGGCATGCATAATCATAATGTAGCAGCTTACGGGGCAAACAGCTGGCTGCCAAGGTCACTGGTTTGAATCCCACAATATGTTGGTGCGAATGAATGTGAGTGGATGCACACCTTCCTGACCTTTATAAATGACCACTGTGCTGTCCTTGAGCAAGGCACTAACTCCTGTCAAGGTTAAAAGGACGTGCTTGTGCTGTGAAGCTCTGAATGTGTGTAAATATGACTGTGTGTCAACCAGTGTGTTGCTGTAAAAGAACATGCATGCTCAGCAAATAGTCCCAGGACAAATAAGGTTTAAATATAGATATTACAATGGTAGCTGTTGTAGAAAAATGTCTACATCTATTATGAATTAGTGCTGCAGCAGCCACTAGAAGTAATCCTCTCTTGAAAGTTATTAATTAGAACAACATTAGCACAGTTTATTGGCAGAGTGAGTTAATGACAGGCCCAGATGCACAAAATTTATGCGGGCATGTGTTTTCCTATGTGTGTGTGTGGATGGGAAAGCCAGTAAAAGCCAGGGAAATCCTGGTTTAATACAAGCTGGGTCGAGCATACAGGTTTTCAACAAACTGCCAGGTTAGCCAAACAAAATAAGCAGGTTAATAGGGTTAAACCATAGAAGTAGAATGGACATTGAACTTTTTTTCCATGGTCATTTGACTATAACAAAATGAAAATGGCGATTGTTTTTAGTTGTTATGGTGACAACACATGTCAGTGGGGCCGTAAAGTGTTGCCGCAGCTCGTCGGGACGGCAGCGAACGCAGCTCCAGCCACCACGTCCATGCCAGAGACAGATGGCCGGCTAGTTAGCTAGGTAGCTTGTCCATCCACGGAGCGGTGGGGAGTGAGGCGGAGGGACCGTTAGAGCCAGCCACCGGCCCGCTGTTCAGCTCATTTTCTGTAACCAGTGTCGCATTAAAGCATGGCAGAATTAGCAAGCTAGCTAACTAGCCAGCTGTCTGCAAGTTACTCATCTGTCAATAGATACAGTATGTGCTTTCCTACGCTGTGACAAGAGTGTGTGGATGAAGCATTAAACCTGCAGTAGGTAGAATGTGTTTGGCATCATTGGGCAAAACTTCCGTAATAACCTTTCAGCATATTGTAATTCAAGTGTTCTAAGAGATAACTAGACTTCTGCACCTCCTCATGGCTCTGTTTTCAGGCTTTAAAAAATCTAGCCCGTGACGGGAGACTTTGGCCAATCACAGGTCATTTCAGAGAGAGAGCATTCCTATTGGCTGTTCATTCAACAGGCAGCTGTCAATCACTCGCGAACTCGGGTCAAACTAGGCAGCGCTGATCAAATATGAATCAGTAATCTGTTATTGTAATGTCTATTTCTCTCCTCAAATGTTTTCAGAAACATCTTGTAGTGTAACTGTTTAGCTGTAAAATGAGAAAGTTTGCTCAGGTTGGTGGGCGGTACTTGGTATTTCCTCATCTGATCTCAACATGGCTGCCGGGACACAAACTTTCTCATTTTACAGCTCAACAGTAAACTACACGATATTTCTGTAAACATTTGAGGAGAGAAATAGGCATTACAGTCACAGAATATTGATTCATATTTGATCAGCGCTAGCCCTAGTTTGACCGTTTGATCGGAGTTTGCAGGCTCCAGCTCGGCTCTGATTGGTTGTTTTCATCCGGTCTGTGAAATCTTGCAGATGCCATTAGGAGCACCGGAGGACACAGAGGCACATGATTTTTTTCAGACTACCTGTCTCATGCACTACTGTCAGGATATAGTGACCGTTTTATAAAAATAACCTTTTTTAATCATATTTGCTCCATTTCTACCCACTGCTCACTCATTTAATCTGGCTCTCTGTGCTTCGTAATGTGGCGTTACTACTTCGCTGCTCGTTTTAGTCGTCGTTACTGCAAAACCTCACCTCAGTGAGTCCGCAACTTACCGTAAGTCGGTTTAGTTTATACGGAAGTTAGCCCGTTGCAACTGTACACATAGAAATGTCCGCCGCTCTGACCATCCTGCTACTTTGATTTGAATGGGAATGTCCGTTTTACTCTTACTCTATTTCTATGGGTTAAACTGTTGATTCGGTTATAAACTGTCTGATTATCAGACCACACTTTGCTGTCTTCTCAGATCTCAGCCATTACTTTGGAGGGTGCAATTGTAAAACTGACAGAAATGATGGGCAAAACTAAAAAAATAAGTTGTAACAATTGTGATTTTCCTTTTAAGGTTCCTTCTGTGGACTCTCAGTGCAGCCGTAGTCTACTGCATGCATCTGTATCCATGTCCTTGTCCCCGCTTTTCTAATACAGAGCTCATGTCCTTTTAAAATTACTTTCTGAGCCATTTTCTCGAGCCTTTTACCGAAAACCAACGTTGACGCCGAGAACAAATCAGAAATCTCAAAGCGAATCCCCCGAGGGTGGGTGGGGCACAGCACAGGGAGACAGCGGATTGGGTTGATGCAGCAACAGCACACCACAAGGACATTTTACTGCTGGATTTCATATCCTGCAAAACTCTATATATTCATCTAGTAAACAAAACAATTTGCTAAAAGGTATGACTCATGTTTATAATAATACTAATCTAAAATGTGCCTCACGTTGATGCCTGGCATCATTTTCAGAGGAAGAGCAGAGCAGCATCAGTCTTTTTCCACATACGCCACTCTGGAATGAAACTCTCCATTTCTCCATATTCTGCTCATTTTCCTCACCAGAACTGGGCCGAGGCCAAACAACATGTTCATCTGTGCCCCAAATCAACTCACCCCAAATGGCCCCCGAATCGACTGGAACTCACAGTCACATTAGAGAGGCACTTCTGGCGTGAACGGGGTGCCGTTTGTCATACATATTACCCCAGATACAGATTGGACTCTAATAGACTTTTTGTCCACTTCTTCTGTCCGCGTCGCTCTCGCTCCCAAATTTTTTTTTTTCCCTCGTCTCTAATTAGCCCCTTTATGATCGCTCTCGCACTTGAAATCGTTCACTCTCGTCTGTGCATTTTCATCTCCTCGGTCTCCCTCCGTCTGCCTTTCCATCTCTCCGTCATCCCTCTCTTATAGAGATGGATGAAAGGGGATATCAGGCAGTCTGGGCGGAGAGCTCAGCTGATAGGCTAAATCAAGGCAGGTCATTTACTCACCGCGAGCCCATCCATCCTTAAACCCCCACACTCACACCCACACATCCTTGACTTCGACACACACACCCCTCGCACAAACACACTGCCCCTAAATGACTGCCATCTCTCTCGCTCTATTATTTTACTCCTGGGAAGTCTGCTCGGAGATTCAGTATTCAACGCGACCGGAGCGAAGGGATCTTTTCCATTAGGAAGTTGTTTCGGTCACACACCCGAGCAGCTCGCGCTCAAAACAAACACGCGCACACACTCTGAGACTAAGAAATATCACACGTACTCAGACACGCACCCGGTGCCCAAAGCTCTAGACACCTCATTACTGGCATGGCGTGCTTTCACCGCTGGGGTGTTGTGAATAGATGCGTCCCCCCTGAAGTTGTTTCTGTTTGCGGCTATGCTCCCCGTGGGCTGATTGTTAATGACATCACGCCACTCTGCATCTGTACTTGGGGAACTGTTGGTATCATTCTCACGGTAACTGAATAATGTCGCCGTGTCATTGGTCCAGCTGCCTGCTGGTCGAATTACAACCCAGCGCGAGGCCATTTTCTACCCAGACAGCCTCTGCGCCACCCAGAACAGCTTATTTTACCCCCCAACATGATGGCATGATTACTGCAAATGCTTGACGCCACCTCCAGCAGGTTAGCAAGTCAGCGAGGGAGGAAGATAAAACTTGGTTGTGGGAAAGAGGGAGAGAGAGTTATGGTCCCGAAAACCGTGGTGATGGAAAAGCAGCGGTTTTGGAAAAAGGAACAGCGGCGCACCGTCGCGCTGCATTCGCGTTTGACAGATGCGCGGCGTAATCAGAATACGGCGTGTACGCGCTACTGTAGAGTGGATGGATGAGTCGGGGGAGAAAATGCGATTACAGCGGCAATCATAACTCAGATTAGCCTTCCGCTGTACCTCTCTCCACTGTTCAACACAGGAATCAATCACCATCACATTCGGTACGCCGCCTCATATCACACACAGGGCCACACCAAAAGGACAAATATTATTCTCTCCGGCAGAGAAAACAACATTGTCTATAGAGCAAGGACAACAATCGCTCTCTTTAATAAATAACGGCAGCTATTATGATCATAAATAGTGAGGGGGGGCCAGAGGCTGTTTGTAGGGGCGGAGGATGATACATGAATCCATTCAGCATATTTCTGCTGCGGGCCTGTATCTCTGCAACCGAGGGGATCAAAGGAGCTCCCGACAAAAGAGGCGCCGATGCAGCGTGCTGAGATGACAGCCTTCACCCAATGCTAGCGGTGCACTCAGCACTAACATTGGCTGACTGGAGACCTGACTAACCAGTCCAGAACAGCACATTCAGTCCCCCCCCGCTGCTTCCTCTATCTGATTATTATTGATGACATCAGGACATTCGCGGGCCCGCGGAGGCTCATTAAATCAGAAGTCAACTGATAATGAAAGTGAACACGCTGCACCGGATTACTTCATTTACCCCACGCTGCAGAGTAGCATGTGCACGCTTTGATACGCACTTGCATTTTATTAACTCCCAAGTGGATCGCCGTTTGATTGTGACTTGAAATCGTGGAGCAAAAAACTTCCTCGTGGGTGTACTGTACAAAGCCCAAATTCACTTGTCTGCTTTGAGTGTGTGATCAGTCAGTCTGGGTGCGTGTGTCGTAATGTGTGCGCGCACATGTGTGTGTTCTCTCCGTTCTAGCTTTGCTGCAGGCGGGAAAGTGCTGCTCTGTGTCTTGATCATTCGAATTAATTTGAAGCCACGCTGAGAACAATATTCCATCAGATGGTTTGTAAATCACAGGCGTTCACATTTCCGCGCTCACACACTCTCGTAGGCGCTCTCACACTCGGGATACTTTGTATACACAAACGCAACTACACAAACACATCCGCCTCGTTACGGTTGGTTTCACGCCGATGTACAAAATGAGCGAATCCCATTTTCTCCCAGCCTTTTTTTCCCATTCGGAATGATCCCCATAAACTCCGAGCCCGGAGGAAAAAAGAGGAGACGTGGCCCGTCAAGTCTTTTTATGGCTTTTCCCACAATCGCTCAGGACTACAATGGTGTTTTTATGATGTTACTGTATAACCCCCCCCTCCCGAACCCGCCAAACCACAAGGGAAACTAACAAGGTCCTTATGTTTAATGGACTCAACACGCTCATACCTTCAGCAGCCCCCAAATTGTCAGAGCGACGAGCAACCTAAGGTACAAGCAACCATTTCCCTCTAATCAAACCTAATTCGAAGTGTGTTACACACTTTATTCGTCTGTTGTTTCATCACGTTTCTCCCCCCAAGGGCCACAATCTCCCGTACACTTTTTCGCACAATCACTGTATGGGAGATGGTGGGCGGAACTGGATCCCAGTCAAGGTATTTGCATATGTAATTTAGCGGTGACGATCATCGGAGAGACGTGGCTCCATCTCCGTTAACTATTAACTGTGAAACAAGATTTAGCCCCCTCTTCAATCTGTGGCCGGTCCTGTGGTGGCGCCTAATAGTGTGTATCTTACTACTTATCACTCTGTTTCTCTGAGCCAACAGGCTGCTATGCTTAGATAACCGTAGTCATTTGCTGTGTTAAGTGGCTGATTGCTTCGCAGTTGCGTGTGCGAGCATGTGGCACACTTTCATGCACGTGCGAGCACATAAATGTAATTTTCTGCCACGGCCTGTGTGTTTATTGCAGTCTTGGTGTGTGCGCGTGCACATGTGTTTAACAGCGGCAGCCTCTCCCCCCCCCCCCCCCCTGCAAAAGCTTAGCTCCAGTCCCCGGCAGCGTGGCTGAGTAAGATTAAAGTCAGCCACATTACACTTAGCGCCAGGAGACGTAAGGAAATTGGGAGAAAATTAAACAATGTCATTTGCATACAATTACACAACAGCTCGGTTAGCAGCCGTCTGATCAGCTAAAGAGCGCTGCTCGGTGTTGCTTCTTTAACTATGCAAACAACTCTGGCCTTATTCAATCACGCCTGTTTATTTTGGCTGCGAGAGACAGTGGGGAAAAAAGTCGCACACGTTCAACAGTTTCTTTATTCATTATGTATGAGCTGATGCATGCTAGTTGCTCCTGTTTTACTCCTTTGACAGTTCTGCACCGCAGGTTGGATCAAATTGCTTAGGTTGGATCACTCCATGCGTGCATGTGAGCCCACATCCGCTGTGACATTTTAGTCTGACATTCACGTTACGACGGGCTCAGTTTCCGTCTCAGGTATTCAGGTGAACTATAAGACTTGCACCCCTGCTGAGAAAATCTTTCTCTGTCTTCCTCAAGACACGCCGCCATCACCGCCTCTCTCGCTCCTTTCGGCTAACATTCAGATGCAAACCATCACCTTTCGCCTCCTTTCACAAAATACGGATATTAAACCACATATCAATTTCTCTCCCATCTTTCATCTCCAACATATATTCGCATTCACACACCGATCCGTCTCTCTTCCTATCTCCCCCTCCATCCTCCCGACACACAGCCAACTCACCTGGTGAAATATTAATGTGCTCAGTGAAGTGTTCATGTTTGGAGTGCTGCCCTGACCGTGAGCTTTGTTTCTGGACTGAATAGGAAGCTAAGCAGCCCATTCACAGGCTCAGGCAGAGGTCCGCACCACACTGTTGGATGCAACGGCGAGGACAGCTCGGGGAAAAACACCCTGGCTGTCTCCACCGACGCTTTGCTCAATGCAAACGCCTGATGAGTGCAATGTCAAGCCCGGCCGAGGCCGCGGCGAGCTTTCGCAATAAGTCAAGCTGCAGCGAGTTAAAGAGATCCCTAGCCCGGAGCTGTGGAGGACGGACGAGAGGAAATACCCGGCTTTTCAGAGCTTCGGCTTACATCTTAGGCCTCTTTAGCTTCCCTCGACCACCAAAACCCTCCAACACACACCTCTTTATTTTTTGCTCCAACTTGCTTCTAATAAGCTCTGAAACTGTAGGTGCTGTTGTTTCTTCTGTGCCCCCCTCTCTTTGTGCAGGGAGATCTTTTTTTTTTCTTTTTGGCGTTGTGCATTCGGTTGCACACCTTCCAAGTGTTTTCTCATGGAGGCCTAAATAAGGAATGAGCTTAGTAACTGGGAGCTGCTCCCTCCTGTTCTGATTCAACGCACTCCTGTCGGTTTGCTTACTCCACATTGCTCAAAGATCCCTCTGGGTTTCTGCTCGAGTATTCACACCATGCTGTGTTTGTACTGTATTTGTGTGTGTGCGTGTGTGCGCGCTTGCACCGGTGCCTACTGCATGCGTGCCCACCCGCTTGCTTTTTTGAGTTTCAGCGCATCTATGTGCGCACATGCAGATTGTTTGAAGACCTGATCTTCGGGCATCAAACAGCACTCCGGATTTGTTCAGCAGAGGTTCGGTTCAAGGCTCCTAATTTGCAGATGTGTGAGAAGCGGTATGGATTTTATATATTTCATACCGGAATAATGCTGACTTCCCTTTTAGCCGTGCTTATCTTGCATCCTTAGTTCAGAGTCTTTAGAAACCCGTGCTTGCTTGCGCATGGAGCTTTTACCTGAGAAGTGAAAAAAGATAAGAGCATACAGACAAAAAAATCCACACACTGGAGGTCCTTACGGCTCGAAAATGTGTCGCTTCTTAGAGAAAACACCCATTACATTCCCAACCAAGCCTGAAAAAGGAGCCGTGTAAAAGATCAGTCTGGGTCTGGATTGACCTGAGCGGTAGAGCCGGACTTAGACGGCACCATGACTGACAGGATCAAGCCTGTTTGTGTCAAGCTAGTCCCTGAACACTGGAAGAAAAAAAAATCATAGACATGCTTCTGTGTTTCAGAGGAAACTGCCAATAGTCAAACTTTCCAGTTCCAGACAGTACAGCCACCTTTTATCTTGTCTAGACTGTGACATCGTAAGAATTACTGCTTGCATTCCTCTAGAGAGCAAAACTCGACTCAGCTTCCCTTTGGTCTGCTAAAAAACAAAAATGACATTTTGAATTCAAATGTCCGATAACTTTAACAGCAAATTGGCCCCGACCCTAGGCGAAAGCACAGGATGTCGAAAATAAACAAATTCTTGCAGACAGCCTCAGCGGACTCGAAGATCTACATCCACGCAGACACGTATGCATACATTACACACACATCCATACATTATATATCTACTATGGCACAGGGATAAACACTGATGCTGCCAGCTTATTTTTGAGACATGCTGGATTAAGCTGGAGTGATGACTGGCAGGGATTTCATTGTTCTTGTTACACTGAAATTCTTCAAGATGCTACATGTAGGATTTTGTCATTGTTTGATTAAAGATCATTTCAGCCTGTTTTGAGAATTAGTGGCAAACGGCTCTTTATTAGTTTTCATAAAGAACATACAGTGTGTGTGTGTGTGTGTAAAAGGAAAGAGTAACGACGGGAAATAAATAGAGGCTAGCTGGCAGTAGGCCATTCCAAAAATGGAATATGATATTATTAAGTATGTTTTCATTAGTGTATAAGCACCGGAAAAGATTGTTTTCGTTACCTTAGATTGAGCCATTTATGTGTACATAATGGAGCTGCCGCCATGTTTCTACAGTAGTTTAGAACAGACAAACTAAACACTGGCTCTAGATGGGGCCATTCGGGTTTCCATTTTTTCACATCGGTCACCGTACAGTAATTCTCCGGCACACTTGGCACATGGGTGAAGTTTTAGTTGGTTGCAATTAGGGTTGGGCGATATGTTAAAATTTTCCAACCAGCCATCATCAGCCCAACAACCAGTGATTGCCGATATATTCATTCATGCAGGTGTGTAAAACACATTTCATTCAAACTCAACAGAAACAAAATAAAACTCACCGAAACAGTCTTGGTTAATCTTTCCAACAATCGCCAACTCTGGTGTTGTCGAAATGAACCCTTATTTCACTGAGTGACTCTCGTTCTTTGGAGGCCGCCAAACCCTACACACTGCACCTTTTCAGCATGCGTTCAGACCAAAAACAGCCCTGTGTTACAAAAAAATTACAATGGGCTGCGTTGATGATGGCATGTTGCTAAAGGTGCTGGTGAGACAATGAAATAAGTCCAGTTTGAGTGATAGATTAATGTGTTGAAGGCTTATCAGATGCCTAATCACGGTGCACCAGTTTATAACACTGTGAGACAGAATCTGGAAAGGATTCTGGAAAGTTATCAAGTTCAACTTTTTTGACTGACCACCCTGTGTTTTTGTTATTTTGCCAAAGCCGTCTGCGTTGGCATCCCCGGCGCTGCGTCACCAAAGTGGCCTCGTTTAAATGAATGAGGTGGCTGGTTTTATTCGTTCAGTGCTGTTATCTGTCTGATCACGGCCGAGCAGTTCTCAACACAAAACAACAAACAGGTTTAGGCTCTCTCTCAGTGCAACAGCAGCTCAACAAAGTCGACTCTCCACGCCGCTACGCAGGACTTAATACACCAATTAAAAGCCTAATATTAAACCTAACACAGGTTGAAACCACACCTGGGGTTGTGTTTACTCCGAAACTTTTAGTGATATTTCATACTTGATGCTATTTTGTGTTATTATTAATGTACATTACTTTGAACAAGGCTTTTTTAGAAAGTACATCACATTTGTACCTGTAAGCACAGCAGAAAATGCTGCTTGGTAGTTATTGCTCTAATATATCACTGGAATTAATTGTGCCAAAACATTCAAATGCAGTCAAGAAGGGACTGCGGTTGTAATAGGCAATAACTCCAGTGCTGTTTTTTAAGTTTCACTGGGTTGGTGCTTGTCACGTTTGATTGCCCCCAGAATTTCTCGAATAAGTCCTTCCTCCTCCAGTCAAAACAGCAGAGTGCTTCCCCGTCTTATGAGCTGGAACTCATGCCTTCACGAAAAGCCTCATATCGCCTTATCTCCTCAGAATCACATCACAGCTCCCACATCTGCCTCCTCCTTTCCCTCTAATTTGCTTTCTCTCCTCCTAACGGCAGCGAGTACAAATACAACTCCTCTAATGCTCCGGTTCGCTCTTGTCATTATTCTCACGTCCCCGCTCTTGAAGTAATTCTACCGTTGTGCTCACTGCGAGCCGCTCTGGATAAGAGACGCCGGCTAAACGCCTCAAATGCAAATGAAGTTGTAAAAGCATCTCTCTAAAAGTCAAGCAAGTTAGCAGTAATTGTCAGCGCAAGAGAAATAATAAAGTAACGCTGGTGCAAAACAGCTGACACAGCTGGGATGTAGGGCAGATGATCATTATTACAATTAATATGACAATGATATATCTGGTCTCTGATTTTCTATCGAGCTGTGTTCACTAGGAGCATGATTAACAGCGTTTTGTACACACTCGTCTTCTGTTTAGACTTGTCACAATGTCTCATTATTGCCATGTTTTATGCATACTTTATTCAGAAACATAACATTAATATCCGGCCATACATTAATATTTAAAGGATAGATGGATCGTACCCAGAGTAACGTAGAATAACAGCGGATATATACATGCTAATTCCTCCAGCTGCCTTGAGGCTGTTTTGATCTTCTATCGTCACATTTCGGGCGCTTTGGGATCCTCTGAAAAAATATGCGTGATGTCAGTTTAATTCCTGACAGTAATGTGCTGAATCACACCTGTAGCCGGCGCCTCCTTCCTATCTCTATTCCTGTGTGCCGCCTGCCACCGTCTCACCAACATCCCACCACCGCTACCTTTCTGGCCCCCCCGTTGAGTTCAAACGGAGAGGCCTATTTTCACTTGTCCCCCTCACACACACTCCAAGCCTCTCTCAGGAGAATAAACACATACGATGCATTAATTCAGCCGTGTCTTTGCAGACTTCAGTCAAATATTTTTTTTTTTTACTCTCCTGAGGGACTCGAGGACTCTCAACAGAGGGTCCCTCCGTTTACTTTGTACTCCCGGTTGGGATATTTCCATTTGAATGGATGCCTGTGGGTGTGGGTTGGGTTTAGATATCACATCTTCAGACCCACACATGTGAGTGTTTTCCAGAAGTTTCTTCATGCATACTGTATGTACCTGTATGGATTTACAGTATATGCACAAATTCAATGAAGTATGAAGTATGTTCATGCTTTTTTTTTGTTTTTATGTGCACATGCGCTCCTGCATGTGTTATAAAGATGCTGAAAATGCGTTTGTGCCTGAGGGTGTTGTTTACGAGCGTAGTGTGTAGTGAATACCTATCATCTCGGTTCAATGAAGAAGTGCAAATCTTAAGTCATGTTAAGCTAAACTTTGGGCTCTCTGTATAAAAGCAGTCTCCCCCCGTCAACCTTGCCTGGAGCACTGATGGGATGAAAAATGGATAGAAGCCCCAAAGGAAGGAGGGGGAAGGTCCATCTGTGAGCTGCGTTCAAGGACAACAGTGTTATCCAGTTTGGAACAGTATGAAACAAGCCAGTGTTTTCGGTGGGGTTTGGAAACGCAGGGCTTCGGGATGAACTGTGGATGCTACTGTTGTCTTGCCAAGCCAACTGTGATGTTGCAGATTAGACGCGAATCATTGACTCCTTGTTTGAGTCGGCGCGGCTCTCTCCTCATTCAGAGTGAGAGATAATGAACAAATGTGACTGATTGTTTTTGATCAGTGCTGCGGTGAATTACCGCAGCAACGGGGATTGTTTTTGCAGCACTCGGGCGCTCATAAAAGCTGCGTTTAATGTGATTTTATGTTATTCAGCCCGGAGGTGTTGGGGTTTGGTTATATCTATTAATCTCTGTTTTGCTCTTGTTTTCTCTTCTCTCCCTTTCTGTTCCCTCCTCCATCATTTTACTTTTATCTTTTCCGCCTAACTTTCTCACCTCTCTCTTTTGTCTCTCTTTGCGCTCTCTCTCTTTGTTCCACATTCCCCTTCCTGTCCTCTCTGATAGAACCGATTCCACCTGCAGATGTCGGCCCGCGTTCCTCCGTCCACGCTGGGCAGCCTGCTGCTGGCGGTCCTACAGGGGAGAGAAGGGGACAGGGACAGAGGAAGCCGGGGGGAGAGCAGCTGGGGGGGAGCAGCTGTGATCTGCCCCGGCTGGGAGGAAGGAGGTGAAGGGTTGCTGTCTCACCTGCAGACGTACAGCGGTTCTAACTGGCATTTGTGGGACATCGTCAACCTGACCCTCGTCTCCGGGGGCGGGGATAGAAGGGGGGAGAGCAGGGAGGAGAAGAAGGAGGATCAGAGGGAGGAGGAGGCTTTGAAGATCCTCTCCACTCGTTTCCTGCGCTCCCCCTCTCCTATCTCCTCCGTTCTCCTCCTGGGATCCGACCCCGAGTGTCTCTCCTCCGTCCTGCGGGCCGCCCAGCGCCTCGCTCCATTGCTACCGGCGCTGCAGTGGATCATGGGATATCCCTTGTCTCCAGATTCGCTCCACACTCTAGGGGGTCCCCTCGGATTGTTAGCCTACGGGGAGGTGGGCCGCAAGCCGATCAGCTTCTACATCCGGGATGCTTTGCAGCTGATTGGCCGCGCGGTCACCGCGGCGACCATGGTGAGGCCGGACCTGGCGCTGATTCAGAACATGGTGAATTGTTACGACAAACCAAACCGACACGAGCTGCCCTCTTCGGGACAATATCTGGCCAGGTAAATGCACACATGCACTGTATATACACATTAAATAAAATGGGTCAGTTCACCCAAATTACAAAGAAACATATGTTCGCGTTCACCTCCAGCTGTATCTATCTATGCAGATCATTTTGGGTGCAATTAAGTGCAATTAAAATTCAATTTTGCTATAAAAACATCAGCATCGCTCATTTGCATAATGTAGGATGTGCAGGAGCTCGATGCCCGATGACTCAGCAGTTGTTGTTAACGATAGCAGGCTAGGCTAACTAACCTTGAGATGTAACTAACCCCCCCCCCCCCCTACAATATTGAAAATGTACATTAAAAAAAATCTCTTTCCAGTAGTGTCCCTGTTGCTCTGTATAATCCACAGACCTTATTGTCAACACTTTTATGGGTTTTTTCTTTGATAGAATGTAGTTTTTAAAAATCTTTGTGTAATTTAGGTAAACCAAGCCTTAAAGAAACATTCACCCAGAACAATATTCTCAAAGCTAAACTAACTCTCTTCTGCTCCGCTGCTCGCACGTTTTCTCACATACTTGCCGCCGCTCTCTCTCTCTCGCTTCACCACTCACTTCCCATCTTTGCACTGGCTCTGCTATACTCCCACAATACTAGTTTTCCTCCAACGTCGGTCACGTTCCTGTTTTGCAAGAGGGGCTTCACTAGATATAACCTTGGTTTTTTTTGTGCTTCCGTGGAGTTTGTGTTGGTGTCTGAGTTGGTGTCTTACGGCTAAGGCACTCGCGAGGCACTCATATTCGTTGGATTTTCCCGGATTTTCACATTAGAAGCAGTCAACAGGCTGATAGAGGAAACCCAGAAAGTCGCTGAAGGTCTCATTTTTTAGGTTAGGTTACAGTCTCTTCACACATTGGCAATTAAAAAAACGAATCATACGTGTAAAAAGTAACATACAGTCCCTTTAATTTTGTGGCACTTTGCTAAAGGTCAGGAGAAAGGTCAGTTCCAAAGCAGTACCCTGCAGCTGGTAGTGATTTGTTCAAGAAAACTTCAGCAGAGTTGACGATAGAGAAACTTATTCCTCTTCCCAAAAAATGTAATATATCGCTTCAGGCTGCATAGGATTAGTAGTGGTCTGGTCAGCATTGGGCCACAATTACTCTCTTTGACCCCTGCAGCCAATAAGCCAAGCAGCCCTATTGGCTGGTCACTTAAAAATGCTTAGCCGAGGTTCCAGAAGTGTACAGATTTAAATCACCAAGTGATATATGGAAGACAATGACAAACTGCAATTAAATTCCTCGGGTCGCACCATAAATGTCTGTAAGCTCGTTAGCTTTCTGACTGACGCTTTGGCATCTTTGAGGGGAGTTGCTGGCTCCACTTGTGGTACTGTACGCTTCGGCTGCTGCCCTTGTCTGTCCTCTGCACCGCGGGGGTGGCTCCTTCTGAATAGCGCTGTCATACTCAGGGAGGGGGGGGAGGTCTTTATGGCATACAGATTCACAGACTGACACCGGGGAGTTTTGTCTGTTCCTCCTCGCTGTTGCTGCTGCTTCAATCCCCGCAGCTTTTAAAAGAGGCCTCTGACAGCTTTCATAGGTTCTGTCAAGGTGCAGTCTGTGATAACGCATACACACACGCAGTAAAAAAAATATATTGAAATACGTAAATGTTTTCACTTAAAGCAGAGAGAACTAAATCCTCATATTTGTGCACAGCAAAAAGAAAAAAAAACATGCATACATTACAACCTCTCTTATGTGGCTGATACTGAGTGATGCACTAGAGCCCCCTGCCATAATCTCACTCCAAAGTTAAGTATCTCTGCTCTGCCGCTTGACACGGATATTTTATAACGGTGCAATGGATAAAACAGCATGTATCCAACTTGTGTGGTCATGTGGTACTGGTGAGAGAAGGATTTGTGGTTTTGAGCTGGGCCCACAGCAAATATTGAACTCACACGGCGCCTGCCAGCTGAGAGTGATCATCAACACCACCCACATACTCACAAGCTGGATTCTCACAGCGTTCCCTCCTTCTGCAGTTAAGTTGAGCTCTGGGATGCCAGAACAATTTGGCATGGAGGGCTAGAGGCTAAAATAAGTGGAGTGGGAGTTGGGTGACAAAGCAATATTATTGGACATTCATTATTAGAGTTAGAAACAAGTTTATTAGGTTTAATGTGATTAAATTGCTCAATTTCAGCCACGCTAGCAGCGCGTCCCCATGGACAGCAAGCAGTGTCGGTTGGTCCAGACTGAAATATTTCAACAACTATTGGATGAATTGACTTTGCATTTTGTACAGACATTCATGGCCCCCATGAGGATGAAGCCTACTATTTGGTAATCCACTGACTTTTCCTCTCGGGTGATATTTGCATTTTTTTAAAGGAACAGTGTGTAGCATTTAGGGGGAGCTATAGACAGAAATGGAATATAATAGTAATAAGTATGTTTTCTTTAGTGTGTAATCACCTGAAAATAAGAATCGTTGTGTTTTTGTTACCTTAGAATGAGCCGTTTATATCTACATATGGAGCGGTTCCTCTTCACGGAGCTGGCCGCCATGTTTCTACAGTAGCCTAGAATGGACAAACCAAACACTGACTCTAGAGAGGGCCATTTGCATTTTCATGTTTTCGTGTCGGCCACCGGAATTCTCCGACATGCTTGGCACACAGCAGAAGTTTCTGTTGGTTGCAATCTGCAACCTCACCTCTAGATGTTGCCAAATCCTACACACTGCACCTTTAAGTGAAATGTCTCAACAACTATTGGTTAGATTGTCATGAAATGTGGTGTTTATGTACCACACTGGATGAATTGTATTAACGTTGGTGATCTCTAAACTTTCCATCTTGCGCCATCGTCAGGTCAAAATTATAACTGCAAATTAATGACATTCCCATCAAGCCTTATTTGCACTTTATCTTTCGGGCTAATTAGCAAATGTTAGCATGCTAACATGCTAAACTAAGATGGTAGCCATGGTAAATATTGTACCTGCTAAACATCAGTATGTTAACATTGCAATTGTGAGCATGTTAGAGTACTGATGTTAGTAAAACACTACTGTACAGCTGCAACTAGCGATAATTTTCATTGTGTATTAATCTGCCAATTATTTTCTTGATTAATCGATTAGTTGTTTGGTCTATAAAATGGCAGAAAATGGTGAAAAATGTCGATCAGTGTTTCCCAAAGCCCAAGATGACGTCCTCAAATGTCTTGTTTTGTGCACAACTCAAAGATATTCAGTTTACTGTCACAGATGAGTAAAGAAACCAGAAAATATTCACATTTAAGAAGCTGCAATCAGAGAATTTAGACTTTTTTTTTCTTAAAAACCTACTCAAACCGATTAATCAATCATCAAAATAGTTGGCGATTAATATAATAGTTAATAACTAATCGATTAATCGTTGCAGCTCTACACTAATTTGCCTACAGTAAGTACGGCCTCACAGAGCTGTATTGTAAGTGTGGCTTTAAACAGTAAGTAATGCTTTTAAAGTGACGCAAACTTCATGGGGACACCAGGGAAAGTCACAATCTTTCTGCGAAAGGGCCAATTAGGACATAATCTAGACCACCAGAATAGACTATTTATAATAAAGTCCTCGATAATATAGTGTCAGTGACCTTTGTGTCTGGCCTGTGAGAGACCGATAAAACGGCCGCTCTATCGCACTATTCATACCGGTCCAGTTAGACTCCACGCCCTCCAGTGTACTCGCTGATTCTTATCCCTTCCACTGCAACAGCCAGACATGCCATTGCTCCGGAGAGCCTTAACAAAGCTGAAGGAAGTAAGAGACTTCCACATGGAAAAGGCAATTAACAGCTCAGTGCCCGAGGGACAGAGCGAGGAAGGCGGGGAGGGAGAGAGGATGTCTGGAGATATAAGAAAGAGGGGAAGGTGTGAGGGGAGGAGGGAAGAGCAAAAGCAGTGGTACTGTTTTTGATTCAAAGCAGCAGACCAATGAGGATAAAAAACTGAGAAACTAGCCACATTTGATGTTGTTCTTACAAATGTCCAGAATCAAAAAAAAATCCCAGGTTGCGTATTCCCAGAAATACATTAGAGAGAAAGGATGAAGTAGTCAAAGACAAACAGATAGATGAAAGACAGGGGAAGTAGGAAGCAGCTACAGGAAAATAGGAATAAAGTCAAAGAAAAGGAAGGAGAAAGTAGTGCGAGGAAAGGATGTGGAGGAGGAGAGAGAAATACAGTAGATGGAGCGTTGTTGTTATCGGAGTGAGATCTGCCAGTCAGTGCCATCTCACTCGACACGGCTGCCACGCTGATTCCATCTCCCCCGAAGAGATTAAAACCATTGAAAAACAAGCCAGCTTCGTATCCTCTCAGACAGACAGAGAGGGAGTAAACTTCCCTCCAAAGTAAAAGAGATGTAGCGATAAGGGAGTGAGACACACGCCTGGGACTCTCTTATAGAGTCATCATTTACCGGCCACTCTGCTGACATTTACTTTCAGAGTGTGTAAACCGGGGCCAGGTGTTAGTGAGAGGGAACAATCCCTCTCTGACACCACTTGGCTGACTTATCAACCCGCTTCGACATCCACAGTCATTTCTTTAAACGCGCCGACGCAACACAACAGAACCCCATAACTAAAAGGCGGCCGCTGCTCAAAAGTGCGCTTTACCTTTCACACACCCTGCTCTTATCTAACACTCCCATCTCACACTCTTATCTCTGGGCACGCATCCAAAAATGTCACAAACTGCGGGAAAAGGGAGGCCTCGCACTTCTCCGCTCACTTAAAGAGATGTAAAGCGAAGCCTACGGTTGATTTTTTTTTTTCGTGGCCAGCCGCAGCCATTACATTATAGTATATGAGTCTGGAGTGGGTTGGCTTGATGAATCTGCTGTCTGTGGGATATGATGATTCAGCCGCGCTATTACCATGAGTGATTTCAGCTCAAGGCAAGGCTAGCACTTCCGCTTTATGGTCGCAGAGACAGAGGGAGCCGCTGATGAGGAAACATAAGTTAACGCGGAATGGGATGGGAATGACTTTCAAATCAGGGGCATTTTTAATCAGCTCTTTAGAATTATGGCGCACGGAATGGGTTTATAAATGGGTGTTGTGCCGTCGAAGTAAATCGCAATGTCAAGAAAGAGCGTAATGAACAGAATACACAAAATCTAACATAAGTTCACATGTTGTCTGGCGTGGTGCAGACGTGCTTTAGTCTAGCCCACGCTTAGAGGTGAGGTTAATGACCCTTTGATCACGCTAAATTGATCACCCCTTGTGATCAATTTAGCTTTTTTCATTTTCCCTCGCATACCCCATATTTAATGGAGAAAGTTCTCCAGCTCATCAATTCAACACATAACTTGGGAGACGAGAGAGGGAGAAAAAGAAAAAAAGAGAGCATAAAACAAAGTGCAAGAGGGAAAAAGCTATTTTTCTACCAACTTCTTTTTCCATTAACAGGAAGGAAAACTTGCCATTTCCAGCTTTGACCCGGACATAATCAACAGTCGCTGCACGGTTCAACGACCGCACCGAATGCAGTGATCCCTGCATACCTTAACATTTAAACATACCATGCACAGTGACCCCCCGCTGTCAGTCCCCCGCTAATCAAGACACGATCAAACAGTACTTGAATGGTTTCACATTGAGACATCACCTGGCGACGGCCACATGATCAAATGCTAAGACGTGAGCTAACAAGCGCTGTGTGGTTCAAGAGGCCAGGGCAGATTTATGTGCGGACGGGGATTGCTCTTCTTAATTTATTCCGCCGTGAAGGACCAACGCGGGGCCGCCGGGCGAGTGAGACGAATGGCAATGACTGTCGGTGTGGACTGGCAGATAGGAGGGGGGACCCTCACTGCACTGCATTAACTTTTAATTATGACTTTCCGGGCGACGCAATTACCCATCTGAGACTAGATTTGCTAAAGCTCCACAACCAGACCATGCCCGTCTGGACCATCTTTTGTAACTTTTTTCTTGCTTTTTCTCCATTTTTTTTTTTTTTCATCTGGCTAGTTTAGTGTTGTGTATTACTGCGGGCTACGTTTCTAAACTGCAATTGTTACAGGTACCGGCCTGCAGCGCCCATAAACAGCTAAATCTGTCCTGAAATACAGGAAAGAAATTATGAGACAGGGAGTCGTGGTTTTCCTTTGCTGAATTCTCTGCCGTTATTTATTCACGTAGCACATTCAGGCCTCAGTATTCACTATTACTGCACATTCACCGTCTCTCAAGACACATTCTCCATGTTCATAAAACAAATATCAATACAATAAACAAACACATTTAGTCTCTGCGTCCAGTTTTCATGTCTTTATATTCGACTTTCCAAATATGGTTTGGCTATAATTGCATCATTATACCACTAACACACAGTTACTATCTAACAGTACTAGTAAACAAACATAATGCAAAATCTATGCTTTTTAACAGCTTCCAACACTGTTTTTAACAGTTGAAAATACGTGCTTGCACTTGACCAATAATGTATGTGGAGCCAAGATTTAAACATAACAAAAATAGTGGAGACGTGTGGCCCAAGATAACATTTTACCGCTAACATAACAAGTGTGCGTCCACCAGTTCGGTTACTCTCGGCGGGCATTACTTTTGTGAAAGTGAAACAAAGTCCTTCTCATTTTACTCTCTCATTTAAACCAAAATTACTCCTCAGCATTGGGCATCACGCAATAACCCAGCATGGATCTTTCTTGCCTCTCGCTTACTGTCTGTCTGTCTCTCTGTGTCCCTTGAGGTTCCTCTCCAACACTTCCTTCACCGGGGCCACGGGCCTGATCCAGGTGGACGCCGGCCTCTCTCGGGTCCTCTCCTCCCAGCTGTTCCACGTGTGGAGCCTGAAGAGGGGCGCTCTTGGCCAGCCGGCCTGGGTGACCGTGGGCCAGTGGACCCGAGGCAGGCTGGAGCTGGAAGGGGGGATCCTGGGACTGGTTGGAGGGTTCAGGAGCAGCCAGGGGCAAGGTCTCGGAGCCGGGGTGAGGGGAGGGGACGGCCAGGGGGACAGCAACGTCGGAGGACGCTGGAGGCCGGGAGAGTCCGTCGAGGGACACCGCCTGAGGGTGGTGACGCTGGTGGAGCACCCGTTTGTCTTCACGCGGGAGGTGGACGAGGACGGATTGTGTCCTGCCGGTCAGCTCTGTCTGGACCCCAGAACCAACCGGTCCGACATAATCCAGGGCCTCTTCAACCAGCTGCACAACCCAAACACTACGGTCACAGACTGGGAGGGGACTGGTGAGTTCTGTTTTGTGCTTAGAATACTGTGTTGGTGAAGCGCTGGTATAAACTCTTGTACTACCTATCAAAAATACATTTGGACTTGTACAGTAGGCTGCGTCGGTTATAATTTATGAAAACTCGAAGCCTCTCTTATGTAAACTGTTAGATCTCTCGGCTTAGATCTCATTGCTACATCACTGGCCACTGCTCTACTGCTTCTCCTCAAGTTTGAAGTGGATTTTCGAAGTAAAATCAATAAGGGATCATGGCTGCTTTGGTCAGTCCAGTTCAAAACTATACCAGGTGCGATGTCAAGGGCTCATCTCTACAGCTACAGCTCTGTTTCGTCAATGCAGAGGATTAAAGGCGTTAAATCAATAAGAGATCAAAAGTACCGTGTGCAAGAAATACCACGTACTATATGTCTGACTAAGGAGACTATTGGCCGCCTATATAGCAGTTAAACATAAGGCTTCTTAACTTTCTTTGACTTGAATCATCAGATGGCAAATGGAAGACAGCTTATAGATATTTCTTTTTGAGGATGACATAGGAATTCACAAAAGTCCTTATGCTGGTGCTAACGCAGACCTTTGTGCCAAGTTTCAAGATCAATCGGAATACTGCTGAATGTTGATTGACTGAGTTTGCAAAAAAAGGGTTTGCCAGAAAAATCGAAATGGCAAAAAGTGTAATAATTGATATTGTAGCTTGTCCATCTTGCCAACTCGTCTTTCTTTTCCTATACAAAGGTTCAAGGGTTGGAGCGGCTGTGGCTCAGTTGGTTAGAGCGGGTCGTCCTTTAACCACAAGGTTGGCGATTCGATTCCCAGCTCCTACTGTCTGCATGTCAAAGTGTCCTTGGGCGAGACACTGAATCTTAAGTTGCTCCCCGGGCGCTTTACAGCGGCCCAATGCTCCTAAATGCTTAGGATGGGTTGAATGCAGAGCATGGACTGTATATAAGAAGTGGACGTAGTCACCGTGACGTCACCCATTGGTTTGAGGACGGCCGTTTTGAAGCCTCGAGTTCGGCATTTTGGCCGTCGCCATCTTGTTTTTTTTGCAACCAGAAGTGACCGAATGCTGAATAAGATGTTTTTAGGCGACCAAAAATGTTACAATTAACTTTCATTAACTGAAAACACACTGTGAAAAGGGTTAAAGTTCTAAAACAAAAACGCTGACATCTCAGACCGGACAACGCCGTGGTAACGACCTGTCAATCACAAGGTAGACACGCCCTAAAGCATCCCCTGCTTTATGGTCTAATTGACTCTAAATGGGACCATAATTTACTAAATGAACATCATGCTGTATTGAAGAAGACTTGAAGCTAGCGACTGAGACCATAAACTCATGTTTACAATGTTTACTCATTGCCTACTTCTCAAGTGAGAAGTAGGCTCATTTCCTCATAGACTTCTATACAATCAGACTTCTTTTTGCAACCAGAGGAGTCGCCCCCTGCTGGCTGTTAGAAAGAATGCAAGTTTAAGGCACTTCAGCATTGGCTTCACTTTTCAGACCCCGGAGTTGCTCACTGGTGCAGAGGTCAAATTTCATGCATGTATATGATGATTGTAATAAATATTTTTCTAGTCCAGATTTAGTGTGACTAAATGTATTAAAAACACACAATCACAAGTATCCTGTGAGGATCCATGAACATTTTTCATATCATATAGATACATTTCACATTATCCTCTCTTCTCTCCTGTCAGACCTACCGGAGGACCTGAGGAAGTGCTGCTACGGCTACTGCGTCGACTTGTTGGAGAAGCTGGCAGAGGACATGGGCTTCACCTTTGACCTTTATATCGTGGGCGACGGGAAGTACGGGGGGTCGAGCGGGACGGGACGCTGGACGGGGCTGGTGGGCGACCTGCTGAGCGGAAGCGCTGACATGGCCGTCACCTCGTTCTCCATCAACTCTGCCAGGAGCAGGGTCATCGATTTCACCTCGCCCTTCTACTCCACCAGCCTGGGCATTCTGGTACGATTGCTCAAAGTCATCATTAGAGTTTTGAGGTTGCATTTTAATGATTGCGGAAGACGCGGGGCACGTCCTGAAAATATACTGCATCGTGAGTCAGTCGGCGTCTTCAGTGTTACTTTGATTTGTCAATCTCTCTCTCTCTGGCTGACACTATTTCTGTATGATTTGACGATATGGTCTGCAGCTACCGAACGCCGAGGAACACGGGATCATTAGTTGTGAATAATTAGTTTGCTGCGTTTTCAGCGGACAATTATGAAAGTTCAAAATGAAAGGCAATTTAGAGTCTGTATAATGAGTCTGAGAGGCGTTTTTGCGAAGCCGTCTTCGAGTCCTCAAGCATGCTGCAGTTATTCTTTGATTCGTTAACGTCTCCCTCTGTGGCTGACAAACTACAATGCATAATATGATCTGACAATACGGCTCCGTTTGAAGAAGTGATTTCTTGCCCTTACAAAATGATGAACGCCGCCAAATAAAAACAATGTATGCAATTTTTTTTAAGAGTAAATATGCCTAGGAGTGTTTAAGAGGAGTTTACTGACGAGATCCTACAAACTGAAGGTTTGAATTCTAATCACAATTTAGCGCGAAATACAATACAAGCCAGTTTCTTTTTCTCTTTTTGACCTACCAGGTTCGTAGCCGGGACACTGCGGCCCCCATCGGAGCCTTCATGTGGCCTCTCCACTGGTCCATGTGGGTGGGCATTTTTGTCACGCTGCACCTCACCGCGCTCTTCCTCACCTTGTACGAGTGGAACAGCCCCTTCGGCATGACGCCCCACGGCAGGAACAGGCTGCGCGTGTTCTCCTACTCCTCCGCCCTCAATCTCTGCTACGCCATACTGTTTGGACGGACTGTCGCCACCAAGGTAAAGCAGCTCTCCTCTGTGTGATAAATAGGCATCGTGCGGTGTGGGGCAGGGAATGGGAAATGCAGAGGAAGAGGGGAGGGGACGTGCATTATTATTAAGAGTACACAAACAGTAGACGGCAAGTCGAAAGAGGAAGTCAGAGCGGGAAAAGGCACGGCGAAAGATGATAGAAATGGCCAGGGAGGGGAAAAGATTGATAGGAGAGAGGTTAAGAAGGTAGGCAGTGATGAAGTGGAGAGGTACAGGGAGGATAATGCACATACAGGGAGGGAGAGGGGAAAGGGTAAGTGGGCCGACAGAGATTGAAGGAGTTATGGGGAGGATGATGGGGATGGATGAAGGTGGAAAAAGCGAGAGCGGGTAGAGGTTAACTCCCCGAAGTAGTCAGACACAAAGTTGAAAACAAGAAGGCAGGGGGGAGAGGGCCGACGGGGTGGGGGGGGTGGGAAGGTGAGAGTGCAAATTGTGAAATGGGCTTCAAAAAGAAGGTAATAAGGAGGTTGACAGAAAGATGGCGAGACGGGGTTGAAAGGGTAAGTGGGCAAGCAGAGAAGAGGATCAGGATGAGGGTGACGTGGCGGTGGGCAGACAGAGGATGATGTAAAGGGGAGAGGGTGGGCAAAGTTGGAGCGCCAGGCGGTTAGCACGATGTGTGAGACAAGTGATCGGCGAAGATAAATGGACTTAGACTTCGGAAAAAATACGTAGCAGCAAGGTGAAAAACAATGTATTGCCCTTCAAAGATAAAAAAAAAAAAAAATCCTCTTATTTTCATGTCATTTGTTTGGTGTAAATACGTAAAGAGATTAAACGCACCTTTGCAGTAACAGCATTCTTCAGAAACCTGTCACATTTGACTGATGGTGTCACTTTCACAGTCACACGGCTGCCGTACACACCAACGCACAACGCCGATGAAAAACAACTGTCCTCTGCATTCTTTGTTTTTTAAACAGCAACATACTGGGCCAAAATCCATCATTATGATAACTTGCTCTTCAGATTTTCATGCAGCACATGATAAATATCCATAAAACATAATTTGCTTAAATTATTCCTGTCTCCCAGTGAGTGTGCACGCCATCATGATATTTCTTTAATCACACGTTGTCCCTCAACGAAGCAGTGAACATGACTCGGGTGGAACCGAGGCCAAGCGATTAGAGAGACCGCACCGTAATTGAAAGGTCACAGCAATGTGTCAATTAACAGGTTGTGTCTATTAGCAGCAGCGTGACCTGTTAAAATGCCCTTGGGCAACACTGTGTGAACCTCTGTGTGCTGGGTCACAGCCAAAGAGTCATGTTTATTTAGGCTATGAGGAGGACAGTGGGAAAGTGAATCGATGGCTAAACTGCTAATCAGGGCTCGCACATGCAACCAAAATCCTGTCAAGTGCGATTAAACATTTTCATCGGCCCCGTTGCTCCTGACCGTAGTTCTGTTTCTGTGTGTGTGTGTGTGTGTGTGTACTGTATGTGTGAAACCGCACGCTGTAGGCTACTTCAAGTCACAACCTTAAATCGTACCGGTAATTCAAAATGAAGAAAACTATTCTTTCACACACACATACGGGCATTTGGGGTTGGCGTCATTGACGATGCATTGGAGATGCAAACATAGACGGTACATTTAATAACAGGAGACAACTTCACTGCTAATTTCTGCTCTGAGCGCATCCACCGTCGCTCTCTCTGTCGCTCGACCACTCTTATACCAACATAAAGTATAAACGTGGATTGCACCTAAACCCGACCTTGGCCATTTATGTAAAAAGTTAGTCTGGAGCCCTGCTATTTTATTTCCCTGGAGTTACCTTTATGGTAGTGTTCGAGCTTAATACGATTTGGACCATTTTAAAAGTCCTCAATAAAAATTAATCAAATCGAAAAACTCTTTTTTGTTCTTTCCACAACCAAAAACACATGCAAAAGTGTGAGGAATACTACATTAGTTTGTGGGATTACAAGTAAAAAACAAAAGATCAGATGAAGACCCACACATTCATTGTGTAGTATTTGCCCACAGTGTGGAGGCTGGTCCTGGATACTAGCAGAGGGTGATGTAGCTGCTCTGACCTGCTCTGTAATGGATTTGGTTTAATACTTCAGCAACCCCGACCAGTGTTACCTGAAATAGTGTTACGTTTGCCAAACGTTTGTTTGCGTCCTTATCTTGTAACGTTAAGTTAAAACATACTGTGTGAATAGTACGTAAGCTGTCAAACAGGGTTGTGTTAGAATTAAATCTTACATTGATGTTACATTTTTTCCTTTTCCCTGAGACATGCAGCTTTAGTTTCACTATTTAAGCATGATGTCATACAGTTTAAAAAAACAAACTTCCCAAAAACAATAGGCTACTACTGCAGTCTTTGAGCTTATAGTGTGCATACCGTCCTCCCTTTCTCCCCTTTTAATTCTCCATCTAATTATGCAAAGAGTTGAAAACACAACGAACACCTCCGTAATAATGGGTTACAACCTTGTTTGTATAATTAATGTCTCATTAATCCCGAGCCTTTAAAACACTAGAAATCCATCTCTTTTCTTTGGTTAAGTGGGTTTTAATTGGTGGAATAAATAAATGATCACAGTGTTCAGGTGGATTCATTCCCCGAGGCGGGCAATTTCATGGAAAGATATTTCTGATGTGCCTCAAAAACAGTCGCACTTTGTTAGATCCTCTCCTCCGCATTAGCTCCTCATCTGGTCTGTTTTGATTAACTTGATTACTCAGGGTTAGATTGGGATTTTTAAGGAGGATGATAATAAGAGGGGGGGGGGGTGAGAGCCTCAGGGGGTTCTGCATTTGTGTCAACACCTGAAAGCACCTTTCACACATTTGTATTTGTTAATCGTTTTAACCCCTGTACAATTTTTGATATCTCAGTTTCCTCCATGTTGTTTGTTGTCAGTCTGTTTCATTTTTGTCCTGACATCGTGACATTTTTCAGATATTTTTAGATTCATTCGTCATCAAGATCTGCTATTTCTTTCCTCTTTTTGATCTGTTTAAATATTTAAATAATTAGACAAAAAGCAAAACAAACCCAAACAGAAAATTCTCTCTCCGCTCTGCAGACTCCAAAGTGCTGGACCGGGCGCTTCCTGATGAACCTTTGGGCCATCTTCTGCTTACTGGTGCTGTCCAGCTACACCGCCAACCTCGCCGCGGTCATGGTCGGGGAGAAGACCTTCGAGCAGGTCTCGGGAATTCATGACGACAAGGTTAGACCGCATGCAAGGGCACAAACTTGCAACTGCATGCGTGTCAGCACCCCGCACACACACACACACACATACACACACACCACAGCTACATGTACACACAAACTAATCTTACACAAGGACGGGCTAATGAGTATAGAGTGGAATTATTTGTGAAGGATTATTGCATATCCCTAAACGCTTTAGGGAGTTTGATATGAGCGCCATCATGATATCCACCCCCCTCTCTCTTTCTCTCTCTTCATCACCTCCACCAACATCTCCACCCTCTCTTCTAACCATGTGTCGTTTCCCCAGCTGCACCACCCGTCCCTGGGCTTCCGATTTGGGACGGTGAGGGAGAGCAGCGCCGAGGATTACATGAAGAAGAGCTTCCCCGAGATGCACGACTACATGAGACGCTTCAACCAGCCCACCACCCCAGAAGGCGTACATATGTTGAAGTAAGACACAATGCACACAGTGTACATTTGTATTTATATATATAAAAAAAAAAAACCTCATTAAAACCTCTCATTAAAATGCACTCCAGACCTAAAAAATCCAGTCACGTTTACATCTGTTATCTGTGGCTGTCTGTATTCTGTGCACTTATTTTTCATGCACACTGCATAGCAATTCTGTCTGCTGACAACAAGAGCAAACTTGGCAGAATTACAGCCACCAGAGGCAATTTAAATACACAACATACTGTGAAAATCATCCCTTAAGATAGAATTCACATGTTCTGTTTCTCTAATGCCCTACAGAAAATACTCCAAACAGTTCATGATGTCGCCTGGAGACATTCTGGCAGCATACTTGACAACCTTGAGACCTCAAAAATAGAGAGGATTTCCAAACCAAAGTGGGGGGTCTGGAGGTCCTCTCCCAAAAAAAAATGAGTTTCAGAAACTTTGTTTCCTGGATTCTGGTGAATTTTAAAGAAAGAAAATAACAAAATAATAAGTACACTGCAACAGCAGTTTTTGTTATATAGGCCTACTTTTAGTTTTACTTTTTATTCTCAGGAAAAAAAAATTGAAAAATTTGCCCCTCTGGCGTGAACTTGTGTGAATCTCTGGTATGAACCAGGCTAATATTCATCAGTTTTCGCAAATTCGTTTTAACGCCACTAATTTCTTTAACGCATTAACGCAATCGATCTTTCAGAGGTTGTAGCGGGCTCAGTTTTAATGCTATAGTGAAGATACTGGCATCATATGAAACTAAAAAACCTGAGGAATCTATTGGTCATTGGTAAAGTCATACTAGCTTGTCGAGAAGGAGGTTAAATAACACTCTGAACTTGCGCTATATTTTGGCGAGGAAAAACTGTCATGGCCATTTTCAAAGGGGTGAAAATGGGTTCTATGGGTACCCACGAGTCTCCCCTTTACAGACATGCCCACTTTATGATAATCACATGCAGTTTGGGGCAAGTCATAGTCAAGTCAGCACACTGACAGCTGTTGTTGCCTGTTGGGCTGCAGTTTGCAATGTTATGATTTGAGCATATTGTTTATGCTAAATGCAGTACCTGTGAGGGTTTCTGGACAATATTTGTCATTGTTTTGTGTTGGGAATTGATTTCCAATAATAGATATATACATATATTTGCATAAAGTAAGCATATTTGTCCACTCCCCTGTTGTTAAGAGTAATGAATACTTGACAAATCTCCCTCTAAGGTACATTTTGAACAGATAAAAAATGTGTGATTAATTTGCGATTAATCATGGACAATCATGCGATTAATCGCAATTAAATATTTTAATCGATTGACAGCCCTCGTTTTCATTCATTCATTCATTCACTCACTCACTTTTTGCCCCTGTATTTCATTCTCGTAGTACTCTCCCTTTCCCTCTCCTCCTGTCACTCACTGAAGACCCTTTCAGACACAATGCGACAACGGCACCACTGTGATGCTGTGATGTGCGGCGAGCGCACCAGGAAAAGACATTTAGCGTAGCTCTATTGCTGTCCGGGTGGAAACAGTTGGGCTTGTGGCTTCTACACGCTGTACAGTGTCAGAAATATGTAGAGATAACCAAAAGGGATAAAAAGGTGTGAAAAATGGGGTGGGAGAACTGCGAGAGAATTGTGACCCCGGGAGGAAACCGGCAGAGGGCAATGAAAAACAGGAAAATCGGAAGGGTTGGCAAGTATGTCTGGCGGTCATCCATAAACGGTGAATAATGGAACAACTCCTTGGATATGTGCAGACTATCTGAATCACCAGTCGCACGCCCTTCAATTAGAGTCAGATCTGATATTTTAATCAAAACTTCAACAAGCCCACAAATCAAATGTCAGAGTACTAACTCACAAAATGTGTCACCCGACGACATCATCAAATCAAATTTTGGATGCTTTTACTTCCAGCTCAGAGAGGCTGCTTTTAATGTTCGTACCTGCTGACATTCCTATCTGACATCAATGCAACAGCTCAGCGTAGCTCAATGTAATTTGTGTTTTAAGGTTGATCCTTCCTTTGATTTTTATTTCCACCTGCAGTGATGTTGTGTCGAACCCATCAGCGGATGTTTTCTTATTATAGTGAACACGCTGTTTGCTTTTCCATCTGACAGAGATACCGTCACATACTCATCACTTTGTGAGCTGCATATATATCTACACCCTGCATTACTGTGAGCTCTTCCTTTTCCAGAGATATCTTAGCACAAGGTTTAAAGGAGGTGAAAGCTTATGAATTACATAAATTACATTTAACAAAGTCGTCCCCATTTGAGGGGAAATATTTTTGTTCATTAAAAGTGTTGAATGTAGAGATGAAATGAGGGCCGAGGATGAATTGATGAATCGGGTGTCGAATGGGGATTATGAGAAGATGAAAGCAAGTTTATTTATATAACACAATTAATTCACAAAGGCAATTTAAAGTACTTTACATAATGCATTAAAACATTGAATACACACAAATTTAATGGATAGGAACAATTTTAAAATAAATTAAAACAGGGAAATAAATAGATCAGGATGTCAGAGAGTGGTAATGGTTCATTTAAAGGCAGTAAATAGTAATAAAGTCTATTTGTATAACACTTATCAAAACCAGCGGTACGAAGTGCTTTACAGCAAACACATAAAACACAACAATAAAATACACAATAATGTATGAATAACCAGGCAAGCATGAGGAAAAAGAGGAATAAACTTTAAAATGGATGACTACACTGCACTTTATTCTAAATGTTAAGAGTAAAGTACAGTTTAACTCAAAAGAATAAACCTAAAAATTAAAGGAGAAATTGTAAGAAAGCTTTTTGATAAAGATAAGTCTTCAAATATAATTTAAAAGAAGATATTGATGTAGCAAGCTGGAGTCCCTCAGGCAGGTCGT
Source organism: Sebastolobus alascanus (assembly GCA_916701645.2). Classification (NCBI taxonomy): domain Eukaryota; kingdom Metazoa; phylum Chordata; class Actinopteri; order Perciformes; family Sebastidae; genus Sebastolobus; species Sebastolobus alascanus. Next base: position 3,175,940 of record CAKAOJ020000060.1, read on the forward strand.
TGCACAGCCGAGGAGCCCTAAAGGCCCAGACACAACAAACCAACATCAGAAGAACTAGTGGCAACAGAGGTCGACTGTTATGTCACCTGTGTCTTTGCCAAAAAGTTGCACTTGAACACACCGCAAAGACTACAGCCGACGACCAATTACCACGTACGTTCAGCACCTGTGTGAGATGAAATAACTCTCCACACCAGTTGTTATGATGCATAGATGAAATAAACCAGCGTTTGCCGAACATTCGCTTAAGCTGTACAGCCAATCGGAGTGATTTCGCTCATCGACAGACTCCAACATGCTGAATCGGCCAAAAAATCTCAGACACAGGCAGACTAGAGCTAACGTTGAAAAACTAGGGCGACAGACGCTCACCGACGGCCCCAAACTGGCCAATGGCCGACCGTCGTCTTGGTGTGTCAGGGCCTTAACAGCAAAAGCTCAGTCCCCTTTAGCCTTTAAGTGTGAGGTGGGAACAGTCAGCAGGTTCCTGCCTGAGGATCTCAGGCTGCGTAGTACAGTAGTTGGTAAGGGGACAGCACTTCAGATATATATTCTGGGGCCATGAAGGGCTTTAAAAGTAATAAGCAAAATCTTAAAATCAATCCTAAAACAAATGGGCAGCCAGTGTAAGGTCATTAAAAGTGGAGTAATGTCCTCTCTTTTTTTGGTTTTTGTTAGGAGTCGCACTGCCGCATTTTTCACAATTTAGAGTCAATTAATTAATGAGTGATTTATACCTGTTAAAAGACCATTATAATAGTCCAACTGTGAGGAAATAAAAGCATGAATAATAGTTTGGGTGTCGTTAAAACTCAGCATTGGCCGTATCCTGGCAATATTCCTCAAATGGCAGTAGGATGACTGGATGACCTTGTTGGTGCGATTCTCAAAAGTGAGGTTATTGTCAAAGAGCACACCCAGTTTCCAGACATTTTGTCACTAAGAGAGGACTGGATACTGGGGTGCAGATTATCAGGACCAATGATAAGGATATGGAGTTTAATTTAAGAAAATTTACCGACATAATATCTGCTAGACAATTTGTAAGGCTGGAGTTTGTAGTTTCGGTCCGCTTTACTGAGAGATACAGCTGCGTGTCATCAGCGTAGCAGTGGAATGAAATTTTAGGTTCAGTTGAAAATAGTGATCATGTCTGTCCAGGTCAAATTGATCACTATAAGCGGATGATTATTATAACCAAATCTTTGTTATTATGCATCATTTTTCATGCAGATTACCATCTAATTGACATTTGTATATTTATTACATCAATACAAAGTAATGAAACAGACCACTTGGCTATTTACTGGCTCGCTACCGATTCTTCTGCCTTTTCCCTCACCGAGGGTGAGGCATTGCCGTTTTTGGCTGGCTCTGCAGCGCAAGCGTGCATGCAAAATAGGGCCCCTTTGCCAGGGCTCCTCGCTCGCTCACCCGGTGAGCGGTGTGGATAGAGGCGGGTGCCGGTCTGCATGTGTGTTGCTGAGCCGGTTGAAGATCGGTAATGGGGGCATTACGTATCGAGGCATTATCAATCCACTTGACGAGGGCGGCTTCAACCGCAGGTGCTTTCTCTGTACGCATTTGTTTTTTATTCAGAGAAAATTAGAAAAAAATATTTTTCCCGTTATGATATCAGTGTGCACGCAGCATCAGCCTCAGGTATCCAGCCGGAAAGCAGACGGTCCACTAGGCAAAGTATCAAGGGAGTAAAGTAATCAACAAACTAAAATTCAATTAACGTATAGTTTTAAAATGTTTTTCCATATGTTGTCATGTATGAAACGACCCAAAATGAACACTGTAAGCGGACTACTTGATTTCTATAAGCAAATTATTTAACAGCGTTAGTATAGGAATGATTCTGTCCCAAGCTTTTTTGATCCATATAAGCGGTTGATTACTGTAACTGTGATCACTATAAGTGGTTTCCACTGTATAATGTGGCCAAGTTACTGCAGTCTGATGGATCGAGGCCGGATGTTTTAATGAGATGTTTGCGCACAGGCAGTCTTCAAATATTCTGGGACGCAGCCAGAGGATAAAGAACTGTTAATTAATCACATCCATTACTTCACAGAGAAATTTAGGAGGTATTATATCTACGGGTCTGTAGGAGCGTTTGAGGTGCGTCACAGTGACCATGAGCTGGCATAAAACTTGATAAAGTAGCACAGTTGGGGCAGGGGGCATCGATAAAAGAATCAGGACCCACAATTTTTGATTGTATCTCGCTGATTTTAGCATTAAAAAGGGTTAAAAATGTAAAGGTCCCATATTGTAGAAAGAGAGATTTTCATGTCTTTTTTTTTTATAAAGCAGGTTTAAGCGTTATAATAATACTGTGAAAGTATTGAAACGCTCAATCCACGGAGAAATACATACATCCCGTATTCAGAATCTGTGCCTTTGAAACAAGCTGTCAGGATTTTTGTACCTTTGTGATGTCACAAATGTACAATATTTAGACCACTACACAGTTTTAAACATAAACCTTCTAAATGTGTCCCAGTTTATTTCCGGTTACAGTGTATGTGTGAATGACATCAGCTGACAGGAAGTAAACATGGACCAAGCTGTTGTCTAGCAACACAATTCCATTGCAATTCCGTTGAAATGCTCTAAAACGGAGCGTTTCAGACATACGGTAAATACAGGCATATTCAGGCAGACAGTATGAGGAAAATAAAGTTTTTTTTGAACATTACATCATGTTAACATGTTGTAGTAGAAACATAAAACACAAGTATGAACGTGAAAATGAGCACGATATGGGACCTTTAAGACATCCCTCACGAGATGACTAACACTGATTAAAACGTAGAGGATATAACCGACGGCCCACAGTGTTAAAAAGAGCTCTGGGGCTGTGCTTATTAGTATGAATTAAACAGAGGAATAATTGGCCCTCCCATTCCTAACCTGCTCATTAAAACAAACCATCAACTCTTTCATTTGTTGATAATGTGTTTGAAGCCTTGTCTTCCTCCACCTCCGTTCCACCCTTCTGCAATCTCTTTTATGAGTGTGAACGTCATTATTCATCCAGGGTGCCAATTCTATACTACGTTTAATTCCCGTCTTAAAAGGTGCAACAGGATCTAAAGTGGATGTACAAAGGAGGTTGAAGTCATTCATCAGCTTGTCTGTGTCTGAGGAACTATTTCTGGCATGAAAATTGGATGAAAATATATTACAGTTTCCTCTTTCAAAGTGAGTGGGCGTGTTGTTTGAGTCTTGTTTACCATGTCACTTTGGAAAATACTATCAAATAAAATGCATATGTGATCAGACACGTGCAACTCAATGGGATTTATGGAGCCAATACTCGTACCATAGACACCAGGTGTAAAGTGTGCCCATGGTTATATGTAGGTCTAAGAACATGTTGTTGTCGACCAAATGAATTGACTATGTTAAGAAACTCTGTGTCAGCGTGGATATTAAAATCACCAACTAAAATAAATCACAAGTAAGAACAATGGATGATAAAAAATCGGAATATTCAGGTAAAAAGTCTGATGTAGATCTAGGAGGACGATAGATGATTGCACAGAGGGTGGGGGCTGCTCACTTAATTTAAATAAGTAAAAAATAAAAATAAGTACCTAAAAACTACAGACAACGGTCACCTTAATGGGGTAGCATTTTAACCGTTTGTGAAACACTGCAGTAAACCTCCACCGCGCCTATTTAATCTGAAAACAATCGTAAGATATGGGGGGGGGGGGGGGTGCGGGGTGGGGGGGTGTTCACAAACCTGACAGTCATCCCCACATTTCAACCATGTCTCTGTTAAAGCATAATATCAAGCTGATTAGAAATGATAAAATCATTTATAATAAAAAGTCTGGCTAGAGAGAGCTCTAATATTAAAAAGACAAGACAAAATAAGGGTGCAAATGAACACTTAATAAATTAGATGACACAATAGGTCTTGTAGGCCTTACACAAGACTTCCTGTTGCTAATCTTGATCGGGATATTAAAAATGTCAACAGAGGGATAGAAGTCAAGAGCAGCAGTACATTTATCCTTCACATTACGGTGTCAGACTTTCAACCTCATCACATCCTTTGTTATCACATTTCTAAGTACACCAGCTAGCATATTTCTCAAAATCGGCAACCAGGATATATTGTTCGCACATGTAAAGACACAACCAGGGATACTCCAAAAGCCTAATCATACCCGGGGTACTAGTGTCCATGTATACACACTCATTGATGTGGCATCTCATGGCTCCATTTATTGTCCTATGGTCTTTGCAGAGAAAGAAAAGCAGGATACAATAAGCATAGCATATAACTTCTCTCCTTTTCTTTTAATTGAAATTAAAAAAAGTGTTTTATTACTTTCTGTTCTAATAACATTATTAACTAGCTTTAATAACTTCAATATGAACGCTTACATAGATACACAGAATACATTAATTTAGCACTAGTGGAGGAAGTATTCAGATCCTTTACTTCACTACTTACTGCAATATAAAAATACTCCGTTACAAGTAAAAGACCAGCAATGAAAATGTAAATTTAAGTAAAAGTGGGTAAGTATTATTGCAAAATGTACTTAAAAAATTAATCATAAAGCAAGCTGTGTATGTTAATATTTATTATATTATTGAATTACTATTTCTGATGCATTTGTGTAAGTAATATTTTACTGTTGTAGTTGGTCGAGGTGGAGCAAATTCAAATTATTTTATGTACTGCTGAGATAGTTCACTCTATAACAATTCGTCATATTGTATAAGATCATATGTTTTGTATGTAAAATCTTAACCTGTAAAGTAACTAATAACAAAAGCTGTCATAAATGTAGAGGACTAAAAACTACAATATTTTCCTCTAAAGCGTAGTTGAGTAGAAGGATGGATAATACTTGAGTAAAGTACAAGTACCTCATACCATAAGTTACATTTCACCTCTGGAATTCAGCTAGAAGGACAAAAATGTGTTTATTGTGGCTAAACCCGAGTACAGACACACACAGCCCTTCTATACCACACACAGCAAACACACACACACAGCTATAACCACGAACGCTTCTCCGGCACAATGCCTACTCCACAGAGCACCAGCAGAGATGCTGAGATACTGCATGTGCTGACTTTGTGATACAAGTGGGAAGATACAAAGCGCTTGTTCAGAGAAAGAGGGTGAGAACAGGGAAGATGAAGGCGGCGTTTGTTTGCGTGCGAGGCGAAGCAGAAGTGGAAGTCACAGCAGTGCAGAGAACTGGAGTGAGGCAGTAAAATACTGTGTTGGCAGAACTACTGACCCCAATACTGCACTCAAATCTTAGAGGGAGAAAAAAAAAGAACTCAAAAGCCGTCTCCTGGAGAGACAGAGCGCCTCGGGCTACACATGGCAGCTGCACATGAACACGAATGTATAGGCTCGGAGGAGGTAATGCAAGCACGCACCTACGCACAGGCTTACCTACACGCTTTTCATGCCTATACACGTGCCGTCTCGCACACACTGTTATCCTGAGGCCCGGCATCGGATAACTTCCGACCCTCTTTAGTCCATAAAGAAGTGTATCCTCTCTCTTCTCCCTGTGCCTCGATATCTGACAGATAGAGAAAAACAGACGTTTCTGCTTTTCCCGGCACAGCAAAGACTTTGTAAAGTCAACCTTTTGTTTAGCAGTAAACATCCTGAATAACAAGAAGTTTCAGGTAATTTGATCAGCTTGTGCTCTATTTTTTTTCCAATAGACTGTCTGAGTGCGTGTTCATGCTTTTTCCAATAAATGCATTTATGCTTGTTTATCTGTCTGCCATTCAGATTTGGTGTATGTGTGCACACAAATGTGTTCGCGTAATTTGTGCATATATTGAGATGTCTGGGTGAGGAAATGTGTATCTTTTCTTCTTTATAAGTGTGTGGGTATATTACTCAAATCCAGTGCTGTGAAAGTTATCTCCCGTCGGCGGCAGAGGCTGCCCGCAGAGGAACGCTCTATAATTAGGGGTCAATTAGGGTCAATTGGATCGATACTGCCGGAGTAGGAGAGTCTTCGGCAGTGTGTATAATGCCTTATCAGTCCGCCACAGAGGCTGTTGGTTTAGGTAATGATGTATGTGTTTACACAGTGTATTAGAATGCAGTTAATCTCATCCTCTGTATAAATGACAAAACGGGATGACGGACCCAAACGCAGGGTTTCTGCATGGGTCTGGGGAGTGCAAGAAAGTTTGGGAAGTAAATCTGATTCGCAGGTCTTGAAAAGTTTAAGGTTAGTTGTCTTCAATTAATGCTTCTCTCTCTCTCTCTCTCTCTCTCTCTCTCTCACTCCTGTGATCTGTGTCTGTGTGATGGTGGTGAAGGACAGATCCTCCTGCGCTGGATGCGTTCATCATGGACAAAGCCCTGTTGGACTTTGAGGTCTCCATCGACGCGGAGTGCAAACTGCTCACCGTGGGGAAGCCTTTCGCCATTGAAGGTGCGCTTTCACACACACACACACACACAAAGATACACTTGTTTTTATTACTTGTGAGGACACTTATAGTCATTCCCTGGTGGCATTTTTTAAAAAAAATCTTGGTTTCTTTGACCTTTGCTTGACCTTTCCTGTCAAATTTAACGCGATAATAACACGTTAACACCACTAATTTCTTTAACACATTAAGGCAACTTGCAATTTTTTAGGTTGTAGCCCGCTCGGTTTAAAGCAGTTAAAGCTAGAGTGAAGATACTGGTATCATATGACCTCTGACCTCAGGATATGTGAATGAAAATGGGTTCTATGGGTACCCACGAGTCTCCCCTTTACAGACATGCCCACTTTATGATAATCACATGCAGTTTGGGGCAAGTCATAGTCAAGTCAGCACACTGACACACTGACAGCTGTTGTTGCCTGTTGGGCTGCAGTTTGCCATGTTATGATTTCAGCATATTTTTTAATGGTAAATGCAGTACCTGTGAGGGTTTCTGGACAAAATGTGTCATTGTTTTGTGTTGTTAATTGATTTCCAATAATAAATATATACATCCATTTGCATAAAGCTAGCAAATTTTCTCACTCCCATGTTGATAAGTGTATTAAATACTTGATAAATCTCCCTTTAAGGTACATTTTGAACAGATAAAAAAAAATGTGTGATTAATAGTGATTAACTATCTTAATCGATTGACAGCTCTAATATAATCACATAGCACAAACAACAAAAACATACTGCCACACACCGCCACAACAACAACACAGTAACCATACAATAAATACAATGCAGTGCAACCAGATGGCTCATGCCCTTGAAGTGACAAGTTAAAGTTTATGTGCTTGTTTATACAACCAGTGAAGCATTTCAGATGCGTATTGCTTCGGGATAAGTGCTATTGTGGAAACGAGATTTCTAGTCTTAATACTGTGTAGACTCTTACCCGAAGGTAGAATGGAGACTGAATGGAGGGTTTACAGGCTGTGAGGAGTCCTTTCACATTTTCTAATCTAACCGAAATCTAATTTTCTTTTTACTGTCCAGTCCGTGTCTTTATTTCCTCTTTTTTCTTTTTCCACTCTTTGAAGCACATGCCATACAGGTTTATTTGAACCAAAACCACTAAATGTCTTTCCCCAACCTTTACACAAACCATAACCTAATAATAGTTGTATTTTTAACCCTAAAATCTAGTCTTATATGTTAATATCCTAAAATAAATTGACCTGCTTTTTGTTCCCAGATGGCAGGTGAGTCCCCACAATGGTGATTCAGTAGGCTACTCACACAGACATACACACACACACACACACACACACACACACACACACACACACACACACACACCAAAAGTGGCTCTCACACATATACTGTACATACACACTTGTGCATGCACTCATACACATAAGAAATTGCGTAAAAATACTGTACCTGTACACACATGACATACTGTATAGAGAGGCGACGTCCCTCCCCTTCCGTGGACCCCCATTTCGGATAGAATTTGTACGGTAGTCAACAGCGAACAACCTTTTTTTTTTATCCAGTTTGAATTGCGTCATGAATCACACATATGATGTTTGTTGAATTAAAACAGAATTTTGCAAGTCAAGAAAGTCGCTGTTTGTTGTAGTATCATTTAGTTTTTTGTGAAACCGCTCAGTTGACTACATCACTCGTCTCGCACAATATACGTCACCAACACTAGCTAGCTAACTTAACTATGTTCCACGCACAAATGAAACGTTATCTTACCTGATGTGTTTTATCCAGAGACTCCTGCTCTTTTTATCAGCCGGGAAGCTCATGTGTTGAGCTCATGTGTTGAGACATCCAAGTATGAAACACACAGGCATCGTAGCTTCAGAGAGAAACTTTTGGGTGTGTAGTCTTTCTAATTACGCATTTTCATAGTCTGATACTTCAACAGTTTTACAACAAACTGCAACTTTCTTGACTTGCAAAATTATGTTTTTAATTGACAAACATAACATGTATGATTCATGGCGCAATTCAAACGGTATCAAAACAATATTTTCTATTTTTTTCCGAAATATGTTCCCATGGTGGTCCACCGGAGGGGGCGGGACTTCACCTCTCTATAAAACCGCTCTCTCTTTCATGCAGCATTCAAGCAACACAGACAAACATACATACATATGTATACTATATACACCTTAAAGCATGCACATCTACACACACAAACACATACACACTTATAAGAAACATACAGTATGCACATACTGACACACACATTCAGAAAGAGGATCAAATACTGTTGTTAGCTACATGACTGACAGAATAACACATTGATTCACTGGATGAACTTATAACGCTGCAGGTAAAAGTACTCAACCATCTATTATTAACAACAACGCCCAGTCAGAGCACTTTGGAATTAACGCTTACAGGTCAAATTAACTGCAGCATAGTCATGGAGCGCATAGACAAATCCACTGCCAGTCAACAAAAAAAAAAACAGCTAATGATCCACTGAGGGAGTTATCATTTTCAAGTTTTTGTACATTGCTGCACGAATGAATGAGCTAACGCAGGTGAATGTGTGTGAGAGCACTGATGGTTGCATCCTGTGTTCTGGTGCTATTGTTGAAGGAAATTGTTTTCTTTCAGTGGGAGGACATGTTTTTCCAAAGTAAAGTCATTACTTCTTCTTCTATCTGAAAAAAATCACGATATGAACCACGGCAAGCGAAGAAAAACGAAAAGCCACAGAATAGAGGCAAGAGCAAAAAAAACATTTTCCACTGCTGCCTGTTTTCATGTTAACAAAGTTGAATTTTTCAGTTTTCCTTCCATCTTTTTATCCTCCTTCTACACCTACAACTTATGTATGTGTACTACTCAAACTAAAACTACTAGAAAAAAGTCTAAATTCGTACATTAGTAATATCCTATTAAAGAAGTTCTAAAATATTACCAAAAATATATATATTTATGTGGTATGTAGTGGAACATGCTGACCTATTTGTGCTGGCTTCAGTTACAATATCCTGCAAGCACTGACATGAAATCCTTATCTTACTAGTCGGCAGACACAACTGCAACTTGCATCACTGTGTGCAGCATTGCTTTGTTAGTCAGTAAGTCAATACGGCCTCATTTCATTCTGTTTTGAGATATGGATACTTTGGTTACAAGTCTAATTGCCATTGTGTTGTGTTCATTAGCTAATGATAAATTACCAGTAATAAATTGTGTTTTTGCCAAAGTAATTAATCGCTTTGCACAACCATTATAGCCAGATGTAGATTATTATGACTAGTAGCAGCAGTAATGATAGCAATTAGGGCTGTCGCAATATTGCAATACGGCGCTACTCACAAGCCAACCGGAGGGGATGGCAAGCAACCGCCACAACCGCTATGTTCACGTTTTTTCTTTTTTGAATTCTTTGCAATGGGAGCGCCGCGTATTTACAATATGCTACAAACGCCAGCAGCGTGACGAGGCGCTGAGCATCTATTCTGTTCTGAGCGCTGCACATTTGGTGTTTTTTATCTGGTCGACGAGAGTTGAACAAGACTCAGTCAAAACCGAGTATATGGCAGGACAGTCTGTGAATTTGTGGCTGAATTGTTCCACAAATTGTCAGTGGTCATGTCTATAATGTTGGCGAGGACGAGGACGCTGTTCCACTGAACTGGCCGTTCAAGCGGTGAAGTACCCGATCGTGGAATGCACCTGATTGGTCCCTGGCCTTCTGCTTGCCGTTTCCAACAGGAAACAACATGGCGGCCTGCTCGTAAACTTTCTGTTATTCCGTCCAAACAATCCACCAAAATCTACTTCTGAAAACATGTTCAGCGAGAAATAGGCGACGCCACTGCTGAATCTGGTTTCATTTTAGAACTACATCGCCTAGTTTCACTGCTCGGTCCAAGTTTCGTGACCCGGACGTGTCGCGCCGAACAGGCTCATTTGCATAACAGACTGTTGCCGCCTTTTCATTTTGAAAGAGCAACGGCTAATGAGAAAACAAAAACACTCGGCCGACCCTTCACCCCGACAGCCCCAGTAGCTATAGTAGTAGTAGTAGTAGTAGTATTAGAAGAAGTTTCCTTAAGCAGGGTTTTTCCTGCATAGAGAATTACGAGGCGGCCGCCTCCGTCAAATTTCATCCCGCCTCCAGCTCTCTACAAAACTGTGACTATTTTCTAGTCAGTCAACCGGGAAAGGCGAAAACTACCAAAGAAAAGAGACGTGTTTTCGGCTGGACCGCTGCAAAGCGGGAGCAACCGTGTGTCTGCTGGTATGTCTTAGCCACCACAGCAAAACAATCACTAAAGAAAACAAAACTCCTTTGCCCTAACGCTCGATGTTTTAATATAGTTTTATATTGGCAGCTGGCGTTTATTAATGCCGTTGCAAGCAGCAGTCGACGTTTGTGAAAGCCGCTCCACGCGCCTGAATAGTTTCATAATGAACTGAAAATATGTTTACACTCAACGGGTGGGCTGGCTGGCCCTCGCCGGGCGCATTTCCTACACCGTGAGCTTTACAGCTCGCCCTCGCCGCTCCCCGCGGGGCCACGGACTGTGCTCGCTATGCGCTCTCACACAGACGCGACTGCCAAGAGCTCATTTTAACTATTTGTCATATTTAATAATAATATACTACTTAATAACACACCTCAGTTTATTAGTTGATTTATGTTTTGTATTAAGAATCTGAATCTGTGAGTAGTTAGTAGTAACTAATATTGTCAAATAAATAATAGAAGTTAAAAGATGTAGCCTACAGCAGTGGAGTAGAAGTGAGCTATAAAGCTACATAAAATGGAAATACTCAAATAAAGTACAAGTACCCCAAAATTGTACTTAAGTGCAGTACTAGTCTAAATGTACGTACTTTACATTCCACTCTGCTAGAGCACAAAATTGCTTTCAAGAGCACAAGATCTAGCCTCTAGACTCTTAATAGCTCCAGCCTCTTCATTTTGCTCTCAAAGTGCACCAGATTGATGCATTTAATTTTAAAATGTACAAAATTTTCTTCCGGAGGAGCATGCCCACAGACCCGCCCTAGAGGGTCCGAGGTCAGGATGGTAACACCTCCGCCTCATTTTGAGCCAGGAAAACCCCCGCTTGAGGGCGATGTGTATGCTCCAGACTGAATACATATGAGCGGCGGGAACAAGAGTAAATTGTATCGCTTTTACAAATAAAACCTGCTGGCGACCTGTCGAAAGAAATTACGTCTTAGCTCTAATAAAAGTCCTTTCATTTAGGTAAATAGAGGTTACAGCCATTATAGCAAGTTTTATTGTATTCTCGTCACCTGTCATCTGCACATATACGCCTTCTGAAGGTGACTTTGAAGTGAAATTTCCACTGGCTGAACACATTTATTGGATGTATCAAGCGTTTAACCTCTAACCCAAACTTGTCACTGTAAGGTTTTTACAGGTATAGAATTAACGTGTGCACTCGTGCCTGGCGCTGACGTACATTTAAGTGCATGCATATTACGTGTGTGTGTGTGTGCACTTTCATGTGTATTTGCTTCAATTCTGCCTTTTCTTTTCTCCTCCCACCTCTGAGACAGATATAGAAGACAGTAAGTAGATGCTAGTCAAGGTGCCGCTTGGGTGCCAACACTGACTTTGATACCATTTCTCTGTCAATCAAAGTGTAACCTCAGAAAGACCCGACTCCCACACTCCCTACTCACTGTACAACTCTTGTTCACCTACTGCTTTCTTCGCTGTAAAGACAAAGTGAGCCGAGAGACATGGCCGCGGCGTTGCTCGTGATTGTGAGGATGAGAAAACAGTTCTCATTGGTATGTAGAGTGGGTCAGTTTTGATCACTACCTGATTGGTTGTCGACATGAAAAAGCAGGCGAAGAACCCAAGCGGTCTTTGGTAGCCATTCACCCCCACAGCCTGCGTGAAGAAGAATGAGATGGGTGTGAATGAGTCTGAATGGTAAGAAAGAGCAGGAAATGGCCCAGACGGGGAAATGTGAGCGAGGAAAAACACAAGAGGAGAGGAGATGGGGGGAAAAAAAAAAAGAGGACAGGAGATGGAAGAAGTAAGTAAGAGGAAGCACAACAAAGGTAAAGAAAGGGAGGGCCGGTGAGGGGGTGTGAGCGAGGTGGGAGTTGAGCACAAGAAGGAGATAGAGGGCTTTCATTTGCCCACTGCCAGTTTGCGCCTTTCTGCACAGCGAGTGATAAAAGAGCCAGCCAACAGAGTCCCCTAATCAAGACAAACCTTCACCCCAAGCAGATGGAGCGAGGGAGGGGGGAGGACAGGACAGAGAGAGAGAGAAAGGATGGAGGGGGAAAAAAAAGAGAAAGGAAGTGTTATTTGGTCCATATGAGGATGCAGGCAGGATTTATAGAGCGGTTTGTGGTCAGGAGATACAGGGAGACGGAGGAATTGGGACTGTGGAGCCGCTGCGGGCGAGGTGCTGATGCTGAAATCTTCGGGCTACTTAAGTGGAGAGAGATGCGAGGGTGTCGCTGTGCGTCTGTTTTCACTGAGTGCTGTTGGGAGATGTTTACGACAGCCCAGACACACCCCATTAATAATATTGCCACAGAACACGCAGCCGCTCGCTGCTTGTTTGTATGTGTGTGTGTGTCTGTGTGTGGGTGTGCGTGTGTGCATTAGTGGTCTGCCGAAGCTCAGTGGAGCAGGACAGAGCGCGTCTGAAGATCAGAATGAGGCTTGCAGAAGAGTTTGTTGCCGGGGTGAGACTGTTGTTGGTCGGGCAGATCACGTCTGGCAGGAGGGACGTATACAGATGCCTTTGTCTGCTTAGGAGCGCGTTCATGTGTGTGTGTGTGTGTGGTAGAAATGTTGAATTCCAACGTAAGATAGCGTCCCTTTAACAAAATATGCCTCACAGAATGCACTGTTAAAGTTGATTACTTTGTATGTTTGACGCATTTCAGGATTCACTGTTTACAAACTGTGCTTTTATGCTGCTGTGTCTTGCCCTGTCGAGCTTTAACGAATGAAACTGATCATGTAGAGTTGAATCGATTAGTCGATAGGAAAAAAGTTAATAAGAAACTATTGTGATAAATGGAGGGGTCTGTGGCCCGAATGCACGGGGCCAGCTGTAAGACCCTCAGAGCGTAGGATGCGGCTTACAATTTAGTTAAAGATAAAACATACCTTGATCGACATTAATTAATTAATTTGTTTTGGGGGAAAGAGATCAGGGGGGGGGGTATCTAGGGGTGACTCATTTCTCTGTCTTAAAGAGGACATGTCGTGCTCATTTTCAAGTGTATACTTGTATTTTGGGTTTCTACTAGAACATGTTTACATGCTTAATGTTCAAAAAACACTTTATTTCTCTCAGACCGGCTGCGGTGAAGCACCTCTTTTCACCGTTTGCCTTAAACGCTCCTGCCCATCCTATTCAGGGTCGCGTGGGTGGGGGGGCTGGAGCTGATCCCAGCTGACAGCTGGACAGGTCGCCAGACTATCACAGGGCTGACACATAGAGACAGACAACAATTCGCGCTCACATTCACACCTACGGGCAATTTAGAGTCAACAATTAACCTAATTATCAATAAACCTAAATTGCATGTCCTTGGACTGTGGGAGGAAACCGAAGAACCCGTAGAAAACCCACGCTAACACGGGGAGAACGTGCAAACTCCACACAGAAGGGCCCCAAGCCGGATTCGAAACCTACGACCCTCTTGCTTTGAGGCGACAGTGCTAACCACTGCAGCACCGTGGTGCTACCTGGTTGGTACTAATGGATTCCCTATTTTCTAGTTTCATATGATGCCACTATCTTCACTCTAGCTTTAAAACTGAGCTCGCTACAACCTAAAAATCGCAAGTTTAGTTAATGCATTAAAGAAATTAGTGGCGTTAAAACAAATTTACGTTAACGCGTTATTATCGCATTAAAGGCAGGGTTGACGATGTTATCCAGTAATACACTATTTGTTATATTGGTTGAAATGGTCTTTACACCCCGACAGCGATCCATTACTTATGAGCTCTGAAAAAAGACCGGGAAAGAGCCGTAGTCTGTTGCTGCTGTAATCCTGTAAAAACGTCTACCAATCACTGCCTCGCGGTCCGCTTGGAAAGAACCAATCGGAAGCCTCCCTGCCTCCTTGCTCGTTCTCTACCCTTGGCGTGCAGCAGCCTGAACTCAAAGCGCGTCGCCGCTGCACGTTTCCTGGAGAATGGAAGAGAAAACTCAGCCAGCAGTAGCACTGCCGCGGTTACTTGTCATGAGGAAGCGTTGTTGAGTTGAGGTCCTCTCTCCGCTCTGTGTCTGTGAAGTAGTTACGATGCGCAGTGCTCGTGCATGTGTGTAGGGGGGCGTTGCCTTGGAAGGAGCCCCGAGGGGAGGGGGTGGGATTAGACGGAGCTCCTGAGGCGATGCTCCTTCAAATTATGCTAGTGTTCCAACATCGTCGACCCTATCTTTAACTTTGACAGCCCTACAGTAAATCCTTTGGCACACAGGAAATTACGTTTTACATTTCCAGCCGCAATTAACCGGCCGAAGGAATGTTACGTATAGAAAGTCAAACGTCATTAACAGAAATGCAAGAAAAAGACTTAATAATCCTTGAAATAATCTTTTAGAACTATAGCACAAAGCACAAAAGAAAGTAGTGCTTGGGAGCAAAGCTGTCATAAAAAAGTAGTATTACAAAGATAATAATTTATGAAAGATCATAAGTTCTCCGCTTCGGAAAAGAGTTACGCTTTCGATCTGTATGTCGAAATAAGGTAGTAAAATTTTTATAGCCTTTATAAAGTGTTTTGGAGTAAAACTTGATGTGCTCGGGTGTGTCTGTGAGCGACTGAGTAGGTGTGTGGGGGATTTGAGTGACAGCTTTGGGACTTGTGATGGAGTATGCGGATGTCTGGGGGAAAGAATCAAAACAAATGACAAGTGGCTGCCCACTTGTATTTCACTACATGACTGAGTGCTCTAAAGAAAATGTGGATGGAGATAGGCTGATGACAGAAAAATGGTGTCTGTCTGCTGGAGGAAAAAAAAAAAGAAAGAGGGAGGGAGACGTACGGAGACAAAGCAGTGGACTCGGGAGAGGAATCGAAAGATAAAGACAAGAATGGAGTGAAGCAGAAATTGAGTGAAATTGAAGGGATGACAGAGATAAGCAGCGGACTAACAGAGGGAGAGACTAGCGGCAATGGTGGGAGAGAAATGACCTCGGGCTGAGAGAGAGGAGGGATGAGAGGAAGGAAGTGAGGACAGAAGGGAAAGGGAAGCTGAGGCGGCCTTCGTCACGTAGGAAGCAGAGTGTGACAGTTACGTGAACCTTAACTATTCTCTGTTTCTGTCCGCAACCCCCATCAGGCTCACACACCTTGACAGCCAGCACACACTCGAAAACAGCTGCCAAGTCCGCGACAATCACGCACACGCACCGAAACGCTGTTGGCACGTCGGTGCCTTTCACTGCAGCACAGATGAAATGAAACAAACAACCCCAGGAGGTCTTGTATAGCAATAAATCTCCGAGAGGCTCTTTTGATTCTGAGCTGAGAGATATATTTCTCTCGTTTTGTACCTGCGGAAATGTAATGCTAAGCAGGGAAGGGACGGGCAAGAGCTGCATTTCTCTCCAGCCTTCAAGTCGCGATGATACATGAGGGTGCCACTTCTGAAATTAAAGCAATGAACAGCGGTGGGGAAAAGTACTTAAATCTGTTGCTTAATTAAAAATATTGTAGTTATATAATTTTTATTGGTGTATATTTTATTGCTGCGTCTGGTCTCATTACTCCACGCACACACTGCCAGTGTTTTGCCTTTACCAAGAGGGAAACCAGGAAGTCCGAGGCAATACCAATCAAGGGATGGTAAAAACAGTTTCTACAAATCAAGCGCAGATTAATATTTAATGTCCTAGAACGGCCGTTAAATCCATATCGGTGACAGCGGCAGGTTTGATCTCTAATTGCACATAATATGTTATTGCATGTAAACAAACATCACTGTGCAAAGTAATCAATAACTGCAGCTGTCAATTTAATGTACAGATGGTAGAGTAGGAAGGACACTTAGAATTTGTACTCAAATATGGTACTTAACTATGCTTGGTATCTATATAAATTTAAACTACACCACTGTAAAACTAGTATAAATGTAAATTTTGTGTATTAACATTACACATTTAATTGGATTTTTATTAATTGCAAAGGAACACCATCAAAAAAAAGAGCTCTAATGTCAGCACGTTATGAAGTTCCCCCTGCAAATGGAGTGAAACTGGCCTTTGTTTGGCCTTTGCGCAAAACCCGAGTCTTGTATCTGTAACCGGAGGGGATGAGTGTGAAGTGAGCGTGGAGTGGATGCTCTGCGTCATAGACTACGATAAGTGTTGTGCAACTGTCGGCTGTGGTGATGGGGTCAGGGTGGGTGAGGGGTAGAGGGTCCAATTATATTTTGATGCTGTGTGGGTGATTTTTATGGAACCTGGAAGTGTGTGGACAAAACGGATTCCATAGCTGGAGAAGGATGGTATTCTCTTTCAACACGTTCAGATTTTTATGTTTTTTTCTTTCAAAGTATGTCATAAAAGTGCCAGTAAAAATAGAATATTTTCTATATCTATTTTATGCCGATGGCTTTATCAGTGCTTGTGCACATAAATTTAGGTATCTGGAGTGCCTAACAACGTATAGACTGTATTAAAGAAGTGGACGTAGTTACCGTGACGTCACCCCAAGTGACACGAGAGGGTGGAGCTAAGTACAACCGAACACTGAATAAGACATTTTCACGCGACCAAAAAGGTTATAATTAACTTTCATGAACTGAAAACACACTGTGAAAGGGTTAAAGTTCTACGCCAAAAACACGGACAACTCCTAGACCAGACAACACCGTGGTAGCGACCTGTCAATCACAAGGTAGCCACGCCCTAAAGTATACCCTGCATTATGGTTTATTTGACTCTAAATGGGACCATAATTTACTAAATGAACATCATGCTGTATTCAAGAAGACTTGAAACTAGCGATTGAGACCATAAACTCATGTTTATAATGTTTATTGAAATAATAAATCAAGTGAAGTAGGGTCATTTTCTCATAGACTTCTATATAATCAGACTTCTTTTTGCAACCAGAGGAGTCGCCCCCTGCTGGCTATTAGAAAGAATGCAAGTTTAAGGCACTTCAGCATTGGCTTCACTTTTCAAACCCAGAGGTAGCACTCTGCTAGCAAGACAACGCAGTCAGTTTTGTCACATGCAGACTCATTAGAATATACCACCATGGCTTGAGAACTACCTTTGCAAAGGTGCACCATATTTTTCTCGCAAGCCAATCAGAGCAGACTGGGCTTTTTCGGGAGGGGGCTTTAAAGAGACAGGCGCTAAAACGGAGCATTTCAGAGAAAAAGTGAATACACTTATATTCAGACAGACACTATGAGAAAAATAATTTGTCTTTGAACATTAAAGCCTGTAAACATGTTTGAGTAGAAACCCAAAATACAAGTGTGAACCTAAAAAATGAGCATGATATGTCCCCTTTAATATTCTCCAAGCTTCAGAGGGCTGAAAACACTGATGGAAATGTAGTCAAGTAACAAATTAAAAATAACCAAGCACACACGAAAGCAAAAAAGCAACTAAAAACATTAATTCAGGGTGACAAAGGAATGGAGTATGGTGCACAGGTGAGAAAAGAGTAATTTAAGAAAACATCTCAAATAAATTAAAATGTTACATAACAGCATTGAAAAAGGACATGACTGGCATTTCTTCACCTTAATTTTGAGTCTCCTCTCGTAACACATGGTGGTGCTGGACCACCTCCTCCCACATAGTGTTTTCATTTACACAGAAGTAATTTATATTACACTAATAAATCACCGCAGGGTGACCACGGCCACGTGAGAGCATATCCCAAGGGAACATAACTGCCTGTGAGGAGCACCGTCAGGTAAAATATGAGCACCCTATCCACAGAAGGGAGTCTAGCGGGGTTGAGTCAAACTTGATCCCACTACAACCCCGGAGACAACTCCATGTCAGCCCAAAACTCTGACAGATGTGGGTTGCTGGGAGTGGGAATGAGCGTCGGGCGCGAAACAATTTGTCATTTTATCTTGTGAAGTGTTTCATAGTGTAACAAGTCTGGTCTAAGTGTAGGATGCCTCACAAGGCTGTGACAGAAAGACTAGTAGTTTGACAACGTCTGTGCAGCATGCTCCTTGATGCTTCAGAGGCCTTAGATGTCGACATTGATCACAGAGGTCTATCTCTAGTCCTGCACTAATCCATCTTTTCCTCTCCCGATACCAATTCCAATACCTCAACTAAAGGTACCGATCAGATACCAGTGCTCTCTTTTTAACAGCTTTAAAGATTTGTAAACCTCTGGAACTCTTTTCGACTCATTTTTATGGAGGGTAACACGAGGCCAGGGGTTGCTGTGGCATTAAAAATTGAGCCTGCTGTGACTAAATGTAACTGATAGCGGAAACAGTGAATTTTTATAACGACACTGGCAAAGAAACTGTATTTAATGTTGATGGGTAACATCTGGCCAATACCTGATCCACTTAAAGGTACAGTTTGTAGCATTTAGGGGGATCAATTGGCAGAAATGGAATATCATATTAGGGTCCGTGTCCACTAAAGTGTTTTTTCCCAGCTGAAAACGCCGGACGCTCCTCTGAAAACGCTCCGCTGGGAGCGCTTGAGAGCACTTTGTAGGCGCAGCATTGCTTAAGCTGAGACGCTTTGGTTGCGTCTGGCTGCTATGATACGGAATATCCACGGAAGTAAACATGTCGGCACCGGTCAGGACAAGGTAGTGTGCTTGCTCCATAGATATAGCTTGCTCTGGATGAATGGAACGCTGTAGGGAGAGATGACGGACCTGCCGGTTTATAAGGTTTCATGAGATTTTGTGGCTGAGGAAACATCTCGGCGAGTACGATCGTTCGGTTGAGATTCAGATCAACTTTATTATCCCACACAGGAAATTAGTTTGGTCCAGTGCTCCAGACATGAGGACAGCATAAAGTCCACAGTAAAAACAATAACACACACAATGAGACCACAACATACCCATAATAAAACACATTTGATCACGTCTTTGTGGTATTTGTCCCGCCCCTCCTCCACTGTGATTGGACGGCTGGGTAAAAAGTGACCGTGCCGAGCACAGCGATTTACCCAAAGTTGAACATTTTCAACTTTTGGCGACCTGAAAAAAAAACACCAATTCTGCAGCGCTTGATGCAGAATAGACGCTTAGCACTTCGTCACGCTGCTGGCGTTTTTACCACGGTGTAAATACGTGATTCTCTCATTGCAAAGCATTAAGAAAATACGCTGGCCTCAGGAAAAAAAAAAAATGCTTTGGTGGACACGGGCCCTTAATGTTTTCTTTAGTGTATAATCACCTGAAAATACGAATATTTGTGTTTTCGTTAGCTTAGAATGAGCCGTTTATATCTACATACGGAGCGTGTCCTCTCTTCACGGAGCCGGCTGCCATGTTTCTACAGTATCCCAGAACGGACAAACCAAACACTGGCTCTAGAGAGGGCCATTCACGTTTTCACGCCGGCAACAGTAGTTCTCCTGCACGTTTGGCACATGGCAAAAGTTTCAGTTGGCAACCTCACCGCTAGATGCTGCCACATCCTACACACTGCACCTTTAAGGCACCACCTTTGCAAACTCTTGCAGATCATAAAAGACAGCAGGCTAATATTAGTCTTATCCTGGCATTAGATGTGCCTACTGTTTTGTTGTGAGAAGCCTCTCAAGCTGTAAGTATAGAAAGTGATAAATGGAGGAGAAAACCGGTCAATACCATAATTTGATCCACTACAGTACGTACTCTGTACCACAAGAGACACCACCTTTGTTTCCCTACACAAATACTACACCCAGCACAATGTATACAGTATGCACTGTACCTGAAAAAAAGTGTTGATTCAGATTCTAACTGAAGCCTGTACACCCATAAATCTCCTTTTTTCCAGAGGGCATCTGCCCTTTGGCTAACCGCACCTGGCTGACTGTGGTTTCCTATACGCATTATACACCAAGTTAGACTTTAGTCTCCTCCTCGGGCACGCCTCTCAGGTTCTGTTAGATGCAGCATATGTATTTACACCTGTGTGTGTGTGTGTGTGTGTGTCTCCTCTTTCAGGCTACGGTATCGGCCTGCCCCAGGGCTCTCCTCTAACCCGTAATGTGTCAGAGTTCGTGAGTCGCTACAAGTCTGACGGCTTCATGGACATGCTACATGACAAATGGTATAAGGTCGTGCCCTGCGGGAAGCGAGTCTTTGCAGTGACGGAGGTAAGTCATCGGCGGGACAGAGTGTGTTCGTGTGTTGTGTACGTGTGCGGTGTGTAAAGCGAAGCCGTCTGCCACTGTACTCCTGTAATCGAGTCTCCCTTTGGGACACGGACTGGATTGCCTGCCAGCTAAGCGCACACGCACTGACGGACACACACACACACAGAGACAAAGACGTACAATCACATAAACTCGGGCCTATTTACTGACCTTAACCAGAGTTACAGGCACGTACTGTCTGAGTGTCGATACTTATATCTGTCTTATGTGCGCTACAGCAGAGAACTCTCAGTTCTCGCCCCCTCCCCCTTTTCTTTTCTCTCTTTTTTAGAGATCTGGGGATCTCTAGACGGAGCGCGCTGTCTGTATCTATATCTCTTGTTTGTGAAGAAAGAAGCAATTCAACTCCCTTTGGCCATCCCTTTTAAAACCCACTTCAAAGTTGAATCGTATTATAGCAAGAGACGCAATTACTCCGTCAGAGGTTTCTCCAGCGAAATGAAAACTTCAACCTGCATCAGGAAGTTATTACTATTCATCCCATTGGAAGCCCAGAGAGCGGGCCTCTCTCGAACAATGCGTGCGATCTTGCCCTCTGGATTGGGAGCAAAAGGAGGTCAGTGTTTGTCGCTGATGAATTCGCCGAGTCAGCATGGGGCTAATTGCCATCGGAGGCGATGCAGAAATGAGCCGGGCGAAGGAAACCTGATTAGAGAGTATTGGAAATGTTCGCCACTGTCTCTTCCCACTTCCTCCAGGCCCGCGAAAGCCTCATAAGAGATAGACGTTATGTCAAGGGGAGTGTGGGCGAACCAAATGGGAACAAACTGCTCTTCAATTAACCGCCGCCTCCTTTCACCGTCTCCCTTCTAACTGCTGTTTCTTTCTATTACCCTCAGTTTTGCTTCCCCCTCAGCTCTTCATGCTTTTCTCTTTTCTCCACATCCTTTTCTTTCTCCAAACCTGTCTTTTACGCTGTCGCCCTCTCCTCTTTATTTCTATTCTCATGGGCTTACTCAGGCACACAACAGCAGAATATCAATTGCACGTTCACAAAAAGTGGCCTAAATAGTAATTATGTAAATACAAGTCATCAATTTCTTTTTTCTTTTTCCCTGTGTCGGCTCACTAATCTGTCACTCCGCCAACCTCTCTTTCGCTCTCTTTCTGCCACCAGACTCTACAGATGGGGATCCAGCATTTTTCAGGCCTCTTTGTGCTGCTGTGTATGGGGGTGGGCGGAGCCTTGCTGACCTTGGCAGGTGAACACACCTTCTATCACCTGGTCATCCCTCGCCTCCGACGCACGCACACACTGCAGTACTGGCTGCACACCAGCCAGGTGAGTGAATCCATCCTGTACTGTACGGATACATGCACATGCCCTCATGTGTCTCTCATGCGCACACACACATACAGAAAAGATGCACAGCTGTAATCTTCACGTTACTCACATGTGTATGAGCACACGCAAAGACACGCATACAGTCACATGCCAGCACTCTGGAGTTAACTCTCTTCTTGCAGGTAAGCTACGCCCTCTACTGTTGGAAACTAGCAGTAGTCTATTTTTAAAACTTAATCACATCATGTTTTATAGGACAAACTTCAATTAATCAGTTTTAAAGTTTAAGCTGAATTTATTGCCAATAAGCACTTTGTTAATTAGCTAATTCATTATTTAAATGAGCTCTATAAAGTTACCTAAATTGTTTAAATTAATTAGTTTAATTAAGTAAAAAGGTATCAAACTG
This sequence comes from Sebastolobus alascanus, assembly GCA_916701645.2. Taxonomy (NCBI): domain Eukaryota; kingdom Metazoa; phylum Chordata; class Actinopteri; order Perciformes; family Sebastidae; genus Sebastolobus; species Sebastolobus alascanus. Next base: position 3,198,463 of record CAKAOJ020000060.1, read on the forward strand.
TTCCCATTGGCAGTGTTTTATTCATTGTTTTTTTTCTATTCTGAGGCAATTGATTTTTATAATTATCTTAGACAGATCATTAAATGTACCTTTTCATTCAAATTCTTTCATAACTTTTTACTCTGTGCAGAATATGCTTTATTTATCATGCAATAGAGCGCTGCAGGAATGAGTCCTAAAACCCGGAAATTTGTTAGCATTTTAGCACACTCGTCTCAAAGTCAATGTTTTTTTTTTAATGGGTTTTTAGTTAGATGCATGAAATAAGTCTGTGGTTCACACAAGCTGAAGAGATTTTAACGTTTTGTTCTACGATATAAAATACGTCAGTAAATATCCTACTAATGTATTTTGAAGCTTTTACGTGTCTTAAAAAAGGCGGTGGCTAACAAGTGGCTAAATGAGACGACTAAACGTCATCACGCTGAGTCGTCCGCCTTTACAGCCTCGTTGTGTATAGCCTACTCGCGCTCATGCGACCGTGGTGTAGTTCGGTTATAGCCTAATGTTAGCTTTTTACTTCTGGCGATTGCATTCACACTTCAAAAATCATAAAGTGGTGTTCATTTGTGAAGATTATCTTGCTGAACAAAACGTGTAAGTATCATAAACGTCTGCCACAGATCTTATTTTCTGCAATAATCCAAAAGCCAATTTTTGTCGAGGGGAACCAAGGAGGGTGAAAAGAGGAGATGTCACGCGTCACATCTTTTGGGTACAACACATACGCAGTAAAATCAATAACAATGCACGACCGCAGCTCCAGTTACACTGCACAATGTGTTATACCCCATAGCTCAAGATCGTGTCCCAGCCTCTTTCAATAGGCCTTGGAGGGAACCAGGGCGATGCCAACTTCCTGGTTGGCCTACAAAAATACGTCATCCCTACACCACTCTATTCAAATCTGTGATTTTGTAAAGAAAGGGATACAAAAGAAACTGACTTAAAGAGATCTGTATAAACTTTTTTTTTGCAATAAAGCTGTTAGAGAATTGGCGCCTTTATGACAACCACAGGAAACACAAATTGGGGATTTTAAAGGTCATATTTTGTTTTTTTATGATCGTCTAGCCATTACCAAATGAGGTGCCTGTGGCGGTATTTCTGAGTGAATAATGGACATCAAGACTGCTGTTTTTTACATCCCTCTGAAAGGGCAACCACTCCCGGGCAGCCTTTAGCATTCATCACCACCCAGCTCAGTTATCTGAGAGGATGACATCTGATTTAGTCCTTCAGGATAATCCCCAGCTAGAGTGAGAGTCTCCCTTTTCCTCAGATATCTTCAGGCATATATATCAGCAAGAATTAAAGCAGAGTCATACCTTCTAACTTGGGTACGTGGGTAAGCGGCTACGCACTTGGGTACCTGAATCAAAAAGGGCTTAACTGATACCTTAACCTCTCTTAAAGTTTTAAGCATAAAAGAACTGTCTCTCACTGAATTTACAATCGTTTAATTGAATTATTCAGAGGAGCACCACAGCAGGATTTGCGAGGAATAGCTAGTAGTCACCTGTACAACTGCGAGAATAATGAATCTCAGAAATTCAATTCTCTCCTGATTTATTTCAGAGCTGATGAAGTGATAACAAATTTCACATTACTAATCAGTAGTTCTCTCATATTGTTTTTCCTTTCTTGCAGAAAATCCACAGAGCCCTCCACACCACATATGAGGATGTCGGGAAGGAGCTGACGGACCTCGACCAAAAGTAATGAAGTCACTAACTGACTTCATCTGCATCTACACACTCGATTGTCACCTTTCATTAAGCCAGAATAAGCCAGCTCAAACGCATCAAGACTAAACAAGTTACATTAGTTTCGTCGGGCAAGACGTTGTTTCAAGAGTTTTCTAGGATTACACATCACTTTTCTGTTGCCAATGCAAACAAATCTACCTAATTCTGTCTTCTGTCAAGAAACTAGCTCTAATTTATCAAAACTCTTAAAGGAAACAGTTTTGGGAAAAAACACTTTTTTTCACTTTTTTGCTGAAAGTTAGATGAGAAACCACTCTCATGTCTGCACATTAAATATGAAGCTACAGCCAGCAACCGGCTAGCTTAGCTTAGCATAAAGACTGGAAACAGAGGGAAACTGCTAGCCTGTCTCTGTCCAAAGATAACAAAATCTGCCTACCAGCACTTCTCTAATTAACACGTTCTATCTTGTTTGTTTAATCCGTTCTCAGCTGCTGACAGCTTAATATTTACCGTACAGACTATTATCAATCTTCTCATCTAGCTCTCTGCAAGACAGCGAATAAGCATATTTCCCAAAATGTCAGACTTTAACTTTTTAAAAAAAAGTCAATTTGTATTGGAAACAGGTTGAAACAGCCACACTTGCAGACTTTTTTCACTTTCAAGAACAAAGTGACATGAACATGATTTAAAGGTCCCACATTGTTGAAAGGGAGATTTCCATGTCTTTTTATGCCTCCGTGCTGGCGACAGACGTGGTCACTCAAGGATGAACTGATCAGATTTTGGTGGTCAAAGGTCACTGTGATCTCACAAAACACGTTTTTGGCCATAGCTCAAGAATTCATATGCTAACTAGAATTGCACTCGGAGAGCGCAGACCTCCACCAATGCGTGACTTTAAAAACAGATCACGGCTCACTGCTGGCGGTTACGTGAGGTGGTTGGCTTATCATTAACACGGTGTGTTTCCGTGTAACGTATCGGTGGATGCCTCTCTCATTCAGCAGCCTTGTTATGTCTGTATAACGTTACTATACGTTGTCTCTCATCTCGTCAGCTACAGTTTTGTTCTTTCTCACCGCGGACGGCCAGCAGCTTCCGCACACACATCCACACACGTCTCTCTCTGCTCCCAGAAGGAGGAAGAAGGCGGGGTCACGCGTCATCAACGCGTCATCAGCTACACTGCGCATGTGTTATACCCTGTGGTCTTAATGCTCAGGCTGATCGGGATTCTTAAAAATATTCCTGAATCCGGATCATGATCCCGATCGCCACCAAAATCTAATGGATTGTTCATTGTGCCACACCCCACCCCTCCAAAAAATGTCATTCAAATCCATTGCGGACTTTTGGAGTAATCCTACTAGCGGACAAACAAACCAACAAATAAACGAACAAACAAACTAACAAACTAACACCAGTGAAAACATAACCTTCTTCCTAGGCCTTCGGCATTGGCGGAGGTACTTATGACAATTTCACACAAATGTATAATAAGATAAAATCATGACGTGATGACATTTTGGACAGACATGGATGTAAACAGCCACTTGACTGGTTGGCGGATGCATGCAAACGTACGGTGGTAATTCTAGTTTGATTATAAAGCAGGTCTAGGTGCTATATAAATACTGGGAAAGTACCAAAACGCTCAATCCACGGAGAAATGCACACATCTCGTATTGTGCCTTTTAAACGAGCCATCAGGATTTCCATAAGGTTGTGATGTCACAACTATACAGTCGCTGGTAGAAGTGCCGCTAGACTCCGTGTAGTTGACACACCCAGTGAGTCCCCGGCTGCAGTGATGCTTTGAAGCCAGCGACAGCGCAGATGCGGGAGACCGGAAAGCGCTGACCAATCAGAGCAGACTGGGCTTTTTCGGGAGTTGGTCTTAAAGAGACAGGTGCTAAAACGGAGCGTTTCAGACAGAGTGTGAATACAGGTATATTCAGACAGACAGGATGAGAAAAATAATGTGTTTTTTGAACATTTAAGCATGTAAACATGTTCTAGTAGAAACCCAAAATGCAAGTATGAACCTGAAAATGAGCATGAAATTTCCCCTTTAAGTCAGATAGTACTGCTTAGTCTGCACTAGATAATCCTTATATAAACAGTATGTGTTTTGTGTTTGCTTATAGGAAAATGTATCCATGTATACTGCTGTACAGTATATCTCACTGGATATATGCCCTTTGCTGTGATCTTCCTCTCTTTCACTAGCCCCTCCTCTTGTATCTCAGAGAACTGCACCCTACACAGGAAGCAGCATCAGCCTCCTCCCCCGTCTCCTCCCACCTCCCTCCCTGCTTCCACTACAGCTGGAGACACCTGCAACTCCTCGCCGTCCCACGAGCCCAAGGAGAAACGTGTGCACTTTGACCTGGAAACCCTCCACAGCTACCGCCTGCGCACACACACCGCCTCGGTGCGCGGCAGGCCCGGTATGGTCGGCCGTCCTGGGCTCGGCCTGGGAGGGTGGGGGCTGGGCAGCCTGGGGTGTTTTACCTCGCCTCCACAGATTAGCCTCCATGTTAACGGGGGGCCTGTCTCTTCACTGGCTTCCGCAGGCTTGGTGCTCACTCCCCTGGGGAGCAGGGCCGCTCAGACCAGCCTGTGGGAAGGGGAGCTCCAGGACCTGCAGGGGAAGATCGAGACGTTCCGCAGCCAGCTGAGAGATGCTCTGGCCAGGAGAGCAGAGATCCAGAGCAGCCTGGAGAGAGAGAGGAGCGGACTTGTACGCAGGGACACCAGTCTGGAGAGGGAAAGGGACAGACAGAGGATACAAACTATTAACACAGACAGAAGTAGCTCCACTCAGCCCAAACTCCCTGAGAGAGACCGGACCAGCCAACTGCAAACCCTGAACAATCAACAGTCGGGGAGGGCTAACCAATCAGGCGGTCCCGGGACTCTGGAGCACGGGCGGAGCAGCCAATTAAACACAGTGAACAGTTTGGACAGAGGCAGAGCCAACCAGTTACGCTCTGTTAACACTCTGACGGGAGAAAGAACTGTCCAATCACGCACTTCCACCAGTTTGGAGCGAAGTCGGGTCAACCAACCAGGCGCCGTAAACATAACCGTCCAATCACGGAACACTTCCAGCCTGGACAGACAGATGGCTAACCTATCACGCACTCTGAACACTTTGGAGAGGACACAAGCCAACCAATCAAGTGTAAGCAGCGGGACTTGATCGTCTTTCCTGACGTGTGGGATTGCGGAGGGAGTAGTGCAGTCGGTACTTTCATAGTCGTGGGAAGATGGCTTTGTTAGAGTTGGATAAAGATTTAGGGGACGCTTGCTGGAAAATGGCCGTATATGTTAACTCACACCATTACTTACTGCAGCCTAATAATTTTCACACTCAGAATTATTTCCACACTCGCTTAAAATTACAACTAAAAAACTTTAACACACTAGTAAAATGTCTACATTATCCATGAAATCACAAATAAGCAATGTAATCTACTGGAATGAAAGCCAATATAATTTCTGTGAAAAAACAGCAAACAAAACTATTTAAAAATACACATGCAACATCCGTGTTAACCGAGTACCAGACGCAGGAGATGCAGATGCAACAAAAAACTATATATTTTAAGTAATTCAAGTAATAATTTCCCAAAAAATGTGAATGATAAAGGTAGAAAACTGTGAAGAAAGAGTGGTACAGCCCTGAATCAATGTACCTAAATATCCCATGAAATTTAAAAAAAAAAAGCCTTTTGTGTGTTGATACCTTTTATCCTTGTGTGTATTGTCCCGCTATCAACACTAATACCGCCGTGTCAAAAACGCATTTTTGGATATTTTTATAGCAAATCCCACCCTCGTAAAATGTGTCAAAACTAGAAAGGTGTGAGCCTCTCCCAAACAGACGCTTTGAGATGGTAATTTTCCCCTGTGTGTGATGGTTCCTGCATAAAAACGGATACGAAGGCATCAAAATGCACTTTAATGTGTTGTTATACTGTCTGTCGTGGAATGGATTCCAGCCATTTAGACCCGAATACGCACTTCAAGCCCATTTTATGTCTGTTAGGCTTAGTTAACTCAAAGTACCATGCCATTTAAACAGTTTTTTTTCCACATTATGTCATTATGGGCAAGTCACATATACAATACAGTACAGTCTTTCATAAAGGGCAACTCATGAGGGTCATAACTCAGCCTGTGAAAACAGTAGTTTAATGTCTTCTGTGGCTCTGAGATGAGCTTTAAGTGAGAAAAAAAAATCCCTGATGACAAGTAATAACTTGGAGACTACACAGCTTTGTAAGAAATCTTTTCTTAAACACAAAGCTGTATTTAAGTTGGCTTAACCCTCCTCCACATCAAGTGTAATAAAAAGATGCTGTGGGGAAGTGTAGGATCCGGCGTTTTTGGAGTTCAACCCGTACTAGAGACCAGTGGTTCCCAACCTTTTTCCTTAAGGAATCCCATTGAGTAAACTGACGACCCCTAACTAAGTAACGTATTTTATGGATATTTCATATTATATTCAGTGCATAACAATAACCGTACAGAACAACTGATAAACTGTACAATTAACCCAAATAGTGAGCGCAATAACTGCAGGAAGTTTGTGTAAAATGAGCAATTTGGATGGATTTTGAGCAGATTACTTCCTGTGAATATTGCATCAGAGATGGGTTTTACTGTTATTTTTAGGAACTTTTAATAGAATTATGTATGTATTATGTATTTCTTTTTATATTTTAACAATCATACATACTTTTTTGGACAGTGTTTTCTTTTCCCTGACGCTTGGCCATTGTTCCATTAGCTCTTAGGCTGTTTAACTGCGTACTTTTCTAATGCAGGATGAGGCTGTTTAGTGGAGAGGTTTTCACCGTGCCCTTATCCTGTGAAACGTTTTTAAAGTTTAGATTTTAAATAATCCAAACTTTAAGAAGAACAATTTCATTTAGTTTTCTTCACAGAAATGAATGAAATGCGGAGATACAGGCCAACTGTATTTTAATATTTTTTTTTTTCTTTTAAAAAAGGTTGTCTGGCACCCCTTAAAATCAAGAAGGCCTCATGACCCCCCCGTTCCCGACCCCCAGGTTGGGAACCAGTGCTATAGACTAAATGTCAGGACTCTTGTGAGTCCCCCCCAACTTTATGGAACTGCAATGCTAAATCATTGCAGTACCCCTTTAATTAAAATCTCAGCCCTCTCTTGTATAGTGTGTTTTTTGGCTAGTGACCCATCCGAGTACTTACAGGACTACATTAACATTTAATGTGTCCATCAGCAGCTGCAGCAGCACGGGTCAGAGGTGTGTTATTTGGGTGTCAGTGTTCGAAACAGTTTCCATTTTCTAAAGTGCTGTAGTGTAGTTGTAGCTGGGGGTCAGGACCCCCAGGGGGTCGCGAGATAATTTCCGTGGGTCGCCAGATGGTTGTGGAGAAAAAAAATAAAATAACACATTAAAAGTAAACTAACATATTTTAGACTAGAGAATGTTTTTTACATTAAATCGCCTGTACCAGTGATATAATTTGCCTCAGAATAGATTTTATCGAGTGTATTTGTGGGAGTTAAAGTGTGCGTACACGTGAGTTTCTGACAGGGGATTTCCAGCAGGTCATGGGGGAGAGAAAAAGTCACGGAACGAATCAAAGATCCACAATGCCTGGAGCACATTGGACAACGCCTAGGTGCTAGCTGTTTAAACTAAACAAAACTGGGGGGGTCACGAACACCAACCTGATTATTCTGGGGAGGTCACGGATCAAAAAAGGTTGAGAACCACTGGTCTAGGTGGCCTAATTTCAAATATGGCGGTTTTATATCTTTATATCTCCTTTTTTCCGTTTTTAATTACAATCCAACGTTGTGTTTACATGGAGCCGTGACAAAAACAACAGAACAAAATTGCAATCTCAAAGTCATTTCACTGAACCTTTAATTATCATCGTCAACTCAAAACCGTCGCATATCTGCCAGTAAACAAGTGCCATCAATTTTGAATGAATTTGCCAACCGTATTCATTACTGGAGGAACTTGTCATGAGTCTGGCAACAGTGACGGTACTGCGCATGAGTTCACACTGATTACAGTCTACTAGCTCCCTGCTGATCTGAGTGAGCTCCGCTAAGTGAGACCTCACGCTGCTTCTTGTTTTGTTTTTTTAATCATTAAAATAGATGTACACTTTTACACCGTTTCCACTCAGATAAAGCATATTTTTTTTGCTTTCTGCTAAAACAAAGTGAAGTAGGTTCCATGTCAGTGATGAAGAGAGAAGGCCCTTCAGAGGTCGACTATATTGGGACTCAGTTATTCAGTCAGCCACCAGAGGGAGCTGCCTCCCTGCTTCCCGCGGCTATGGACAATGGAGAGTTTATGGATAGAGGTTTTATTCCAACAAAACAACTTAAACAAAAATGACAGACAGACGCTGTACTCATGCAACAGCAGAGGACCTGGGGAAATAAGGCCTTTATGAAATCACTCCAGCACTATACAATGTCACATAACAGTATTATGATACTCAATCTTTAACCAGGTGTTGGGACTTTCACCGGCCCACAGGTATGAGACGCAGACACTGATATTACTGAACCAGAACTTGATGCTTTTATGACGGTACCGATGTACATTTAAACGTTTCAAACTTTGCTGTGGTGTGAAGTGGTTGTGTTCACATGCCATGGTGTCTATGAAGAGAAAAAAATATATATTTTAGGTCTTTAACGAGAGAGAGAAAGCTTGTGCTACTGGATATTTAAAGAAATACTTTTAAATTTACCCCTTATAAAGAAATTGTATCAGCATATTATTGAATTTTATCATGATGATCATTCTCATGTTTTGAAATAAACATTTATATACTTATTTACTTGCATTATCTCATGTTTTCAGTGTGAACTGCAGAAAGCAATGACAATGCAGCTTTGACCTCCCTAAGGATAATACGCTGTAAGTGAACTCAATGAGCACATTGTCCAAATCACTTTCACTTTCATTTAAAATCCATTAGTCCACTAACTTCATTGCATATGTGTGTGACCATTGAATCAAATGTTGTTTTAATGATTTTTGCAGGTAGACTTTCATCCAAAATTGTCAAGGCCACTTCATAACGTGAGTACAAGAACTCAAATTTCCCACAAATGACACTGGCATAAAAGTCAAAAGCGTCAATATAAAATGTGTTATTAAGCAGACTGCTCTGTGGCTAAATGTGCGAGATCGTAGCCATTTCAACCTCGCAGTTCATCACGAGTGTAAAACAGAACATCTGCCCCAACACTGATGAGCTTTAATTGGTAACGAGTTACTGGTGTGAGACCCAGCTAAGTATTATCAGGTTCTTAAAGGAACATGAGACCTTTTGCTGACAATAAAATAAATAATTAATTAATATTAATAATTAAAGGTAGAGTTGGTAGTGCTGTTTAAATACATTTTTTGTTATATCTGTTACATCCCGGCAGCAATCAATAAATCAAACGCTCTGACAAAAAAACAGAAAAAATCTGGTATCTCTGGCTGTCGCAGGACTGTAATAAACCCGTCCAATCATTTCATTGAATGAAATGATTTGACGGGCTACCTGCCTGCCTGCCTGTGCACACTATCCGCCCATTCTCATTCCCAGCGTGTCAAATACCGACATTTTGTCACGGCCGTCGGCGTTAGATAAAGCACAAGGCGCGCTTCAGCGTCGGTATGAGACGCACCGAGCATTAACTACAATTCGAACCCATCTACATAAATCTACATCCAGTATAACAAAGTGTTACCATGGAGCAATTAAGCTATTGATCTGCAGTATGTGGGACTTGTGGATGATGATGGTGTTGTTTATATTGTCAGAAAATTGATATATTCTGTAAGCCCTCAATCGGTTACTTTATCATATTGTAACCTATTGGTGATATCTACTGTAATCTACATTAGACACAAGTCCAGTCAAAGTAAAATGTGGGATTGTGGCACAAAACGTGTCTTGGGAATCACAGGTGTTGTTGTTCGTTGGCACAAACCCAGAGACACCTTTGTTCCTGAGGAGGAGGTGTGTGCACCACTCCACCTGAGGGTATAATGGTACTGTTTAACTTGTCATGTAATGACAGCTTTCAACCACACAGAGGCACTTGAACCCGTCCCTGTAGGCCCGTGAATGTAGGCAGTGTGCAGAGTGGAACTACCTGCAGACAATCATATTATGGATATTTCACTGAGAGCGTGTGACAGAGACATGCGCTCATTTCCAATCATTTGATCTAGAAGATAGCGAGCCATGTATCATCTGAGTGTGTGTGTGTGTGTGTGTGTGCCTCTCGTGTAGTCAGTCACACTTGAGTCACCCCATGTAGCGGTGGCCTAGATAACATGGCAGAGCAAATCATTGTTACACAGTCCATCTGTATCGATCCATAGTCTTGTGTGTTTTCTTAACCACACAATCAAAGTAACATTAATACTCTTTTAAAATACCATCTAACACTGACAATTGAGTGCTTCTATGAAACGTGACACTTGGTGAAGGAAGGATGGAAATTGACACCACAAACTATAATTCTCCTGTACAGATGAGAGCTAACAGCCTGTGGGATGTTTGAAGAGGATGAGAGAGAGAGATGGGTGTAGCATGCTGATGATTTAGTGCCGGTGCATCGACCAGATTGTATGAAGTGAAGATAATCGCACGGTGATAAAGCCAATCAATCCCGTGTTCTCTGCACTCGCACGTGGTTGGATTCTCCTTGTTGTAATAAAATAAACAATGGGCTCTTTGTCAGGTGACGGGGGGCACTGAAGGGGTTGTTAAAAAAAATCAATCGGAATCCAATTGCAGAATTGTGTGGGTTTTCAGAGATGGATGTGTCGACATGCAGAGATCTACTCATCATGCAACACATGTGAAGTGTGAGCCTCAGTCTGCATTTACTATATGTGCATGGATGGATGTTTGTCCAAGCGTGCCATTTGATTTTATTAAGGATCGCCATTATTTGGTGCCATAGCAGCCAGCTAATCTTCCTGGGGTCTACATTAAGCACATGCAAACACATTAAACCTGCAGTAGGCAGAATATTTTTGGCATCATTGGGCAAAAAATTCCATAATAACCTTTCAGCATATTGTAATTCAACTGTTCTGAGAGAAAACTAGACCTCTGCATCTTCTCATGGCTCTGTTTCCTATTGAGCGTTCCTATTGGCTGTGCTCCGGCTGGTGGGCGGTGCTTGGCATTTCTTCAACTGATCTCAACATGGCTGCCCTAGTTATCTCTCAGAACACTTGAATTACAATATGCTGAAAGGTTGTTATGGATTTTTTGCCCAATGATGCCAAAAATATACTGCCTACTGCAGGTTTAAACATTAAACACGTTGGATCTAAATTGGATCCATGCACATGTGCTGCATGTGTGGGTGTCTGTATGTGGTTTCAGAATGGAGATGGTCGGCCCTTTAGCTCAGACTAAATAATTGGGTCACATGTGTGAAGAACAGTCAGGAAGAATTTTAATCAAACTTAAGAATCCCCAATGTACATCCCTCCGGCGATCAATTACCATCCAACTGGGGTTAATAGTAAAGAGAGCTGATTCAGTGTTAAAGAAAATACAATTCCTGCATCTCAGAGGTACTGTTACTGTGACCAAATCCACCATGTTGAAAGGAGCATAAGTAGTCTGTGGGAAGCAGAGAAGAGTGTTCATCCACCTCCACCTCACATGGCTCCCCCCCCTCCCTCTCTATAGTGCTTTGTCTAGTAGGTAAATAGGAGCCAGGCACTGTGAGTGATGAGTTTATTAGCTCCTGCCAGCTGTGACCCACCCTTGGGTGTTATTGGCGGGGTGGCGGTGGTGGTGTGTGCGCGTGGAGCTGTCAGGGTGGGGGGCTCTGTGCAGGGAATGAGGAAGGGGGGAACAGAGGGGAGACGAGGGAGTACCCCATGAGAAGCAGAGAAACTCCCTGGCAACCGGAGACAGGATCAACACTAAAAATGGGGCACCCCCCCCTATTCATCTCGCACCGAGCAGCGACACCGAGCCAAATGACAGAGACTGAGAGAGAGGAGAGGTTGGGGGTGACGGTGAGGGTGGGGGTGCTCCTGTGTGCAAATGCATGAATGAGTGTAAAACCATTGGAGGGTGGTCAGCAGGGACTTCCTCCTGCATGCTCTGCACAAATTAGTCTGCACAGATTATTAACATGCAAGTGTACCTGAATGCATCACCAGCTGTAACAATGATTGACATGAGAGAGAGGGGGAAACAAAAATGTAGAGAGAGGAAAACACGTGGGTGCTAAATGGATCACTTTAAAGCCCCATTAAGAATTGATAACTGTGGGAGCTAAAGATATAGATCTCTTACAGGGAACATCTTCAGCGACCACTAAATGTACCAAACGCGCCGCAAAAACTCAACCACCCGTGCACGTCTACAGTACAGCCGACTCTCTCGTGTTAATTGCCGCAATGTCATTCATGATGAGTCAGTGAATCGCAGGAGGTGTCTGTGAATGTGCTTCTCAATGTGGGGCTATTAAACGGTGCCTGCGTGCGTGCGTGCGTGCGTGTCCACGAGCTCCGCACCGTGGGGGGGGGAATCCAAATGCACCACAGTGGTCAGACGCGTGCCACACCCTTCTGGAGTAAACAAAGGCGGGGGGAGACATGTGAGCCACCGTCCCAGAGAGGGTCAAACAAGCGCATCTGATGGAGCGAGGCGCATCTGATGGCGAGACCTAATATCATCATTACAGTGAAATTGGCTCCCCAGCTCGTAGATGAGAGGTTATCATAAAAAAAAACACCGCCCCCTCGCTTTTACGCACACATGCGCAGGCCGCGTTTACTCATTCCAAAATCTCCCCCTTTGTCTCGGTCGCCTCACCGCGGTAGCCCCGAAACAGGAATTCAGCGGGGAGAGGAGGAGAGGAGTGTAGCATATATGGACCAGACTGTCTCCTCCCCCCCACCATAAGCGCACACACACACACCACACTCTCTCCTCCCCCTGTAACCCCCCCTCCTCCTCTTCCTCCTCCACAGCCCCATGCCTTTGTGTGTGTATGTGCGCGCTGTGTGTGAAGCTGACTGCGTACCCGACAAACCGTGGGACGGATATCTTTGCATAGAGAATAAGCTTTTTGGGGGATTTTTTTAAATTTGTGGAAAATAAGAAAACTTGCAAAGTAAAGGAGAAACCGGGTGGACGCACGTGAATCTCGCACTTCTCCAAAGCCAGGAAATAGGAAGGAGGAGGAACGCGTTAACAGCAAGTGCCGCAAATTGGACTTTCCACCATCAGCTCCTCTCCTCTCTCTCCTCTCCTCTCTCTCCTCTCCTCTCCTCTCTCTCTCCTCTCTCCATCCCTGCTCCTCCTCTGTAGGTCTCCCCCACTTACTCCCATCCAGCCTCATTCTCCCAGTCTCCTGAAGGCATCCCAGAATAGCCTCACACACACCGGAGCGCTCTCTAAAAATATTAGTGGAGGAGGTGTTTTGGATTTCGGGGGTGACGCTGGAGATGGATTAAAAAAAAAAAAAGGGGGGACGGTGCACCGCAAAACTGGAGCAGCACGCGCGACCACGCCGGGGGGGAAGGGGGCGACGGGACTCGGTGAATTCGCGGAGCCCCCGGGACAGAGGTGAGTATACTCAGGCTGTCCGGTAGCTCTCCCCACACCCCCCACCCCGCATGCATGCCTCCCCCAGCAGCAAACCCACCGCTGCATCCTGGCTGAGAGCTGAGAGGCGAGCAGGGAGAAATCAGCACATGGTTTTCACGTTCATAATTGATGATCTCATACAGCAATGTGCTGATTTCTGCTCTTGTGGTGGAGGAGCTCTGTGTTATCAATAGCCTGTGTGTTCCTTTATTGTGGCTCATTTTGATATAGTAGCTAGTAAAGGTCTAAACCATAACCTCCAGTATAGGAGAAAACAGCAATTAAAACATAATGCATGTTCAGAAATGCATGTTTTCCCTCCAGGAAATCATAACTATTTTAGTATACAGCTTATTGAATTTGTATTAATAGGATTAAAATGCTTAAATATGAGCTTAAAACGCTGGTTGAATATAAAGGTAGGTGAGCTTGGAGACCCTCCTCCACATGAAGGCGAGCATATGGCCCTTTATGTCTCTCTGGCTGTTAAGGGCCCTGCAGTGGACATCATGGCTTTGCAGATAGCCACTATAACTTTGGTGATGGATGAGTAGCCTACATGGGGAATGGAAAATGGATAAACTGTACTGTTACTCTTTATGTTCAACTCGTTTATGCATTTTCAAGTTCATGTTTCCATGGGTCATAATGAGAGTAGCGACTTTACACTGACTGCATTCTGGTTTTAATGTTCAGTCAATGGCTCCATGTCAGTGCTATACTGCACTATACTATGCTATGCTATACTTAATGGCAATATTATAAATACTATACATAAATCTTTGCTTATATATGTGGAATCAACCAAACCATTTTTACATTTTAAAATAATTGGGTGTTTTTTTGTTCTTATTTGGCAAAATTCAAATTCATACTAATGTTATGAAAATAGGACTGCCACTTTCCCTTGGGCATGATTAAGTAAAAACTACGGTTTTCCTAAAAAAAACATACATTCTTCAGAACATTTTAACTAATTGCACCATCACACACAAATATGTTCATTGTTCATCAAAATAAATAATAATCAGCATAATAAATGTATGTGATCGACATGTTTTCCCCTCTCCTTTAAATCATTTCCTAGCCCCATTAAGTTAAAACACTCTGCTATATTGTTCCATGCTGAGGCTGCAATTCACAGTTATTTTCAATATTGATTAATCTGACAATGATTTGTTTCCTGGATTAATCGACTATTCAGTTGTTTTTAAAAACGTCACGAAATAACAGTCCAAACATATCAAGTTAACTATCACATAACACAAAGAAAAGCTGCAAATCTTCACATCTGAGAACCTATAACTAGGTCATAATTGCTTATAAATAAAATGACTTAAACAATTATCAAAATAGCTGCAGATTAATTTTCTGCCTACTAATTGATTATCTGATCGTTTCAGCTCTGTGTCATGCAGTGCTTACTATGCTCAAATGTGTTATACAACTACTATAATATACTATATAATGATACTCCACTAAAGCAGTGGTTCTCAAAGTGGGGTCCAGGGACCCCCAGGGATCCTTGAGGGGGTTCCAGGGGGTCCCCAGCAAAAAAATGTTTTCACCATAATTCCATCCATAAGTAGGTGGGGTCTAATTTGTGTCAGTTTAGGGGGGAAGAAGTTTGGCAACCACTGCATTAAAGTATGTATGCTATAATATATAGATGGGCAACAAAAATTGCAGAGAAGCCAGAATATAAATGAGCAGAGAAACCTAACAAAGGTAGATGCTTCCCAGCAGAGCATGAGGGGTTACAGAACATGATGTGAATCACATATAATACGGCCTTCGTAGCTCTCAACTCAGCCGAACAACTACAGTATGGGAGGTTTTGGACAGCGTTCTCCAGCATCATCATAAAAACATCAAATTAGGGATTGATTTTTTGGAAGAATGATTTAGACTTCCAGACACTATGCAGAGTAGCAGTGTAGCTTTTTCTAGTGGGATAACATCTTACAGAGACACTTGATATATTGGGTTTTCCTTCAATTTGTCACCTGTCTGTCTATTATAGCATACAGATATATACATATATTATACTACACCATATCACCATAACCTAGTGATGCTACTCAACAACACTACACTACACTACACTGTACTGTGCAATATACCATACTACACTTCTAGTCTATACTAACACCTCCATCCCCACTCCTGTGTTCCTGTGGTGGTCACTGAGTCTTGTATCTTCCTCGCCGTCTGACAGACTGACAGACTGTTTATGTCCACCCCAGGCTATACAACCCACCTCACACACACACACACACACACACACACACACACACACACACACACACACATACACACACACACACACACACACACACACAAACAGATGTGATGTGCATTGCTTGGACTATACACACATGCAAACACCACCATGGTGTTTGCAAGCACAAGTACGCATTTTGCAGTCACACCAACACACATATGCCGAGCCCCAGAGGACAAATGCTGGTGCGACAGATAAACGGGCCTCTTTCTTCTGTGTGTGCGTGTGTGTGTGTGTGTGTGTGTTGGAGTGAGCTTTAAGTGCTGACTGGAGTAGGTCACTGAGACCAAGCGGCTGGGAGAGTGAGACCCAGGTCCCAGCGTCTTCCTAAGCTGCTTTCAGCTACACTGGAATCCATCCATCCCAATATCCTCCCCGTCTCTGATCCTCACCCCCCTCCCATCAACCCCCTCTCCCCCCACCAGCACTACCAGACATACACACAAACTGGAGCTACACTCTTTTATCATTCTTCTTTTTTTTTTTTTACGTCTTTGATCTCCGCTTATCTCGTCCCCAGTTCTCTCCTATTCTCCTTTCCTCTTCTCCTTTCCTTTCCCTTTCCTCTCCTCTTCATTTCTAGCGGTCATGGAAATTAGACTGTAGAAGTCTTTGATTTTCTGTGCCTTGCACCGCCTCAGGGTCAGGCCCTCTTATCTCGGAGAGAGACAGAAACAGAGAAAGAAGGATGGAGAGAAAAAGAAGGGGAGGAGAGGTGTGAAGGCAGAAGGACAGATGGCAAGAGAAGGGAAGGTGTAGAAAGGTCAGAAAAAAAGCAGAGACAGGGTTTGTTTGTAGACAGATATACTGTGAAAAGACAAAACGGTGAGGAAAAAGAAAGGCAGAGAAAGTGCCAGTGAGAGAGGAATAAGCAACGCAAACAGAGCAAACGACAATCAAATGGAGAGATGAAAGAGGCAGAAAGAGGTGGAGATGCCTTGACAGCTTTCAGCCAAAATGAGTTTTCTTTAAGGATAGTATTTTTGGATTGAAGCCTCACATCAGCTGCTCAAATTCAATCTGCCTTAAACTTGTCAATTTGTGTGCCAGAAAAGGGAAGTAGGAAATGTAATTTACACAATAATGAGACCAAAACTCTCCGCTGAAACCCATTCTGAATAGTGTAGTTAATTTTCGATGGCTCAGCAGGTCTGTGACACAATGGGCCTCATGCAGGAAGCGATATACGAACACATTTTCTCTTACTTTTGTTCGTATCCAGGATTTGTTCTTATTTTTCCCCAATGTTTTCTTATTTTTCTTCTTCTCTTAGGTAGGAGGTCAAGAGTGGTCAAGAGCACTCTTACCAAGATAAGAAAAAACATCTTCTTTTCATCCCGATTTATGGCACATCTGTTCAAAATGTACCTTAAAGGGAGATTTGCCAAGTATTTAATACTCTTATCAAAATGGGAGTGGGCAAATATGCTTGCTTTATACAAATATATGTATATATTTATTATTGGAAATCAATTAACAACACAAAACAATGCCGAATATTGTCCAGAAACCCCCACAGGTACGGCATTTAGCATAAAAAATAGCTCAAATCATAACATGGCAAACTGCAGCCCAACAGGCAACAACAGCTGTCACTGTGTCAGTGTGCTGACTTGACTATGACTTGCCCCAAACTGCATGTGATTATCATAAAGTGGGCATGTCTGTAAAGGGGAGACTCGTGGTTATCCATAGAACCCATTTTCTTTCACATATCTTGAGGTCAGAGGTCAAGGGACCCCTTTGAAAATGGCCATGACAGTTTTTCCTCGCAAAAATTTTGCGTAAATTTGTAGCGTTATTGATCCACGCAACAAGCTAGTGTGACATGGTTGGTACTAATGGATTCCTCGGGTTTTCTAGTTTCATATGATACCAATATCTTCACTCTACTTTTAAAACTGAGCTCGCTACAGCCTAAAAATAGCAAGTTGCGTTAAAGAAATTAGTGGCATTAAAAAGAATTTGCGTTAACGCGTTATTATCACGTGAACTTTGACAGCCCTTAAAAGAAACATGAATTTCATATAATCCAGCTATCTTATCTTATCTAGGTTGTTGTTGTTCTTCTTCTTACAGCATTTCTTTGTGTTGTGCCAGAGTATTTGCACATGGCACAACACCTTCCCTATAGTGATTAGAAGCTGTTACCTGTGCTAATACCTGCCCTTATATAGTGTTTAGGGAGCGTTGCCTCTGCTAATAATAAACAAACTGGCCACACGCCTCCAATTTATGATCAATTGGGATTCATCATTTAGTACACCTGGGTAAGAGCAGATGTGGATGGTTATGAATATTTGTTGCATCTGGAGCTGACTAAGAGAAACTTAAGAGAATATTGCTGCATGAGGCCCAATGTGCAGCAGGTTTCATTGCATATTTTAGAGAGCGACACACCTCTGAGGTATGTTCATCATATTGGCTGGTATGCTGTTTATATTAAAAGGACAGCCGCGGATGTTGGTAGAAAAAGAGTAGTGAACTAGAGGAAATACAGAGAGAGAAAAAGAGAAAAGTGTTGGTAAAATGAAGGCAGATTTGCAGAGAAGATGGAAGGTGATTGAGAGAGTGATAAGTAAAATGGGACACAGAGGGGTGGGAGAGGTAAAGAGGGCGAGATCGAGTGAGCGAGAAGGAAGTAAATGGGTAGAGGACAGATGTAGAGATAGAAGGATGGGCAGAAAGGAGAGAGATGGGGAGCAGTAGGGAGAGCTGTGAATATTTAACTCTGTTTAGTTTTCCATTCGGGGCCCTTGGCTCTCTCTCTCTCTTCTCTCTGAGGCCTTGTGATCGCCTACAGGTTACCGAGATGTCGGCATGTTTGTGTGTCTATATAAGTTTATGAGGAAGATGAATTTAGAGCGTAAAAACCACGTGGAAGTTAAAAGCTTCAATTTCTGTTTGTAGATTTCACTAAAACTGCAAAAAAATAAATGCACCTCATTACCAAACAACACTAGCAAAGTTATCATTCATCATTTTACTAACAAGGGGTCTCATTCTTCAAACTGCTGCATTTTAATTAGTGCTCTATATAAACCCTTTCAGGCTTAACCAGCCTTTGAAAACTTTTTCAACCTATGTTTCAT
Organism: Sebastolobus alascanus; assembly: GCA_916701645.2. Taxonomy (NCBI): domain Eukaryota; kingdom Metazoa; phylum Chordata; class Actinopteri; order Perciformes; family Sebastidae; genus Sebastolobus; species Sebastolobus alascanus. Next base: position 3,217,212 of record CAKAOJ020000060.1, read on the forward strand.
TCATCAGAAGATGAAGCCCGGGCCTGGCACAAGTTACGACGTCTTTTTGATGCTTTCAGAAATATTGATACATACATGAAAGTGCTCTGAAGCCTCCTCCCAAACATCTCTTCTGAATCTGTCATCCCAACAGGCTGCGACTGGCCCCACAACCCCAAGATGACGTCCCCCAAAAACAAAGCCAAGAAGAAGCAACCCAAAGACAGCATGACGCTGCTGCCATGCTTTTATTTTGTAGAGGTATGTGTAGATAGATTGATGAATCACCTTTTTTTATATGCCAATGCTTGGTCAACATGACTCACTACTCAATCGATCCCTAGCTGAATCACTCTTTCTGCCGTATGGAGTCATACTAGTAGTGACGTTTGATGTTCATCTGGATGCATCTGACCTCTACTGAAAGCAGAGTTTGATGTTTTTCACAAATATTATGGTGTCATCACTTTCTTCTCATCCCTTGTGTATGTGTGAAGGTGTGTGTTGTGGTGGGAGTTGAGATAAAACATTGGATGAATCACCCCTTTCCAAGCACATATTAAATGCTAGTCACTCTTTGCTTTGTCCTTGTCCTTGTGCGTGTGGCGGCGGGCATGTGTGTGTGCACATGACTGTCTAGCTCCCCATCGTCCTGTCCTCCTTGGTGTCCCTGTACTTCCTGGAGCTGACGGATGTGTTGTCCCCGGCGATGGTGGGCTTCCGTTGCCACGACCGTGACCTCTCCATGCCCTACGTGGAGACGGGCGATGAGCTCATCCCTCTGCTGATGCTGCTGAGTTTGGCCTTCGCTGGTCCTGCAGCGTCCGTAAGTCCATCACACACACACACACGCACACACACGAGGATTGTTGGTGGAGATAAAAGGTAGTTTTTACCTTGCAAGGCAGCTGGATTCATGAGATATGAGATCACGCTAGAATCGCAGGATAACATATCACACGAAAATCCATCCCGTCAGGGTTCAAGTAATGCGTTTGTGTCCGGCAAGCCAGAGCCCTCACCAATCAGCGTCCTACTGCAGCTATGGCCGTGCCTTAGGTGTGTGTGTGACTGTTCATTCTAAACAACAGTGGCGGCTCCTGAAGAGGTAAGCGTAGATGCTGCAATAGCATCAGTTATATCAGAACTGGAGAATATTTCTTCATTGAAAGAAGAGCACAAGAACGACACTGAAGGATTTTCTCGATGGAAAACATGTTTTCGCTCTTCTCCCGACTGGCTTCGGCAAGAGTTTGATTGACAGATGATTCATCCAATCACCTGCCAAGTATTTTTTTGTAAGTGCCTGCACTTTTCCAAACAGTTTCCAATGACAGCTTCTCGGATGGCTCTGTGTAACAAACCATCTGGCACGTCGGGTTAGGGAAGCTTAAGGAATACTGACATCTTTGGGGCAATTGAGCTCCTTTTCCTTGTTGCCCAGACTCAGAAAAAAATGATGGATGGCTCTGTCATGTGCGCAAATTGTGATGTTCGACTAGCTTAGTTCAATTCATGGATGTCCATGGAACCAAGTACCAAATTCTCTCAAAAGTAGATAAATATGCTTTTAAAGGGGAACTACACCCATTTTCAAAAGTCATACATGATAGACAGTCCAAAAGATACTAGTAAACTTGAATAACTTTCTCCCAAATCCAAAAACTAGAGAGCTAAAACTCAAACCTGTGATATCATATATAAGGTATATAAAGTGTGGCGCTGCTCCATAGACAATGAATAGGGAAAGATGTTGACAGTGAGAGCACCCAGGGGAATGTTCTGAGTATATGGGAACATTTTCTGTTTCAGAACTGACAACATTACAGTAGAATAAAACTCATTTGGGTATAAAAAAGAAAACAATCATTCCGTGGGTCCACAAAATCAGTCTCACATTCATTCTCTATGGAGCAGCTCCAGACTTTATACCCGATGATATCACAAGTTTGAGACTTACTTCTCTGGTTTCTGGCTTTGAGATGTTCACAACTATTGATTAGACTCTCCTAGGCCATTGAAATAACATACTGTGATTCTTTATTTAGGTGGTGTTCCCCTTTTAATTTCCCCAAAGATGGATAGCTGATCTAATGGATTTTTACATGGTAATTTATGTGCCCACAGATTTTCCTATAAACTAAGAAATATAATTACATCAAACCAATTAACTTCCCTTTTAAATGCACACACAGCTTAGCCATAGTGAATAAATGCCTGTAGTATATGGCTATTTTAAACACAGCTTGTACTGTATGTTATTGATGGGTTTGTATGTAAATTTGAGTCAGCACTGGAGAATGTGTGTTTCTCTTAAAAGGAGCTGCTTCTTGATTCTGCAGAGATAAACACAAATTGATTTAGGTAGCTCACTGAGCTCAACTCTAACTCCACTTTTAGAGAAACAAAATGTATTCCTAACTTTATCTGACTAATCTAATGTTACCAGAAATGATTCCGCTCTTTAAAACAACAGTATTAGTGACTATTCTTAGGTAACAGAATTATTTAAACATTTTAGCTCTGTTTTGGTCTCCACCAACACCTGTTAAAAATATATTTTGCTTCCTTGGCGTTAGATTTTCTTCACTAGCTAGTCGTTAACATTCCTGTGCGGTGCTGGGCAGATCCAGTTAGTTTATGGGATCTTTTTTTCACTGCTGTAAACTGGACTGATGAGAGCAGAATTTGCAGTCTGTACCACCAAAAGGTAAAAAAGTGTGTTGAGCAGTAAGTCCCAGTGGGTTTGTCACTGCGCCACATTTGATCCACTGTTCATGTAAAAATGTTGACTAGTGAAGCTTCACAAGAACAAAATCCTCCCATATTGGAGTCAGAAGGATAAATCTTGTCTCAGAGGATCAACGATCTAATGTGTCTCGGGGTTTGTTTGTGAGTTCCACACAGAAACGCTTGTGTACAGAAAAATACACAGATCACACAAATATGCAAACGTACAGCTTCTCCAACGCTCACAAAGCAAATTCAATCTCCCCTCAGAAATGCCAGATCAATGGACACACTGATAAATACACACCTGACATTCCAATACACACCATCGAACACGCCACAGGCCTCCCAAATCAATACACACACACACACACACACACACACACACACACACACACACACACACACACTGCTAATCCATCAGCAGCATGGAAACGAGCAAAGCTCTCCAACACTCATCTATCACTCAAATTGGAAGTGATCACCATTCGATAGCGCCTCGCCTCCATTTTCCCTCCATAGCTCTCTCTCTCTCACCGTAGATCACAATCACACAAATGGATATTTGACATTAATAGCACTTTTACCCTTTTTCCTCTCTGATTCTTTTCTCTGTTTGTCTCTTTCTTTCTTTGTTCTCTTTTATATTTTTCTCTCAGTGTTGTGTACTATACAGCAGAAATGTGGCAGAAATGTTTTTTTTTTTTTTTTTTTTACCTCCTTCTCTCCCTCTTTGTGTAGATTATGATGGGGGAGGGCCTGATGTACTGCTTGCAGTCCAAACTGAAGACGTGTCCCAAGTCGGAGAGCAGCATCAATGCTGGAGGCTGCAGCTTCAACTCCTTCCTACGCAGAACCGTGCGCTTCGTCGGTACGTCCAACTACTTATCCTTCTGGGGCTTTTTTGGAGGGAGTTTTGGAGGATACATGGCCGTTGCTATGGACATAACAATAGTTGTGGTGTAGCTTGCCTCAGGGGGCCATCTTTTAGAGGGTCACATTAACCGCATGGTTTGTCAAATAGCATTATTCTCCCTCAGTTGCTTATTATGTTGGTGATGAAGAGGCATATTAAAAGCACATGATCCAAAACAATTACCTCACTGAAGAGATTCCTTATGTTGTGCTGTGTGACAGCATTGCAGCTGCAGTGTTCAGGCTGAAATGTGTTTTGATTGAGGTTTTTATTAGGGCTGTCAAAGTTAACACGATAATAACGTTTTAATGCAAATTTGTTTTAACGCCACTAATTTCTTTTACGCATGAATGCAGTTTTTAAGCTAGAGTGAAGATACTGGTATCATATGAAACTAGAAAACCTGAGGAATCCATAGGCACCAACCATGTCATATGGAAAACCTGTCATGGCCATTTTCAAAAGGGTCCCTTGACCTCTGACCTCAAGATATGTGAATGAAAATGGGTTCTATGGGTACCCACGAGTCTCCCCTTTACAGACATGCCCACTTTATGATAATCCCTTGCAGTTTGGGGCAAGTCATAGTCAAGTCAGCACACTGTCACACTGACAGCTGTTGTTGCCTGTTGGGCTGCAGTTTGCCATGTTATGATTTGAGCATATTTTTTATGTTAAATGCAGTACCTGTGAGGGTTTCTGGACAATATTTGTCATTGTTTTGTGTTGTTAATTGATTTACAATAATAAATATATACATTCATTTGCATAAAGCAGCATATTTGCCCACTCCCATGTTGATAAGAGTGTTAAATACTTGACAAATCTCCCTTTAATGTACACTTTGAACAGATAAAAAATGTGCGAATAATTTGTGATTAATTGCGATTGACTATGGACAATCATGCGATTAATCACGATTAAATATTTTAATAGATTGACTTAGTTTTTATTGTTATTATTTTTCAGTTTAACCATATATTCACACAGTACGCATCGCCTCTCCGCCAGTGCCTGGATGCAAGCCCGTGCGTAGTGCAGCCTCCGGAGGCTTCCTCAGCCCTTTCAGACAGAGCGATCGAACACAAATTAATACCAGGTGTAAATGTAATCGGGTTATCTAGATACAATCTGGATACGAGGTGCATTTTAATGCAAGGTGTAAAGGGGGTCTAAGTTAATTAGCAACTTATGCATATTGCCATCGATACAGAGGACTAATCCTTCAAAGTAAGGTCAGTGGGGGATTAAAATGTCTCCATGTGTAGCTCACATTTGGTGCTTTAGGCTGCTGACGGTAGTAAAGAACGAAACGCTGTTGTTTTTAAGATGGAAATCAATTTTGGCTCAGACAAATTGCTCCATTTACCGACTGAGCCCCCAACTTGATTCCACTTTTTCAAGTAGGGAAATAAGCTAATTACATGCATTAAATGAAGGGTGACTTGAAAAGAAATAGGCATGATATAATGCTCCACAGGAAATATCCGGAGGCACACTTTGAGCTTTGAAGTGAACAGAGTAATTAATTCACCTTGCCAAATTTCACTGTCTGCCGAAAAGCCTCACAGCGTAAGAAAGTGAAGGCTCGTGGTGTCACTTCGGGTTGTTGGAGCAAATTCAGTGTCGTTTTCCTTTTTTTCCCCGCGACTGCAGGTGTTCATAAGTGAACAGCTCATAGTGAAGAAACCACCAGGGGCTCTTAGATCATCTACCAAGGCTGCCTTACCATCTCTATCTCTGTCTCTCCCTCAGGTGTTCATGTGTTCGGTCTCCTGGCAACCGCCCTGGTGACAGATGTCATCCAGTTAGCTACCGGTTACCACGCCCCGTTCTTCCTCACCGTCTGCCAGCCCAATTACACGGCCCCGGGAGTGTCATGTGACAACAATGCCTACATCACACGGGACATCTGCATGGGGAAAGACCAGTACGCCATCATGTCAGCGAGGTAAGACACAGAGAGGCATGTAGAGAGCTTTAAAGACAGCATCCATGGGCACACAGAAAGTCTCCATCTGCATCCGCTTTATACAAAAGAGTAGAAAACATATGTAGACAGACAGATATACAGTGTATTTATTAAAGGATATTAGTTTATGCTTCTTATCTCCCTAGCAGGCTGCTCCCATTCCATTAAATAAGAATTCAGCAATGTTGGATCCCCCTTGCTTGCCAGTTGATGCACAAAACCATTTACAAACATAATATATATTGTATATAAGCCTGCAGTTGCTCATACAAATAATGCTATATCAGAAAATGCTACAGAATACATTGAGTTACAATGATGGATTTACAGTAGCTGCACAGTATGTGTATGTTGCTACACATCCCTATCTTGCAGGAGCATATATGCAAACTAAGGCGAGGAGTCATCAAAACTAATTTGCATATGAAGAGGATTACAGGAGATTAAAATAGCGAAGGAGTGAAATTATTGTCACAGTTGGGTTTTTGAAATAATACAATATTTGCTCATCAATGATATGCCGCTTAGTAAAGTTAAGTGTTTATTTGTACAAAAGGACTTACAACGCCCTTCATTGTTCGGTAGCGTCGCACTTGCAGGTGTCGTTTGACTTCTGAAGAAACTCTTTAGCAGCTCAGCGTGAAACAGACAGACAAGCTACAGCATATGGGTATTAGACAGGCATAATAAGTGCATACAGACAGAAAAGATTACAGCTAAATATAGCTGATATAGGGATAATCCTAGTTGTACAAACACACACACACACACGTTTGTACTGCTATACTTGTGAAGACCCATATTTACGTAATGCATTTCCTACTGAAGCTCCTAACCCTAACCTTAAAGGAATAGTTCGACATTTTGGATAATACGCTTATTCACTTTCTGCCAGAAAGTTTGATGAGAAGATTGATACCAATCGAACTCTCTGTAAGAAAGTATTTAAGCGTATTTCCCAAAATGTCAAACTACTTCTTTAACAATCACAACTAAATGCCCAATGGCAATGGTACCTGTCCACAGGGGTGTTTTTTCGACACGAGGGATCACGCCGCCTCCCAGCATTGGACATTTGATGGGCACGCCGCTCTGTAGATGATTGACAGGTGCTCTCCTTCCCTAAAACAGGAACCCAATACCCAATGGAACATTTCCTGGCTTTATTTCAAGCATTGGAGGGATAGTAGTGGTGTATAAATACATAACTATTAGAAAATATACAGGCTACACTCTCCTGCAACCGCGCAAACACTTCCTGGCTGCACCTGATTGGACGAACGCTTTCACTCATGGGCTGTCTGATTTCGAACCGGACCTATATGACGGCTCGTTTGTAGACTTTCTTTCATATTACGAAAATAGTTCATCGAAATGTGTACCTGAAAACATTTGAGGTGAGAAATAAGCCACGCAGATGCTGAAACCCTCTTCATTTAGATCGACGACTGTTAAAAGTGTTTCGGGAGTTTCCAGAGGTGGCGAGTTGCGCCGGACTCCCCTGATTTGCATAAAGTAGGCTAGACCTCAACTTCGTGCAAATGAGGAGCGGCCAACCTCACGCCTGGTCTCTCGAAACGCACCGGGCGCTACCAGAATGCATTGCACGACTGCTTACAAAGACAATGAATGGGAAGCGTGGAAATGACTAATCCTGTGGACACGTACCGTGACCCCAACAATTAGCATAACTTGACCTAAATGTAATTCTAGCCTAAAACCAAGTCTTGACCCTCAAACAGGCCTTTGAAAAGATAAGGAGCATCCGAAATGTACTCGGTTCTTAAAAAAAAAAAAAAAAAAAAAATGTCCTAAATTCAGATTGGTCTTCACAAAGATAGCAGAACACGCACCCAACCAACCCCACACATACACTCAGGTTTAGCCCTGAACAAGTGGGAGAAGGTAAACACAACAATAAATACACTCACACAAACAGTGCCTTAGTAAGGCAATTAAATGAGATTTATGATTCAGTTCTCTAAACTCTAAATTAGCGGCTTTGACCTCAACTCATTCACTCTCCCCTAATGTTCTCGCTAATGCCCCATGGTATTCTGTTTGTGTTTATTAATGCTCCCATCCAAGGACGCACGCTCAGTTTGACGAACACACAGTCGGGCAGTCACACAGGTTTTAACGTCAAACACGATCCCGACAACACAAACGGCTTTATTCAGGTTTATTCAAGAGGCAGTAAACAAACACAGAATCCGCTCAGCTTTATTTTGTGAAAAAATAAATCTCTCTTTGTCTCTCTGCCTTCACTCTTTCACACCTAACTCTCCCCCTTTCTCCCCTCAGGAAAACATTTCCATCCCAGCATGCAACGCTCTCTGGCTTCGCTGCTGTCTATATCTCCGTAAGCACTTCTGTGTCTCACTTGCCTCTTGTGTACTTTGAGCATGATGTATTTGCATCATATACTGTATGCTTGCATGTCTTTGTGAATGTGTGTGTGGTTTATTGGGGGTGTCTTTAGTATGAACAGCTCACTGACTGTAACTTTGAAATAGTTTATCCTATTTTGTATAACATTTTGGTAAAATCCTTGGTCATACATTAATGGTGCTAAATTCCAAATTCAGAGCATTAATGTAGCAGCAAACGACTATTTGCTGAGTAAAGATATGGAGGAGTAATGTCTACCTGAGCAGAGAATGAAGTTGCTCTCCCTCTGTGTGTGTTGTAATCTGAGCTTCTCTGTGCTTTGTTGACATAGCCGGTCCAGCCGCTCATGCATGTTAGTGCATGTGAGCGTGCCCCACTGGCTAACTAATCGCGGCCACTCTGCACTGCGCTCATACGGCGGTTACAGGCGATAACGCCGTCCCAACCCACGTCGTCGTCATGGAACCGTAGCATGGTCCCATTTAGAGTCAAATAGGCCATAAAGTACGGTATGCTTTAGGGCGTGGCTACCTCGTGATTGACAGGTCGCTACCACGGTGTTGTCCGGTCTTGGAGTTGTCCGTGTTTTCGTCTACGAACTTTAACCCTTTCACAGTGTGTTTTCAGTTCATGAAAGTTAATTGTAACATTTTGGTCGCCTAAAAATGTCTTATTCAGCATTCGGGTGTACTTAGCTCCACCCTCTCGTGTCACTTGTGGTTGCAAAAAACAAGATGGCGACGGACAAAATGCCGAACTCAAAGCTTCAAAACTGTAGTCTACAAACCAATGGGTGACGTCACGGTGATTACGTCCACTTCTTATATACAGTCTATGGTTGAGAGCCATGTGGAGGCAATCCCTCAATCATAGATATGCTCCGAATTTGGAATTTAGCACATTTAATAATAAGTTTTTTCACTACATTTCTTTATCCTTAGAATGTTTCTTTCATACATTTTCATGAGTTTGTGCAGTTGACAATTTATCTGTTCAATTATCTGTGTTCATTATAACTATCCAGATGTTTCCCTACTTGTTCTTAATCAACATTGCTGCTGGCAACATGAAATTATTTCCTGAATATCAGAGGGTTTCTAGCTGGAATGAAATCACTGTCACTTCATACATAAATCACAATTACGTTATGGTGTTTACTCACTCAGAGATTTCCGGATTTCAGGCTACAGTACCCTCAGGCCAAAGAGCCATTCAAATCTCACATTAAAAAAACAACAACAGGAACTGTCTTATAATAAGATCAGATTTCTGTTCGCTGTTACATCCTAGTGCATATTGGTAGCAGCCTTTTGCTATTCTGTAGTCCGGCGCTGACAGCAGCAGTATGTGAACTGTACGGCAAAGTAGCACTGTCATTTTCCCCATGAGGTAACACCCTCCTACACACACACACACACACACACCCTCCTACACCGATGGCTATTCGAGCTACTGGTCATATCACTGCTGCCTCGCTGAGCCCACAGTGTGCTCGTTAAAGCTCACCAGACCGATTTCTGATGAGACACAAAAGGCAGGAGGAGGAGGAGGAGGAGGAGGAGGAGGAGGAGGAGGAGGAAAGCAGCTGTTTGTGGTTGCTAGAGCTACAACATGTTGTCTAATCTCTGCAAAGTTGAGAAGCAGCCCATTAACGCTGCTGTCAGGTCATTTTTCTTCAGTGTTGTTCTACACTGCCCACTACATGGAAACATGTATTTCATGTATTCAAAAAACCTTTACAATGAAGTGAAATAATTCCACTTGTTTCCATACCTTCTTTTCACACATTTTTTTCTTTTAGAAATAAGCCTAAACCCGACAAAAAAAGCAGATCACTTGACAAAGTAGACAAATTGCATTGGAAATAAACTGAAATGTCACCCTTCGGACAGATTCTTGCTTCAAGAAAAGTTGGATTTGTATGCTCACTACTGGATGGACAAGCTTGTTAAAATGGATATTTTTGCAAAGCCTGCTTCCCTGCCACTCAGCTGTCCTCCATGCATGCAGAGAATTTCAATGTAAATATATAAATGTATTCTGTCTCCCCTCCCGTGTCCCTCCTGCACTCTGTTTCACTGTCTGAATATTCATCTTAATGCAGTTAACATCATATGCAGCTTCTTAAAACAGCTCTAACAGTCAATTAAGATGGTATCATTTACAGAATTTCCATGGAACAAAAACAATGCGAGACAGGTCGTTTTACTTTTTCAGTGTAATGTCACCTACAGAGAATTATTCAAATAAGTGGAGTTGCATTGGAAACAAGTGGAATTATGTCACCTCAGTTGGATAAAAGTGTCTTTACAGAAAAAACATTTTGGGAAATACGATTAATTGCTTTTTTTGCTAGGACAGAAAGGACACAGTTAGCTTAGCTTAGCAAAAATAGTGGAAGCAGGGGAAAAGACAGAAAGAGAGGGCGAGCCCAGCTAACTGTTTCCCTCTGCTTCCAGTCTTTATGCTAAGCTAAGCTAACCGGCTGCTGGCTGTAGCCTCATATTTAAAGGCACAGTGTGTAGCATTTAGGGGGATCTATTTGCAGAAATGGAATATTATATTTATTTGTTTAACAATAAGTATGTTTTCTTGAGTAAATAAGAAATGTTGTGTTTTCGTTACCTTAGAATGAGCCGTTTATATCTACATGCGGAGCGGGTCCTCTTCACGTTTCTACAGTAGCCCAGAATGGTCAAACCAAACACTGGCTCTAGTTTTCACGTTTTTGCTTCCACCACCATAGTTCTCCTACACACGTGGCACAAGGGCGAAGTTTCAGTTGGTTGCAATCTGCAACCTCAACGCTAGATGCTGGCAAATCCTACACACTGCACCTTTAACAGACACATGAGAGTGGTATCAATCTTCCCATTTAACTCTCGGCAAGTGTATTTCCCAAATTATTCCGTTAATAACAAAAGTTGAAGACGAGTGTCCTTCATTCCTCTGAACTGTAAATCTTTCTACTGTTGAGGTCAAACTTTTGTTGCAGTGTGTTGTTACGTCTGGCTTCCATATTTATGTGTGTCTCTCTCTCTCTCTCCGCAGATGTATTTCAACGCCAGCATCAGCAGCACAACCAAGCTGCTGAAGCCGCTGATGGTGTTCGCTTTCTGCATGGCCGCGGGCCTCGCCGGGCTGACGCAGATAACTCAGCACCGCAGTCACCCGATAGATGTCTACGTGGGATATCTCATAGGAGCAGGCGTCGGCGTCTACCTGGTTAGTTAAAGGTCCCATATCGTTGAGAGTGAGATTTTATATGTCCTTCTTGATTATAAATCAGGTCTAGCTACTATATAAATATTGTGAAAGTATCAAAACACTCAATCCCCGGAGAAGTGCACACAGCCTGTATTCAGAAAAACGTTTAAACGAGCCGTCAGGACTTCTGTAAGGTTATGATGTCACAACTATACGGTTGCTGGTAGAAGTGGTGCTAAACTCCGTGTAGTTGACCCACACACAGTGAGTCCCCGGCTGTAGTGACGCCGTGAAGACGGCGACAGCGCTGATGCAGAAGACCGGAAACACTGACCAATCAGAGCAGACTGAGCTTTTTCGTCGAGGGGTTCTTAAAGAGACAGGCGCTAAAACGGAGCGTTTCAGACAGATTGTGTATACAGATATTTTCAAACAGACAGTACGAGAAAAATAATGTGTTTTTTGAACATTAAATCATGTAAACATGTTTTAGTAGGAAACCAAATACAAGCATGAACCTGAAAATGAGCATGACATGTCCCCTCTAAACAAAGTGCACAAGAACAAAAGATTTATCTGTGAACAAATTATATTACAGGGCCTAATTTATTTGCTTCAAGGTAATTACACCTTTTTATGCTAATGAAACTCGCTGTGAAGTGAAATTGTCTTGAAATGGATTTCCTATTTCAGGATTTAGTCTGTGAAATGAGTGCCAGCATATGTTTGTAGGCATTTAGGGATTTGTTTTGTCCCCAGGGAGTAGTTAACAGTCAGCATGCAGCGTGGTGGGAATGACCGAATACACTTAAATAGATTTCTTTGTTTTTAATTAAGTAGTTTAGTTGTTTTGCCGTGACTGAATTGTCCCGTTGTATTATTCTAACGCTATCACAGCATGTGCTAACAAACGCCTCTTTTTTTTAATCACCTCTCCTCTCCGTGTGGCTTCCATACTTTTCTCCCCTAGCTGTTTTTTTTTTTTGGCAGGCTCTATATATAGCCTTTTCTATTACGGAAGGGAAGAGAGAGAGAATGAATAATCCGTTAAGAATTCTCTGGAACAATTTCACACTTCATTTTAAGAAAACTTGTCGTTGCCATTTTCCACGCTTCCCTCCTCCTCTCTCTCTCTTTCTCTGTCGTCTTTCACATTATAAGAGGGGGAGCGTTTCCTCCTGTCTTTAAAGGATGGATTCTGAGAGAGGGGGACCAGAGTGAATCATGCTGACCTCAGACTAAACAGGAAGAAGAAATGCTTATTCACGCACTTGCTCCCCACTAATAGGAATATACATTTTTCCTTCCCAGAGATTAAAGAAAACACATTTTCACGCTTCAGTCTTTATTTAACATGCTGGGTACGTCTGTTTCCTCCTTTGTTTCTCCTCCCCACCTCCCTCCCCGTGTCAGGCTGTGTTTGCAGTGGGAAACTTCAAAGCATCAGACGAAGACGCTCCCTCTTTACAGAGACTGGCCCCGGCTCAGCAGAAGGACACCCTGAGGGTGCTGAGCCAGCGGAGTCATGACTCCCTGTACAGGAAGACTCCCAGGGTGTCTGAGAGCAGAGAGGAGCTGGGGGCCGGGCTTGGGTCCGGGGCTCGCAGTAAGGTGAGGAGGGAGAAGGCGTCCCTGGCCTCCCTGAAACGAGCGAGCGCTGACGTGGAGCTCCTGGCAACCCGGGGTCCCATGGGCAAGGAAACCATGGTAACCTTCAGCAACACCTTGCCCCGAGTCGCAAACGGCAACAGCCCCATCTCCCCCTCTGACGAGCTGCCTCCCTCGCAGCGTCACATGACCTTCCACGTGCCCTATGACCCCCAGAGGTCCCGGCAGCTGGTGTCAGAGTGGAGGCAGCGCTCGCTGGAGCTCCGCAGCCAGAGCTCACGGGACGAGGAGGAGGACGGGGGAGATGAAGGGGGAGCGGCGGCGGGGGATGGAGACCAGGAGATGCCCTCCTCTCTGTATCCCACAGTGCAAGCCAACAAGGGCACCGCCACGCCTACCGGAGCCCGGATGGTGGTGGCGCCCCCACTCGTTCACATCCCCGAAGAGGCCACTCGGCCGCCGCCCGTGTCCCCCAAGAGTGCAAAGACCCGCGCCAAGTGGCTGTCACTCACCGAGGGAGGAGTGAAAGAGCCGGGACCGGGGCCGATTGCGGTGTCGACTCCCCGCGTGCCCAACACGCAGCCCAACCAGCCGCCCAGCCAGCAAAGAGTCACTCAGGTGAGGAAGAAATTAGAAAATGAGTGACTGCAAATCATAATAATTACATTATTTTTCATTCTTTGATTTCTAGTGGCATGTAGCCAGTTCTGAAAAATATAGTTTAGACAGGAGAAGAGATTTAATAGCTGCCAAACACTCACCTGATGATTTATTCTGTTGGTAGAGTCAAAACAGAACAATTTCTCTGAGTACTTTCACAAGGGTTCAAACACTTATTATAGTTGGAGTTAAATCTCAATAAAATATCTGTGAGGAATATTGAATATATTATTATTAGGGCTGTCAAAGTTAACAAGATAATGAAGCGTCAACGCAATCGCAGGCTTTAAAGCTAGAGGGGAGATACTTGCATCATATGAAACTAGAAAAAACCTGAGGAATCCATTCGCACCAACCATGTCATACTAGCTTGTCGAGAAGAAGGTTAAATAACGCTCCAAACTAACGATACATTTTGGCGAGGAAAAACTATGATGGCCATTTTCACAGGGGTCCCTTGACCTCTGACCTCCAGATATGTGAATGAAAATGGGTTCTATGGGTACCCACGAGTCTCCCCTTTACAGACATGCCAACTTTATGATAATCACATGCAGTTTGGGGCAAGTCATAGTCAAGTCAGCACACTGACACACTGACAGCTGTTGTTGCCTGTTGGTCTTGAGTTTGCCATGTTATGATTTGAGCATATTGTTTTATGCTAAATGCAGTACCTGTGAGGGTTTCTGGACAATATTTGTCATTGTTTTGTGTTGTTAATTAATTTCCAATAATAAATATATACATATATTTGCATAAAGCAGCATATTTGCCCACTCCCATGTTGATAAGAGTATTAAATACTTGATTTCTGTACTAGCTGCTTTTCTTGAGGTTGAAAGTTCATTGTTTATTTTGGAAACAGCAGTTGACAAAGCAAAAGCTAAGGTCCATTCGCTAGCTGATCTGGAGCAACTACTTGAGCACTCTTCTGAGCGTCTTTCCTTTGTACACTCTGACGAGATGTTCCTCTGTCCTCCAGGTGATGGCCATGTCTAAGCAGCAGGGTCATGGAGTCACTTCGTCAGAAGGCGGCGGCTCCTCCTCCGGCGGCGGCTCCAACTGCTCCGAGTCGCCCTATTACCGGATCCCGTCCGATCGAGACAGCTGCACGGGGAGCAACCCGGGGAGCATCGCCGGGAGCGGGAGCATCGTCACGATCGACGCCCACGCCCCTCACCACCCGGTGGTGCGTGTGTCGGCCGCCAACGGCAAGCCGTGGGAGTGGAGGAACACCATCAGCGGTAACATGATGGCCGCCGACATGGCAGGGGACAAACACCGCGTCTCGCTGCAGCGGCAGGACAATATCAGTCACTACCGGGATTACCGGACACTCCCAGTGAAAACGGACTCGCTCTGCTCCTCCTCGGCCAGCGGCAGCGCCGAAGGAGGACCGGACCTGCCTCCCCCGCCTCTCCCCACCTCCTCCTCCCCTCTGCCTCACCCTGCTCATCTGCTGTCATCCCCTCTACCGCCGCCGCCTCCTCACTCGTCCCCTTCCCCCTTGCCTCCCCCTCCTCACCCAAGCTCCTCTCCGATGCTTCCTCCTCTCCCTCACCCTGCCTCCTCTCACATGCCTCCCCCTCCTCACCTGATGTCCCCGCCGCCCCTTCCGCCGTCCTCTCACATGCCCCACCAATCTTCCTCCCATATGCCTCCACCTCCTCACCCATCTTCCTCCCAAATGCCCCTTCCTCCTCATCCGTCTTCCTGTCAAATGCCCCCGCCTCCTCACCCGTCCTCCTGTCAAATGCCCCCGCCTCCACATCCGTCCTCTTCCCCTCTGCCGCCGCCACCTCACCCCTCATCCTCAATGCCTCCACCTCCTCACCCGTCTTGCTCCAGCATGCTTCCCCCTCCCCCCCACCCCGACTTGCTGATGGACGGCCACAGCCAGGCGCTGTCCCGCTCCTCCACCCTGCCTCGTCGGCCCTCCGCCCGCAGCCACGCCGAGCAGGAGCACTACTACAAGGCCATGCAGAACGAGAGGATGTTATAGTAAAGACGTCATTGTCATTGTACTTCAGGAGACTCAGCTGAAAGAGACAGTGAAACAAAGTAGCTTGTGGCAGGTGAATAGAGATTTATGACTTTTGAAAAGTGACAAAAATGTTTAGAGACTCAGAGACCAGAGCGGCAGCTTCGGTCACAATGCTGCAAATGAAGAGGCAGCAGGGGTGGAGGAGCACGGGGAGGTCTGGCATCTCACACGCACTCAGCAGGGGATCTGGTTTTCTCCTGCTCACACGTACTGCCCACAGCGCCGGCTCAACGGTTCTGACTGGGAAAAGAACAGACGAGAGAAGAAAGGGGAGTCAAAGAAGAGAAGAGCAGGGTGAAGCACTAAGAACCGTAGCTCACCTAGTTTCAGCACGCACATCCTCTGTGTTTCTTTAAGACACACTCAGAGGAGGAGCGGAGGAGGCTGCAGCTGAAAGAGAGATATCACACTGAACGGTCTGGGATTTGCTAAATCAAGTTTCCCCTGAGAGGCGGGATAAGACGGAGAAAACAAAACAACTACAGGCAATACTAGCTCTCCTTACGCTAGCGCAGCTGTTTGAGATTGCCAGCCGCTGAAACACTCGTGCTTCAAAGCACCCAAAAGCTATGAATAAAGAAAAAGAATGCAGTAATGTTAAGTTCAACCACAGGTTCAAGAGTATTAGCCACAACCCACAAAAGCATAGGAGTAGTTTTACCCCTCTGAATACACAAACCAAATGGGGAAATTTATGTTCAGACGCCAAGCAAATCTGCCAGTATCCACCAGAGAGAGCTGGCTTAGGAAGCGTTGCTTCTGGTCGGGGTGTGAGAAAGGAGGAAGAGGAGGGGTGGGCATAAGGAGGATCACGCACAGTTGGGCACCCCTATACAGACGTCACTGAATGGATTACTGTTGTAAACATGAGAGGCGGTGGAATGGAAAGAGAATTGTTCCTAAATTGAAGAGGGTGGCTGGGCCGCGCGGCACAGCGAGCCAGGCCGCCAGTCTGTCTTTGCTGTGTGCAAAACCTGCCACGGAGCCCGAAGCAGCACTAAGGAGATTAGCGTTTGTTTATCGAACCACGCTAGCACACTCTTCCCTCCGTAGCCCTTCGCATTTGGCCCTCTGGCAAATCACAATGGTGATGGGACTGTTAATGGAACGCTGCCCAGCCAGTGGTGTAGCCCGCCATCACCGGCAGCGACATGCACGTTGGCTCGAGCAGGTGCTGGTTGGATGCGACTAACTGGCTCGTGTTGCCAGCAGTCTCTGTTTATACCTGTTAGCATTTCAAAGATTTTGGTACCACTTTCTAACCATGCATACTTCATAAGGGGTTTATAGGTTGTTGCTTTATTACTGATTATTTAATTATGCCTATTACACGGCTTTGTTGAATATTAGATTCTGATTTGGTCAATCACGGCGTTCTACCGTCTGCTATTTCTTCATAGCAGACCGTTGCTATGTATAACAGACCGTTGCTATGGGTGCAGTTCTGATGTCGGACTATGGAGAACCAAATTATCAAATTTAAGTAAGTAGCCGTGTTATAAGCAGGATAATGTACAGTTGGTGGGTCATTGTTATGAAATAAACCCCTTTGCGTCGGGGTCCACAACAATGACCGGCTCACTGTACATTATCACTTTATAGATCAGTAATAAGACATTCTTAAAGGAACAGTGTGTAACATTTACAGTAGGGGGATCTATTGGCAGAAATGGAATATAATTAATAAGTATGTTTTCTTTAGAGCATAATCACCTAAAAATAAGAATCGTGTTTTCGTGACCTTAGAATGAGCCGTTTATATCTACCTTCGGAGCGGGTCCTCTTCACGGAGCCGGCCGCCATGTTTCTACAGTAGCCCAGAACGGACAAACTAAACACTGGCTCTAAATGGGCCCATTCGCATTCTCCTACGCACTTTGCACACAGGAAATGTTTCAGTTGGTTGCAATAAGGGCTGGGCGATATGGCTTATAAATAATATCTAGATATTTTTAGGTTATATCGCGATATACAATATATATCAGACCCATAACCAATAAATTATTGAGAATTATCAAATTTTGACAACATTTATATTTTAACCGGCGCAGCTTTTCTAGCCTTTATTGCACTGGTTTAGCGGCCCAGGAAACTCAGCAGACCAGTTGCATGCATTGTAAATCTTCTCACGTGATGCTACTCAGCCAATGAAATCCGTGCATGTCTCATATGTTTAGAGACCGTGGCGATTACTAAAAGCAGTAACATATTTTTTGAAGTGCAGGCGCGTATAAACTCGCTTTGGCGCTTCACTTCTTCTGCTTTCTCCAGGCTCTGTCCTAGATCCCTGCTTCCCTCCAGATACAAAAACACACGGCCCATACGCACATCCATGCAGACACACACACACACACACGCCCAGGAGAGTGTGTCTGCGAGTCTCACCGCTCGATGCCGCCAGATCCTACACACTGCGCCTTTAAGAGCAACTTTTGGGTTGCCAGGTTGTAAAATATCTTATATTGGTGCTTTTTATCTAGCTGTTTCATTTTTCAGGAAGAGCTCTGCAGGAAGACTAAATAATGTTTACAATACTTAGAGACTTACAATCCTTTATTCATCCACCTGTCAATCCATTATCCAGACCCGTTTATCCAGGGTCACGAGAGATTGTCATTATTTACTGTAAGTATGCCTTATTAGGAAGTGATACCACTAAACAGCCAACCAACACCGTGATTGGGCAGCAAAACCTTCAAATGATGCTGACAAAACTATCTCGACTAAAGGTCCACTTGCTCGCTCGCTCTGGAGCTTTTGACCCGCATCACACAGTCCTCATCAGCAGATGCTGTTTGCTCTGTTCATGCTAATGAGGACCATGTAATGCGGTCAAAAGGTCTAGAGAACAAGCGAGTAAGTTCATGTCCAGTTGAGATTGTTTTGTCAACTGCTGTTTCATACAGTAGGTCAAGAAAGAGCTCACCACTTAAAGGTTTGCATCTACTTTTTCACATTTTTAGACTAAACCAGTAATGATTAACCGTAGAATTAATCTAATTATTAACTGATAATGAAAGTAATCAGTAGTTGCGGCCCTATAAGGAACATGCTTCGGATCGAGAGGAAGCGCGTGTTCTTCCTGTTCACCCCTGCCTCTCGTGTGTATTTATACTATCTTGTATAAAGTCGTTATCTATCATTTCATACATCCAAGTTCATTCTAACTATCAAGAAGATATTCCGTCCAATGACAAGTGCTTTATTTTACCTTGATCATATTTTAACGAAAGATACATCAAAGATTTTTTTTTTTCACCCATTGCACCAACACCAACATCTGAAGGGTACATGAACTGATTTTGTAAAGTCGTGCTACAGTAGGAAGGAGGGCGAGTTAAATGGAACAAGTTGTATTATGTAGTGGAGCTTCCTCAGACGAGGAGCTGGTAGATATGATGTTGCTCGTCGGTTTGTGCTGCATGTGTGTACGAGCGTGTTTTTTTTAAACTTCTGTGCTTCAAGTCTGCGCCGTTACCTTTTGACAGACAGACATGCTGCATTTTACAGTGCTGGTGATTATCGTACTACTTTGCCCCCATTTTGACTGTAAAAATACTTGATATTACCTAATATTATTAATACTATTATTATTCCGCAGTCCTCTTTTATGGGCTAATGTTTTCTATCTGTGGTGATGTGTAACATTAATAACCCGATTGAATAAAAAAAAGACTTCTTAACCGAGGTTTCATCTTGTGTTACTAGTGTATATAGTATACGGCTCCAAATAGAGAGAGGGTCAATGCCGGAGCAGCTTTTACCGCCACTCTAATGAAAAGGATCTTCTCCATTGATTCTTGGCTTATGTGTACTTTCATGCTCATTCATACTGTACACTCACACACTGACACGAATACACACAGCCAGACCGATGCGGCTCATTTGCAACATTTGCTCCTTTACTGTCGGCTCGTGTCAGGTTTCCATAATGAATTCTGCTGGAGTGTTGGTCAATCCCAGATGACCTGCAGGGACGCAGCAAGTATTGGCTGAGGCCTGAGTGTGTGTGGGTGTGTGTGTGGGTGGAAAATGTGTACTTAGATTAGATTTTGTCTGATTTTGAGCACGTGCACATGCTGCCTTTTCTAGTAAATTAAAGGGATAGTTCGGGTGTTTTGAAGTGGGGTGGTATGAGATACTTATCCATTGTAGGTGTATTACTTACAGTAGATGGCGGTCGTCGTGCCCCCAGTATCGAGAAACAGACAGCAGTACCGACTAAGAAGCAAAGCAATACAGTGCTGTGGACGGGGGACGGCAGAAAAACGTATTTTAACCACCTAAAAGAAAGGCTCACCTAAAAAAAATCGATATCACTTTACGTGTACGCTATATTTAGAATATTTTCACCGCTTTATCTTTCTGTCAGACAGCCCTTTCCAACAGGGAACTGAACTGAAATTGAAACTGATCTATGCTCTCTTCAAAGTAGGGATGCACCGATACCGGTGATATCAAGCCGATACCGACTCAAATAGCTGGAGATTTTTTTTTTTTTAACATTTCGCTAAATTTATGTTATCTATGAAAAAAACACTGGTATCGGATCGGTACTCGGTATCGGCCGATGCCCAAAGCCCAGGTATTGCTATTGGTATCGAGACTGAAAAAGTCCCTAGTTCAAAGCCAACAGGCTTGGATGACAAAAACAGTATAGATAGGTTTCACCTTCAGTTCAGTTCGCCGTCGGAAAATATTCTAAATGTAGCGTACACTAAACGGATATAAATGTTTTTTAGGTGAGTCTTTCTTTTAGGTGGCTAAAATTAGTTTTTCCGCCATCCCCACCCACAGCACTGTATTGCTTTGCTCCGGAGTCGGTACTCCTGTCTGTTTCTCGATGCTGGGGGCACGCCGACCGTCATCTACTGTGAGTAACACACCTACTATGGATAAGTACCTCATACAACCCCCACTTCAAAACACCTGAACTATCCCTTTAAAATGTGCCCCTTAGTTTATTCTGATATATAGCATGATTCACATGCATTAAGGAGGATGATTATGCAGGTATGAGTTGGGGTTTGTGTGTGTGTGTGTCTAAAAGTAGTACGTGGTCCAAATGTAGCGAGGCTATGTGTCCATTCAGATGTGTCACATTTCTCTATCTGTATGTATGTTTTGTGTTTCGACGTGCATGCATACGTGTGTGTGCGAGTGTGTGTGTGTGTGTGTGTGTGTGTGTGTGTGTGTCCAGTGCTTCGGAGCATTGAGCTGTGTGATGAGGCCGTACAGGCAGCGGGGGTGCAGATGGTGTACTGAGGCCTGAGGACAGTCAGCCTGTCTATGACTCACACACTCGGCGAGCCAGCAGCTCTCTCTCTCTGTGTCTCTTCCCTCGGTGGCCCAGAAAGCACAACACAACAAGTGTGTATCTGTGTGTGTGACTGCAGGAGGCAACAGAAAATGCGGACTGAGCTGTCTTTATGCATGCGTCTATTTTTGCAAGCCTGTGTATATGCTTATATCTGTGTGTGTGTGTGTGTGTGTGTGTGTGTGTGTGAGAGTGGCTGTCCAGGGAAAGCTGCTGACAGTCTTTTCAGGACTGATTTACCACCGCCGAACAGCACAAAGGCCTTTTGTCCACAGCTCTCACTTTGTCACTATCATTCTACCTACTGCCACCTCACCGGGCTACTTGTGAACCTTAACACATGGAGGAAGGGGATTTGGAGCTTTGGAGCTTATATCCTGATTTCCCTGCAGCTCTCAGTTTCTTGAATGAGGGATTAGGATTCGTTAAGGGTCACAGGGATCATTTTACTTTCAGTCCGATCAATATAGGGCGTCGTTGTTCGAAAAAATCAAATATTGATTTTTTTTTGTCTGAAAAGATTGTAAGATCTCTGTGATATGATCTACAGGGATTGACTATATTGACAAGCCCTTAAAGAGTTATTCCTTCTCAGGGTCCATGTGTGGTGAAGTGGTTGAGGAACCCTTGTTTAAAAGCCCTCTTGACGGGCTTCACCAATTACAAAAAGGAAACGAAAGTGATGGTTTCGTATTCCTGTGGAGTAACCGTTGTTAAAATTCTCAGCCCGGGACCCACGGTGAATTACATTTAGTCTCACAAGGGCTTATTAAACAGTGTTAGATATCCTGTCATTTGTCGACCCACCAGACAAGGACCTTGTAGCGAGCTCTTTCAGATCCCAAATGATAACCAGCCTTAATGTGCCAGTCAGCCGTGTCCCGCCACAGCTGGGGGCTAAGACTGACATTTCTAGGAGGCTGGCTTCACTGAGTCAGTAGCTGTATTTCCTTGTTTCTACCTAGGGATCCAAGACAAAGTACTTTTTTTTTTTTTTTAAATCATCTATTTTTTATGTGACCAAACAAAAGACAACAATAAAATCATGACGTACTACAGTATCTGCCAAAGTAGCTGGTAATGTAACGCAACATCCACAACCAGAATTTGCAGACATTTTGCTGGTCGGAAGAATTATTTCCCCTCCCTAGATATAGTCTTGGGAGCTATGCTGGCTGGCTAGCTCGCTCTTTAACCTGTAGGCTATATAGGGTGATAAATGTCCTATACCAAGCTACAAGCCTGACATTTTTATAGGGCTGTCCTGCACCTCACGAGGCCACTGCTGCTTTACAGGAGCTTGATTTTCAGCCATTCTGATTCCTTAGATATTCCTTACATGGATCCATTTTTGTAGAGAGTCTACAGCCATGCTAGCAGCTCTGTGAGGCTCTACTTAGGCACAGCATTGCGTTGAGTTAAATGCTAATGTCAGCATGCTAACATGCTCACAATGACAATGCTAACATGCTAATGTTAAGCAGGTTTCATCCATAGACTGTATACAAGAAGTGGACGTATTCACCGTGACGTCACCCATTGGTTTGTGGACTGCCGTTTTGAAGCCTCGAGTTTGGCATTTTGGCCGTCGCCATCTTGGTTTTTTTGCAACCAGAAGTGACACCAGAGGGTGGAGCTACGTATAACCGATTGCTGAATAGGACATTCCAGGCAACCAAAAAGGTTATAATGAGCTGAAAACACACTGTGAAAGGGTTTAAGTTCTACGACGAAAACGTAGACAACTCCCAAACCGGACAACGCCGTGGTAGCAACCTGTCAATCACAAGGTAGCCACGCCCTGAAGCATACCCTGCTTTATGGTCTATTTGACTCTAAATGGGACCATAATTGACTAAATGAACATCATGCTGTATTGAAGAAGACTTGAAACTAGCGATTGAGACCATAAACTCATGTATAGAATGTTTACTGAGGTAATAAATCAAGTGAGAAGTAGGCTCATTTTCTCATAGACTTCTATACAATCAGACTTCTTTTTGCAACCATAGGAGTCGCCCCCTTCTGACTGTTAGAAAGAATGCAAGGTTAAGGCACTTCAGCATTGGCTTCACTTCTCAGACCCGGAGGTAGCCCACTGGTTTCACCATCTTTGTTTAGCGTGTCAGCATGCTAACATTTGATAATTAACACAAAACACAGTTGAGACTGATGGGATTGTCATTACTTTTGCAGGTATTTGGTCATAAACCAAAGTATTGGACAAATTAATCTTTTGACCTGATGATGGAGCTATATGAAAAGTTAAGGGATCACCAAACGCTACCAATATGCCCTTTTCACAGCAGCCATTTTGACATATGATTGCAGGGTAAACACAGGTGTAATTAATAACATTAATTATGGTCCTGTTCCATTGAGGTGTTCCGGGGCCCTGGTAATGTGCATGCTGGCTCACTGGAATGGCTGTGACACACAAAATAGAACGGGACCATAATTAATTTAATCAACTACACCTGTGTTCATCCTGCTAGGATATGTCAAAATGGCAGCTGTGGAAAGGGCCTATTCATCCTGAGGGGGGCGGGAATATCTGTACCAAATTTCATGGCAATCAATCCAATAATCACTGACATTTCACTCGAAACCACAAATGTCAACTGGTGGCGCTGGAGGAAAAGTCAGGGGATGATCAATGTGATTACGATTCCATCCTCTAGAGACCATGAATGTCTGTATATTTCATGCCGATCCATGTAGTAGTTGTACAGATATTTTTATCTGGGCCAAAACATCACTAGAAGAGCCTCACCGCTAGTATGGCTGAAAATTCATGAAACTCATCCATGTTAGAGTTAAAAAAAAAAAAAGGCACGGCTGAGACTCTGTAAATAAGACTGTTTCTAAATATTCCTCGAAAGTTGACTTTACGAAGATGCAAAGCTTTCATGTGACAGCTTAAAGATACACTCTACAAAGCTGAGAAAAGTCGCTCGGTCCCCCGCTCTCTCTGCTTCTGCAATTACGCTTGATATGTCTGCTTGGCTGTCTCCGAGAACTGAGGCAGTAAAGATATAGATAGAAACTCCTGTATCCCCTTACCCTACATGCATGGGTGCACGCGGAAACGCATAAACACACTTATACATTCCCATGAACATAAGCAGCAACACGCTCGCTAAAACCCAGATCTAGAGATCTAAGACAAACGTCCTTCTACAGACAGACGCGCGATCGCATAAATATTCACGTACACGCTCGCGCCTACATTTGCCCTTGTGATTATTTGCTACATGTAGATGAGGGGGGGGCGGGGGAGCAGTGCAATGTATTTGAGCATGAGCGGGCTGATGTGGTCGTGGCCTCACATGCATGAGTAAGACCGTACAGTACGTGGCTTCAATACCCTACAGGCGTAGCAATGGGTAGTAACACACTGACACAGTTATCAGACCAGACTAATTTGGTCTGGGTCTATGTGTGTGTGTTCGTGCATGTCTTAATGCATGTGTGACCCTTTTCATGCATTTGTGTGTTACACTCTATACACTGTGTTCTCCTTCACTGCCCTCTGACCTCTTAATCCTCTAAATCAAGCGTGCGTGTACGTCCATTTGCTCGCGCGTATCGTGTCCCTGCATGCATCTGCAACGACTGCATATGTCACACGAACAACCCCGTTCCCCCGCGAGCTGTCTTACCTCTGCTCCCGTACGTCTTCTCAAATTCACAAATACCTCTCCTGCCGGGAAAAAAAGAACTGTCAGATGTGTCAGAGTTTTCTAAGGAAGCTCTTGGCACACGATCACGCACTCTTGCAACCGTCTGACCCAGTTTCAGTCCTCACATCTCCACAGTTGAGATGCTGAGGGATACTATGCATTATACACAGAAAAAAAAAAAAGCACACAAACATTTATCCAACCCTGCAGCGTTGCACGTATCAAATAGTACACTTAATCAAATCCGCAACACGTGCACATGTGTAGCTACTGGAGCACGCATACAGTAAGTCTTTCATCAAAGCAAATAATCCAGTATGAAATTAAAAAAAAGACAGTCCCGTCGTCGGTCTGGGAGCCTAAATTTAATGAGTAAATTAGAGCGCTGCGGCGCTGCACTCATCTGTACTCATGCCTGCGATCCATCCTATTTCATATCAGCTGCAAGCAGGGGAGCAGAGACAAAGACTGCATCTAAATGTATCTGACTGGGTCTGACTGTTTCTGAGTATTTTCTAACCTGGTAGTCATGTTACATCTTGTTATTGTGTCATGAGTGATGAACAGAGGTTGAAGTATGAATAGGAATATGCAGGGATTGATGAAAATGGAACAGCTATGGAATATTGCAAGGGCAAGGAAGGAAGGAAAGAAGGAACAAATATACAACAGAGGGAGGGAGGGAGGGAGGGAGGACAGGAATGAAGGCACAGAATAAATGAGGAATGAAGAAAAAGGAAGCAGAGAGAGAAACAGGACAGAAAGAAGAAAGACATTATGATAGATGGATAGAAAACACATAAAAAAACAAATGAAGGAATTAATAGATAAAAATGAATAAAGTAGGGCTGTCAAAGTTAGCGCGATAATAATGCGTTAACGCAAATTTGTTTTTAATGCAACTAATTTCTTTAAAACATTAATGCTACTTGCGATTTTTAGGTTGTAGCGGGCTCAGTTTTAAAACTAGAGTGAAGATACTGCAAGATGTATATATACATATATTTGCATAAAGCGGCATATTTGCCCACTCCCATGTTGATAAGAGTATTTAATACTTGACAAATCTCCCTTTAAGGTACATTTTGAACTTCTAAAACAAAAGTGCGATTAAGCACGATTAACTATGGACAATCATGCGATTAATCAAGATTCAATATTTTAATCGATTGACCGTCCTAGAATAAAGTGTAATGAGAGAGGGATAATAATCAAGGGTCAAGAGAAACAGGGAGGCATAAACAAACAAATAGCACAAAGAGGGAATAAAGGAAGGAGGAGAGGAAAGGAGCTAGACAAACAGATCCAAAAAGGAGGCGAAGGAAGGAGGGAGCAGGAGGATCAAATTAAGGATTCAACAAACAAGTCATAAGGACAGGAGGAGAATTAAACAGGCATCAAGTAAGGAAAGAAAAAGACGGGATGAATGGATGACAGAATGCAGTAGATAAGGAGGGATAAAGAATGAGGGTAGGAAAGCTAAATGATGGAGGATGAATGGAGGAATAAAGAAAAGGAGAATCGGGGAGGTGAATCAGAAGAGAGAGAGAGAGAGAGGAGTAAATGGATAAAGCACAGGAGGAAAGAAGGCAGTAAGGAAAGGAAGCAAAAACAGAAATGACCAAATGAATGGAGGAGAGAAAAAGGTTGAAGTTTCAATTGACCTTATGGGTGAATGACAGAAACAAAAGAGCCGTCACTCCACTGTGACTCCCAGTTGAGCCGATGAATGGATCACTGGCTTCGTCACGATACTCGCTGACCTGCATAGCAGCCACCGATTAACACATTGTCACATCTGATGCCAACTTGATCCAGCACCAGAGGGAGGGGAAGAGGGGGTGGAGGTCATAGTGATGGCATGTATGAGAGACAGACAGAAAGACAGACAGGGACAGAAAGAGAGCAGAAGGAAATACAGCTACAGTACCATGAGCCCAAACGTGTGTGTGTGTGTGTGTGTGGGTGGATGCAGTGACAGTACAGTGACAGTAGGTGTGTAACTAATGATGCCGCCTCCTAATGAGGCCCGACACATCCGTTCACACTCACATTTTCACTGCATGACCCTCATTATCCCCCTGTGGATTTACAGCATCAGACTGATGCGCATTTGTGTGCATATTCGAAAAGGACAGCCAGATTAAGAGAGCGGTATTTAAAAAAAAAAAAAAAAAAGACGGAGACCAAGCACTGATCTTTCATTATTCATGTCTGGTTTATGGTGGCGGTATTCTGCCGCCACGGAGAGAAGAGAAGAAGAATGACAAAATGAAACGAATTAGACAGAGACGAGGTAGAAAGGAGGTTATAGAGAGAAACATTGTCTTTTGATGTACTCCAGTGAAACAGCTCATTACAAACGAGAGCAACAAAAGGAAAGTGCAAAATTTTCCAACTCCCCCACGCACACACCCACACGCACAGGCACGACGGCATACAAAACCATCTACGGTAGCCCGCAGAGGCGCGGTTGACATTTTAAAGCGTACAGTGAGAGAGTTAGGTAGACAGAGAAAGCAGAAAAAGAGAAACATTTTGGCATTTTTCTGGCCCAGTGCACTGAGGGTATTCCAGGATGGAGGAAACTCTTTCTACTCCGTCTCTCCCCAGGCCTCAGTCTGCCTTTCAGCTCACTCCCTCTCTCTTATCCATTCACTTTCTCAACACCCCCCCTCCCCTGCTGTGGATTTACACCCACCTCCTCCAAATTCCACTCGGTTATTTTCATTTTGGGTAATTTCTTATTCCGCCGATGTTTATTCATGACCGAGGTTCTGAGGGAGAGATAAGAAGCCAAGTGCTGAGCCGGCCCCCGAGGCCTGTCTGCCTGCGTGCACATAAACACTATACTGGAGCACATGTTTGCATGAAGACACAAGCACACACACACATGCTAAGCCTCCCACAAACACATCACCGTTTTCGGTTTCTCGTCACATACGAACCGAGGTGTTTCGCCCGTTATCAGATTCCGCCGGCTGCTTCTCTTTGCTGTTTCTGTTTGTCGAGGAGAAAAACTATTTTCTTTTTGAGATGTCAGTGCCAAAACATGTCTGACCCTCATCTGTCAGCCGTGTTTATCATGACACACACACACACACACCACAAGGGAGGTTTCTTTTCCAAACCCTAAACCCCCTCCTTGTTGTATTTGTATGTTGCCTACTTGGTGATTCTGTGTATGCAAGCGTGCATGAGTGTGTGTGTAGACAGATTTGCAAATGGCCAAAGGGAGAGAGAGAGAGAAAGAGAGAGAGAGAGAGATGAGAGACGGGATGTGCAGAACGTGAGCGAGAGACACAGAGAAAATGAGGCGTTTGTCTCAGAGGGGGTTAAAATCCTTCTTATTCTCCCTCACCGGCTCCAAAATCTGCTCAGCCACTTTCCTGTTTCCACACCTTCCTCTAAGTCCCGAGACAATACACGCCAATCTGATCCCTTTCTGTGTCTCTCTTCTGCACCTTTTCCACCTTTACAAATCCTGAGAAGCCAGGGACGGAGTCTGAGCTCGTGGTTGGCACGGGGGTGTCTGCCAGTTTGATCACAATGGTGCAACTCCCTCAGATCACTACCCCTAATCACACTTCATAGAGTTCCATAGACTGTAGGATGACTATGTTAAGCCATGCTTTTGACAAATTGTCCTACTGGTCTACTTTTCTCCACAGTGACGATCATGTGTAACTTCCATGCCCCATGTTAACGTCTTAGGTTACACTATATTGCGTTCTCATAACCCAGTATGCATTGATTTGGTGATTTGCAGGTTAAAAGACATCTGAAAGTTAGTTCAATTTAATTGAAATTTGAGTTTTTTTAAAGGCTTAAAGTGGCAGTAGGCAGTATATTTTTGGCATCATTGGGCAAAAATTCCACATTAACCTTTCAGCGTATTGTATTTCAAGTGTTCTGAGGGATAACTAGACTTCTGCACCTCCTCATGGCTCTGTTTTCAGGCTTTAAAAAATCTAGCCCGTGACGGGAGACTTTGAGCAATCACAAGTCATTTCATTGAGAGAGCATTCCTATTGGCTGTGCTCCGGTCATGTGAGCGGAACTTGGCGTTCCTTCAACAGATTTCACAATGGCTGCCGCGTGACAAACTCTCTCATTTTACAGCTAAACAGTACACTACAAGATGATTCTGAAAACATTTGAGGAGAGAAATAGGCATTAGAGTAACAGAATACTGATTCATATTTGATCAGCGCTGCCTAGTTTGACCGTTTGGTCGAAGTTCGCGAGTGATGACAGCCGGCTCTCATAGAGAGCAGATGGAGAGCAGACCTCAGATCAGCTCTGACTGCTTGTTTTCCTCCGGTCTGTGAAATCTTGCAGATGCCGTTAGGAGCACCGGAGGACACCGGAGGACACAGAGGCACATGATTTTTTCAGGTTACCTGTTTCATGTACTACTGTCACGATAGAGCGACCGTTTTTAAAAAATAACTTTTCTTAACCATATTTGCTCCAATCTCGCCTACTTCAGCTTTAATCACTGAAATGCTATTGCAACGGTTCTAAGTAACCTGGAAGCCTAAAAGAACTTTGCAACTGACTCTGATAATCATCAAATCATTTCTTATTGGGACCTCTGTAAACAATTCTTAATGGCCTCAATCAGCTTCTTACTATATGAGATGGGGTCCTGCATGAACAGACCCTGTCTGCAAACACAAATTTCAGGTGACAGTTCAATTCATTCCACAAGAGTCTCAGCTTTCCAGTCGTGCAATTCCAAGACTGTTTAGGGATCCCAGTATGCAGAAATATTCAAATACACCATTTTTAGAATATAGGCGAAAAAATCACAAATTTTGTACTGCATAGAAAACTGCATTGTTTTTGCTCAAAACTGCATGAGATTAAGTGTTTAATACTCAACATGGGAGTGGTAAAATATGCTTGCTTTATGCAAATATATGTATATATTTATTATTGGAAATCAATTAACACCACAAAATAATGACACATATTGTCCAGAAACCCTCACAGGTACTGCAATTAGCATAAAAAATATGCTCAAATCATAACATGGCAAACTGCAGCCCAACAGACAACAACAGCTGTCAGTGTGTCAGTGTGCTGACTTGACTGACTTGCCCAAAACTGCATGTGATTATCATAAAGTGGGCATGTCTGTAAAGAGGAGACTCGTGGGTACCCATAGAACTCATTTTCATTCACATATCTTGAGGTCAGAGGTCAAGGGACCACTGTGAATATGGCCATGCCAGTTTATCCTCACCAGAATGTAGCCTAACTTATTTAGCCTCCTTCCTGACAAGCTAGTGTGACATGGTTGGTACCAATGGATTCCTTAGGTTTTTCTAGTTTCATATGATACCAAATTCACTCTAGCTTTCAGATTAAGCCCGCTACAACCTCATAAAGACAATAATGTAATGATCGGCAATCCCGCGGGTCTCAGAGGGTTTGATAGTTATTTTTTAGGTGAGCTTGAGCACCCCTAAAAAAGAGTCTCCACTGGGCTGCAATACGGTGCTATGAGGCAACCTGGCAATAATAGGCCTTTTTCACAGCAGACATTTTGACTTGTCATAGTAGGAAAGGCTGCAGGTGTCACTAATAACACTAATGATGGCTCTGTTATATTTCCAGTGTCCCAGTGAGAGTGGCAGTGAGCCAGCATAAACAATACCTGGATCGTGAAATCAAAGCAGCTAAATGGAATACAGCCATCGTTAATTTCATTAATTACACCTGCGCTTTTCGAACTGCGATATGTCAAAATGTCCTCTGTGAAAAAAGGGCCTATTACGTCAACTAAAACTGCTTGCTTTTTTGCCATGACAGGCTCCGGTTGGGTTGTGTCTAGAAAGTAATCTACAAATTGCAAAAACTTGGAAAAAAAACTCTCGTGAGAGTCTGACATTATGGAAAGAGTCTCGCTGAAGGAGAAATCTGGTGAGGTGAGGTGATGCCGGAAGACAATAGTGGAATAGTGGAATACATCCATGGTGGAAACGTGAGTGCCAGCTGGCCAGAGTTTGTTGTGTTGGAGTACAGAAAGCGTAGCTTAGTGTTATCTAAAAGATTTTCAATGTCATGGCTGAATATTTAGATGATTTCCACAATGTGGACGAGGTCTTTGAATTCGATGGCCGCCCGTATTTATTTGAGCCAGAGTATACGGATATTCAGATTTCACAATGAGACTTCTCCTTGACCCTGGAGTTTGCATGTTCTCCCCGTGTTAGCGTGGGTTTTCTCCGGGTTCTCCGGCTTCCTCCCACAGTCCAAAGACATGCAGGTTAGGTTAAAAGTTGACTCTAAATTGCCCGTAGGTGTGAATGTGAGAGTGAATGGTTGTCTGTCTCTATGTATCAGCCCTGTGATAGTCTGGCAACCTGTCCAGGGTGAACCCCGCCTTCACCCAATGTCAGCTGGGATCGGCTCCAGGCCCCCCCGCGACCCTGAATAGGAGATGCGGTTACAGATAATGGATGGATGGATGGACTTCTCCTTGAGTGGGACTTGGACACAATAACAAACAGACCGGATCAAGCGAAAGGTACGAAAAAAAGTTTTATTTCTCTGTAGGGTCCTTTCCATAATGTTGTCAGACACTTATAATACCAATCTGCGTCTGTCAGCGGCAAAAACAAGCACTTTACCTGGCAGCTCCATGGCTGCCAGCTACAGCGTTCTCCCTCAATGCTGGACCAATTTCAAAAATGGTTAGCCCCATTAGTCACAAGTCACATTAGACACAAAACATTGGCAAATAGGGTCCAGGTTGAAAAATACTAACATAAGTTATCCATTAATAGCCTAAATAACACCTCACTGTGTTTTTTTTACTTTAACTTTGCATATTTATCAATATGTTTTTGTCATAAACCCAAGTTTTCACAGGCTTTAAGTAATTATTAACTCAAATGAATAACTGAGACGTGCAAGTTACTGCACAATAACTAAATTCCTTTTGCAATATTTGCAGAAACAAACCTAAAACATCAACCACATGTTTATGTCATGTTATTTTGTGTCCCTTATGTAGTAGCCAATCCTATATACCATGATCTAAAACTAACACAGTCTAATACAACAATGAATGAATTAGCAGACACAGACAGCTGGAATGAGGAGAGAGAGCATGTCTGGAACACTAGCACCACCTGCTGGATGTTGGCTGCAGGTGCAACCTATTTTGGTTGGATGCAGATGTGACGGAATAATTTGGGTCAGACAATAACAGGCGAGTCCAAATTAGTTGAAATATATCAGCATTTTTGTAATCACTGTGATTCATTTAGTGTATTTCTGACTCGATTAAAAAAAAAAAAAAAAATACATAATCGATGTGGCCCAACTCCAAATCCCTGCTTCAGGCTGTGGAGCCATTCAGAGCCGGAGGTTATTTATGTAACAGAATGAAAACACATCTTGAGAAGAGTCTTGAGCCTTCCCACCACTAGATGGAGAAGTGGGGCAGGAATGAAAAGAATATAATGGTCCTTTCTCCTCGAGTAGGAGGATTTGATCCCATTTTCTCGGCTGCACGTATACACGGCTTCTCTGCAGCCCCGAAGCAGACAGCCTGGTTCTTCGGAACGTCATATGATAAGGCTGGAGCGGAGCCAGCAGGGCCCCGCGTTTGGAGAGGAGGACGCGTATCTCAGTCAACGGCGCGCAGTCAGTCAGGGCCCCCTTTATCTCCACGAGGCAGGGAGGCGTATCCCCCCCCCCCCCCCCCCCACTCCCACTCCCCTTCACATACCACTCTCTCTGTCTCTGTCACCCATACACTAACTTGACTACAACCTGCTTCAGACGACGCCCCACCGCCCATGAGATTTCCACTGCAGGCCAGAGAGCCGTCGTGCGTCTTTTGCGCTCCAGGGGAAACCATCGGGGTCTCGTTATTATTATCGTCGGGCTGCGCGATCGGGCTGCCCACGGCATCACCTCGGCAATAACAGGAGGGGTGCCAGCCAGAGGAAAAAGAAGAGGAGGAGGAGGAGGAGAGGAAGGGGTGGTAGAGTATTCCGAATTGACGCTCAGAAAAATAAACAGCCTGTTTTTGGAAGACGTCCGTGGCGGGAAGCGAAAGGGATCTGCAACTGAGTAAGTCGTGATTTACAGTGTGTGTGTTTTCCTGTGGCTGACCTGCTTTTTTTGGGGTGTTTTTTTATTTAAGCATCCTTTTTTGACTCGGGTTGGAGGGATGGAGACGAGGGAAAAAATATTGCCTGTATCTTTCTTCATCCTTACTGTAAACACGATGCAAGGTTACAACTCACAAGAGGCGCAGCATCCTTCGAGAGGGGCTGGATGCAAAATTTAAGATGAGCTCACAATAAAGTCACGCGCTGGTTTTGGAGGTGAAAAATAGAACAAAAACAGCTGCATGATCATGTCATGTCAACAGCCTTTATTAGATGCCCTAGAGGCCCGCTTTACTGTACTGTACTCCATGATCCAGCCAGGCCGACAGGTGTAACGGGACATGTTTACGCGTATGGCTTTTAGATGATGCATCATGTAATATCGATCTGTTTTGCGAGCAGAGTGTTTCAGGATGTCTGTATTTTAGCCTCGACGGTGATTTTTTTTTTTTCCAGTGGCGCCAGCCGTGCACTGAGAGATGCTGCTGACTGTATACGGACTGTGCATGGAGGAGGAGAGGAGAGTAACAGGGTCCTCTGTGGTGTGTTGTGATGTGAGCAGTCTGCTGCTCCAACATGGCGCGCATAGAGCTGAAAAAACCCTTGGCCATTACATACTCCTGTCTGGAATTTACACCATGGCAGCAGCAGCAGCAGAGAATGAGTCTGTGCATCCCAAACTGGCTGAGCGGATTCATTTCAGCTCAGGTTGCCACTGGTGATAGAGTCCACTCAGAGTATCACGTAGGCTTGGTGTGTGTGTATTCTCCTTCTGTTGAGTCTCTGAATAGAACAATATCAATTGCACCAACTCCTACTCTGGGTTTTTTTTGTGTGTTTGATCACAGCAGGCGACAGCGGACAGAGTGTGTTTTTGTTTGGTCTTGTATCCATTGTTTCTGTCTCCTGCGCCTGATGTGAACAGACGTGGCCGTTGTGGACAACATCTTTGTTGACACCGAGCTCATGGCGATGGCAGCAGAGAGTCTGTAAACATGACACACCCGAGAGAATTCCTCGAAGCGCAGGCGGGACGTCGACTCTTTGTTTTATTCGTCTAAATAGCTACAGTGACACCTGTTAGTTTGACTCTTCTTCCATGACAGTTTCTTCTGAGGTGACTTTAAGCAAGACATCCGTCATATCAGCTCAGGTGGGAACTTTACTGACTTGATTTCAAGTCCTAAGGGTCAAGACAAGTGCAAGGAACGATGTGTTTGGGTAAAGGAGTTCAGCAGTGGCAACATTTGGGGCTCTCACCATTTTCTGTACCGTCTGTGTCACAGCTATACTTAGAAATCTATCAAAAAGGCACAAGAGAGGAACACATTTCTGAGCAAGAGTCATTGAACAAAACTAGGGCCGTCAAAATTAACGTAAATTTGTTATAACGCCACTAAATTTTTTAACGCATTAACGCAACTTGCGATTTTTAGGTTGTTACGGGCTCAGTTTTAAAGCTAGATTCTGGCATCATATGAAACTATAAAACCTAAAGAGTCCATCGGTACCAACCATGTCATACTAGCCTGTTGCGAAGGAGGCTAAATAACGCTCGAAACTTATGTTCAGTTTTGGGCGAGGAAAGACTGGCATGGCCATTTTCAAAGGCGGTCCCTTGACCTCTGACCTCAAGATATGTGAATGAAAATGGGTTCTATGGGTACCCACAAGTCTCCCCTTTACAGACATGCCCACTTTATGATAATCACATGCAGTTTGGGGCAAGTCGTAGTCAAGTCAGCACACTGACACACTGACAGCTGTTGTTGCCTGTTGAGCTTGAGTTTGCCATGTTATGATTTGAGCATATGTTTTATGCTAAATGCAGTACCTGTGAGGATTTCTGGACAATATTTGTCATTGTTCTGTGTTGTTAATTGATTTACAATAATAAATACATACATATATTTGCATAAAGCAGCATATTTGCCCACTCCCATGTTGATAAGAGAATTTAATACTTGACAAATCTTCCTCTTAGGTACATTTTGAACAGATAAAAAATGCGCGATTCATTTGCGATTAATCGTGATTAACCATGGACAATCATGCGATTAATCGTGATTAAATATTTGAATCGACTGACAGCCCTAAACAAAACACGTTATGACGCTCTTTTTTTCGGGAAACACAGCGTAGAAAACGACAGTTAGAAATCACAGTTTCCTGTGGATCACAACCTCTACGTTGTTAGATTATGTGCATTAGTCTTCATTGTCCAACATAGTGGAAAGTTGTCTTTATTTATTACGAATAATACACAATAACACAAAATGCACGTCTCTTAGCACATAAATGAAAGCACCAAATAAATAATCATGAAGAACATAGGCAGAAATTACGATACGTGGCCTGTAAGAATAACTGTTTGTTGTCTGTTCTGTGGTTCTGTTGCATGAGCGAGGCATGTTAAGGCCTCAGCCCGGCTGTGTGTGAGCTGAGGGTCTATATCCGGTCGGCTGCTCTGTGTTGTGTCAGCGACTGGCAGTAGAGCTGACAGCTCTTGTCTTGTCCGCCCAATCATCATGCGCCATTATGACTCTGGACAGCCACATTTCTGTGTGTCAGGTTTTGTGTGCTTATGTGTGTTCTTTGTGTGTGCGTTTTAGTCTGTCTTTGCATGTATGTGAGAAAACAGAGATGGATGGTGTGTGTGTGTGTGTGTGTGTGTGTTGATGGCTGTCTCCTGGCCCGGCAGGCTGGGCGCTGGGGTGGATCTGTTTTCACCAATTTAGATACGGGAAATGGGCTGGTAACCGGAAGGTCATTCATACTAATCTTTGCCTGTCAGTGAAAAATGAGGTGAAATGTGAGTGAGTGACACTCAGTACTACCAACCAACTACTGTCAAAGTGCCCAACACAAGTCCTCACTGAGCAGGACTGGGAGAGAACTGGACATATTGGAGCGAAAGTGTGAAAATGTTGCCAAACAGAACACACTCACTAACTGCCCTGATTAACACAGTGTAAACAGGCGAAGGACATCCAAGTGACATTACAGTTTTGTTGCTAATACAAAAAAAACAAGTCACTCACAAATATGCTCACTTACACTACAGTTAAGTCACACCAACATGTAGCCCTCACATCATTAAAGTAATCAGTATCTTTATATTAAAGGTGCTCTATACGATATCCAAAGCATTCATATAGCAGCAAACAACTATTTGCTATGTAAAGATATAGAGGAGTAATGTCTACCTGAGCAGAGAATGATGTCACTCTCCCTCTGTGTGTGTTGTTATCAGTTATCTTCTCTGTGTGCTTTTAGTGCATTTGATCGTACCCCACCGACTAGCTCACAGCCACCGCTCTATCCCTGCTCTCATACGATGGTTACAGCTGATAACGCCATCCCAACCCACTGCGCTGTCGCGGAAGCGTACGTAGCACCCATCCTGCGGTTCCCCCTCAGGTTAACACCGTTAGCTCTGTCAGCACTGTTGCCTTTGTTTTCATTGTTAGCACCGTTAGCTACGAGCCGCCGGCTCAGCCGTCGCCATGTCGAGAGCTGTGCGGAGGCAATAGAAATGTTCCCAATCTCGCATTTAGCACCTTGAAGCGCCTTTATCGAGGTCACCCGCCCGAACCAATCGCGAGCCGAGGGCGGCCGCAGCTTCCCAGCGAGAGAGACTCACAGCTGCCAATCATGACGTCTCACCCCCTTTTTATAGCACGAAATAGCTAATTGAAACCAAACTTATCAGAAAAAAAATAACACTTGAACGTACAGTACATCAGCGTGATAAGAACTACCTAAAATTACAGAAACCATCTTTGGGAAAAATGTATTTGACCTGTACTTTGATTTTTTTGTTTGACACATGTCCCATTCGTTAACATGGAGGGGGCGGGGTTTATAACCTATGCTGCGGCCAGCCACCGGGGGGGCAATCGAGATGTTTTCTTTACAGTCTATGGTTCAGTCTCACGCCTACCATCAACATCGGTTCCACATGCAGCAGAGAGCTGTTTTCTCTGATAAACCCATCATATACGCTACATGCCAGGCACCAAACGGCAGACAGACAAAGTTAGCGACTAGCTGGTGAACATAGTGCAACATTTAGCTAGTTTCAAGTTCGATATTTCCTCTTTAGGAGTTAGTGGAGATCAAAACAGAGCTAAAAGAAGACTGAATATTTGTCAGATCAGAAACCCATCACTCCAAATGATTGCTCAAGTTGCTCCGTATCTGCTGGATGTGTAAATAAGCAACTGTTCATCATATCAACTTACAGTAAAAGGTGATAGTATGTCAGTGTTGTTTCCACCGCCCCCAAGAAGTCGCCAAAAAAAGCAGTTAATGCAAGTTAAATGAAAATGCCAGAGGGTTAAAGGGGTAACTTCTAAATTACTTCTACAGCAAAACATCTAATATTTTTGCTTTTAACAAAGCACTACCACCGCTAATGCAGGACTGCAATTTGCTAGCATTTCGGTGGCAGAATTGGCTGGTTCAACATCATTACCAGAAGACAGCAGACCTCTCACGGGTTCACATCCTGCCCTGAGCGAGTAGCCTCAGAGTGATAGATATTGCTAATTACCCTCAATGACTTTGCTGTCATTAAGAAACAATTTATGCAGTGGTTATGAAATCACATCAGCGTGGAAGTCGAGGAAAATGAATGTCATGCATTACAGAGACCCTTACAGTTACTGTTTTGCGCTGAAAGATGGTATTGTAGGGTAAAAGAGGAAGTGGAAGTGAACGCTTGCTCAGCAATCATACAGATAGGGAGTAACATCTGGGCAGATGGTAGAGATGTGAGATGTTATTTGATAATGCGATGCAATCGACCTTTCTGCCTCCATGTTTTTTTTCTCTTTCTATTAATCTATGCCTCCTCTTTTCCTCCTGGATAGTCACTTATTCTTTGCTTTTTTCTTCTGACTATCTCTCATTACAAACCCCCCCCCCCCTTCTCGCTGCTTTGTCATGACAGATAAGGCGAGAGAGGATTTGTTTTTTTCACTCTCTTCCCAGCAGATAGTCTGTCTTCTGATAAAATGTCATTTTTAGACACTAAAGTCATTTTAATCTCAGAGGGAAATGTGCTCAGCAGTGTGTGTGAATTGTGTGTCTTGTGCGCCCCTCCCGAAACACGCGCACACCCACGCGCTCATATGACGATCATCAGTGTTGTTGCAAAGATGCTATCAAAAGCACTATTGATAAGAAATAACTCATCCATCTTTTTGCACTTTACATAACCTGAAACTAACACCGCGCACACGCATTTACACGCATCTGGTTTAAGGGGAAGGAGGAGAATGAATAGCAGGTTTTGTCCCCTTATAAATGAAGCAATGAAGTTTTTTTATATAATCCCAGAAGAGATTGGACAGGGTGATATCAGACAAACATACTTAGCATTAACAATTCCTGAACCTCTTGAGGGCCATTGGGATCTCGCCATAAGGGAAGGCACCTATTTGGCCTAATGGTTCCTGTGTTAACGTTGAGAGGCTGCACCAATAATGCGAGTCCATATAGGCTTCTTATATCCGGATATGTAGAGTTTGCTGATTGACCAGAGAGCGCACCAGGACACAGGAGACAGTCCACTATAGAAATTGACTTGTCTGTAAACATAAAAGCAATGCAGTCAGCAGGTTGTGTCGATGATAATGCTAGTACATTGTTCTCACGAAAAGATGCAGACTAAGGAAAGTCAATAATTAGAACCACCACCAACCTATTTACTCATTCTACTTCAACTCCTTGTTGAAGCCTTAATAGTTAGAGACACATATAGGGTATAGCATTTTTGTGAAACATTTTTATCTACCGGTAATTGATTTCTTATGAGCTATCCAT
This sequence comes from Sebastolobus alascanus, assembly GCA_916701645.2. Taxonomy (NCBI): domain Eukaryota; kingdom Metazoa; phylum Chordata; class Actinopteri; order Perciformes; family Sebastidae; genus Sebastolobus; species Sebastolobus alascanus. The sequence continues at coordinate 3,255,683 of CAKAOJ020000060.1, forward strand.
GGGTCAGGACATTAGGTATATTCATCCAAGATTTTTTTATTGCAATGCCTATACATGCATACAAATTAAGGCATGTGAGAGCATTCCCACAAGGGACACATTGTCACAATGTCTGCCTCAGTTACGTTTATTCCCAGCCCGTTCTCATTCCCAGGGAGTCAAATACTGAGGCTTTGTCACGGCCGTCGGCGTGTGATACCGCCGCACAAAGCACCCTTTAGCACCAGTATGAGACGCATCGGGCTTTCCATTAACTATAATGTAAATCCACAGTAAAGGCTAAGAGAAAGTGCGCCAGGAGTGACGTAGTTTAAAGAACAAAAAAGATACACTAAGGTCGGGCTTTAAGTTTCACTTTCACGTTATAATCAGCTGTTCCTTCGTGTCCTGTGTTCACAACGTTCAGATTCATTTTCACTTTACAAACGTAGTAGTTTTAAGCCCAACCACGTTGTTTTTTCCTAGACCTAACTAAGTGATTTTGTTGCCTAAATGTAAAGTGACGCCAAGGGATGCGACAAAGCGGCAGTATGTGACGAGTTGGGATGAGAATGTGTTGTTATTCCTGCCTCTCTGCACCTTCATTGCCATTTCTGCCCCTGTGCACCAGACGCCTCACACTTTTCCACCTGTCCCAGTCACCTGACTCCCACACCCATCCACTTCCTCTTGCCCTGCAGTAACCCCTTTCCCGCCATTACCATCACCTGACCTTCCCCGCCCACCTGCTCACCTGTTCCCCATTTCCCTTGTTAGTCTTGTTGCATATATACCAGCCCCATTTCCACCCACATTTTGCCAGACAGATTGCGTCTGTCCTAGCATTCCAGCTGTTATTCTGCCAGCCTTATCCACGGACCGATGATTCTCTGCCGTTGGATAAGTTTGCCTGTTTTTACTGCCTTCCTGGTTTTCACCCACACATGACTTTTGATTGAAGTAAACGTGAACGTGTATCTCAACCTGTCCGCTTGTGAGTTGTGCTTTTGGGTTCAAGCTTGCTGTTATTTCCGAGCCATTACACACATTGTAAATGTTGCTTTAGTGTAGCTGTGTCGTGAGAAGCAGTAGCAGAGAGATTGGTCCTTTCTTCTGGAGCATTCAAGCCTTTTTGTCAAGATTCCAAGTTGTAAATCTGCTGTTTTGTTGCTGAACCAAGTGAAAACTAGTGCAAAGTGCAAAGTGCCTTAACATGAAGTTCCTCTGATGGCCGCTGGAAGCGCATTTTTTTCTCGCTTTGTAGTAGGGCTGGGTTATTTTTCAGTTAATCTTACAATTATTTTCTTGATTAATCAATTCTTAATTTTAGTCTATAAAATGTCATAAAACAATCATTTCAAACAGCTGAAGCTGATGTGTTCAAATTGCTTGTTTTATTCATTATTTATTCAACAGTCTAAAACCCCGAAGATTTTCAGTTTGCTATCGTATATGACAAGAAAAGCATCAAGGCCTCACATTTGAGAAGCTGGAAATAGTGAATATTTGGCATTTTTGGTTGAAAAAAGATTAAAATGCTTAATTGATCATCAAAATAGTTGACAATTTTCTGTCAATTGACTAATCCATTAACAACTAATTGTTGCAGCTCTAGTGCATGTGCCCCTCTCCACTGCCGTTTTTATTGTGGTCATGGACCTTTGTGTAATCTCTTTTCAGAGCCTTTAGTTTGTTCTCTTCTAGCAGTTTTGGGATGTTGCTATAAACAACCAAATCATAAACCATGCTGGTTATCTCACTGTCAACTTCTCCTTTTGTGTCCAGAAGCTCACAAACTTCTGCATCTGTTGTCTTTGTAGTGACGCAGCATGTAAATCAGAACAGATTGTTTACCAGGTGGGGAGCTAAAAGGCCTCTTTATCACACTCAGCAGTGGTGGTTGTCGCTCCACCCTGTTGCCCAAATTTAGTCTCACACTCAGACCTATCTGTGACATCAAAGACGCTTTTCTACAGTCGACAAGCTGAACCTACATGTGTTCTGACCTCCATGCAGCGACTGTAATCCAAACACAGCAATCAATAAAAGTGTCACAAGAGCTGTAGACTCGGCGTGCATTCCCTAGATATATAAAATATTAACAAGCAAACATGACGACTGAACAGATTTGTACTGTAAAGGTTTATTGTTGTGGAAGTAATGAAGGTCGAGGGAAGAAATGAGGCGAGCTGATGAGGGGGAATCCAAGGAGAAGAGACGGGACTTACAAGAGAAGAGTTTCTGGAAGGCCATGTGAGGACTGGGGCCGAAGGTTTTATAGTCAGGTTAGGAACTGATAACAAAGAAGTAAAGGCAGAACTTGATCGAACAGGATTTTGGGGGTCTGTGTCCAACAATTTTTGTAACTTTCAAAAACCAAAAATCAATCACGCCCACTTTATTCAGCGATTGGTAAGGTGGCAAAATAGGCAGGATTTGAACTCACAAGCTCTCTTTTTCATTCTTATCACAACTACGGTCACTGTTTTTGTGTACAAATGAGAGTAACATTATAAATGCCTTCAAGGAAAGATTGGTTGAAATTTGAATCATGGTCCACGCACGGTTGTCTGCTTGTCAAAGTCATAAAAAGTTAAACCAGATCTTTTTACCACTTTAAAACGGTCACAACACTCCCATATCCCTAATGATGTCACCGGGTTATTTTAGCTTGGGCTCGACGACTACACACTTTTAGTGTTAGGGGGTTCGGGTTTCACGCAAAGGCTGTGTACAAACTGGGGGCATGGAGTTTGAAACTTGGGCCAGTGTTGTAGTCAAGACCACCTAAAGCGAGACCAAGTCATGACCAAGACCAGAGTGTATCGAGACCGAGACTAGACCAAGACAGTGAGGGGTTGAGACCAATGGTGCCTTTAAATGAAACTCGTGAGCTTGTGTTTACAACATGGGAAGTCGTGTACACGACATGCTTGGCGTTCAAGTGGTTAAGTCGTCAGAACACCGCTGCTAAGCAACGGCAATATTAACGCTACTGTCAGCGTCTAGAAGCCACAGAGGCTAACAATTTAGCAAGTGGGTAACATAATGCAGGAAATTTAAAGGCATAATGACAGAGGAAAAAGATGAGGACGTTGGGAATATCAACATTTTCCTCAGACATAAAATTACAAAAAAAAACAATATACGACTAAAATTACAATATCTTAACTTATTTTGCACCAAAAAATGAACTTCCACGATCTCCGCCATTTCTGACAACGTCAACAAACACGACACAATTCGTGAACTCCAGGTCGTGAATACTACAAGAGGGTTCATATGGACTCTTCTCGTGAACGCGGTAAACACGACCCCATTTGAAGGCACCACAAGACCGAGGCAGGGCGAGACCGAGTCAAGACCAAGACCAGACCAGCAGGAGTCCCACACTGCATGACGCACTTACGAAAAAATGCGGAACTTGCAAACCATAGACGCTCCTAAAAATGATCTGAAAGATCCACATTCCCATAAAAACACCCACAGAAAAAACAAATGATTCCTCTCCATTCACCTTTTTTATTGCCATATAAACTTTAGAGATATTCCTGCAGTTGTGGTCTTGACCGATCTTGAAATAAAATCCCTAAGACCGGGTAAAAATGCGGCCGATGGCGAGACCGAGACCTTCAAAATGTGGAATTGAGAAGTACTATAACACTGACGTGGAGATGTTACAGGGAGTGTCTTTACCCTAGGTGCATTATGGGTAGGATCCAGCACTTCTGGAGCTTGACTAATGATAAAAACGACAGTATTTCGGCCTCTGCTTTTTTATTCAGGCTGTCGCAAATCCTTCAACATTATGTAAGTGACTAAATAGTTGATCTTGTTTAACTTGCATCAAGGTATTAGCTTAATAGAAGATCTTTGATATACAGAGACTCAAAGCTCATTAGCTTGTTGTGTCCTGTTGTTGTTAGTGTGACTGTGACATCACTTTCTGACCTCCTCATCCCACCGCGAGTGTCTCAGTCTGTGTGTGGCTGCTCATTTGTCTTCTTCCACACTATGTCACTTTCCTCTGTTCTGACAGAGCTGTTTATGAGTGACCTCTGGGGGGGAGAAAGGAGTTTTGCCCTCTGACCTCTGGAATACTAACATGTGACCTCAGCGGACTTCCTCCAGTTTTTATTGGCACCGCGCTGTTTATGTTTGGCAGAATTCGTGTTATGGTTCAGATAGAAGGAGGCAGAGCTGCGTGGTTGTAGAGAAGTTGTGATGTGTGCTGGTGTGTGTGTGTGTGTGTGTGTGTGTGTGTGTGTGCTGGTGTGTGTGTGTGTGTGTGTGTGTGTGTGTGTGTGTGTGTGTGTGTGGCCAGGGCAGAAAGGCAGGGAGGAGTATTATTGTCCCTGCGCTCTTTTGGCCTGAAGGAAGGAAGCTGTGGAAGTGGGGAGTAGAGAGAAGGAGAAAGAAGTGCCACTCCAGCTCAGCGAGTGTGAAGGGGGATTTGAGATTAGTTTCCTCTTCCAGACTCTCTCTCGGTTTTCTAATGCAGGGCCCGGGTCATTAAGCTCAAGAGTCATTTTCTCATCATTCTTTCTGAAGAGGAGACATTTTTGTGCCAGACAGTGTTATTTTGTGTCTGTCTCTACTTGCTTTTTTTCTTTCAAGAATAGCCAGAAATGACTGTCTTGTTCGCATCTGGGATCTGTCCAGATTTTAAATAATAGTGAGTAATCAGTAATTAAATTTGTCCTTGACCTCTCAATTCCATCTGATTTCTACACAGGCTTGTGTATGTGTGTGTGTGTGTGTGTGTGTGTGTGTGTGTGTGTGTGTGTGTGTGTGTGTGTGTGTGTGTGTGTGTGTGTGTGTGTGTGTGTGTGTGTGTGTGTGTGTGTGTGCGTGCGTGTGTGCGCGCTTGTGCGTGTGTGTGTGCTGGGGGAGTTTCATTATGGCTGCACATTATCAGTTAAAAGGTTCTTGCTGTCATGAATTAACACCTGAGTGAACACGTTTCCCTTTCACACACACACACAAAACAACTCAAAATGTTGTAATAGAAATAGATTGTGCATGCCAGTGTTGCCATTAGAGGCCATTATCAGGGTTATTTGTTGTCATTTGTAACGTGATATGAAGAGTGTAAAATGAATGTTATTCTCTCAGTGTCTTTTCTGTTTTGTTGGTTTGGCTACTTGTCTCATCAGCTTGTTTGGCGTGATAACAGACCTGTTACTCTGACTGTAACTGATGTTGCCCCTCTGTTCTCTGATTGTTTAACGAGATGGTTTCTAATTGGCCAACAAGCTTCCAACAGTTCTTCATGTATGTGTTGCCGGGACATTTCAGAGCTCTTCCTCAGTATTCAAATCATATATAGTTAAACAGTTATGGTTCACTTTAAAGGATTAGGCCGGTGATATTCTATATGTTTGCCACAGTCAACCAATTCAGCTGTTGTCAGGCCATTAAATAGGCGTTTTCAGTTGTTATAAGAACCATAGATGTGGGTCAATAGAGGCCTACTACACCCAATAGTAGGTTTTATCATCTATTCACATGGTAGATTGACGAAAAAAGGTACAAAAGAACAAGACAGCGACCTCTAGCGAGCGTAGTAAGTATGACAGGGGCAGAAGCGGAAGTTATAGTAGGTGCTGTAGTATAGACAGCCTGAAACTCCATATGGGGTGGAGGTTGGGGGCGATGGATGAGACACAAAACACAGAATACAGGGTTTTCATCAAGGAGACCAGGGTTTGCATGCCTTGTGAAACCAACAACGTGTAGTTGTCTTTGTTTTCACAAGCCTTAAGTTTCACTTTCACTTTTGAAACGCAGTTATTTTGAGCCAAAACAAAATGTTAAACCCTAAACTTAACTTAGTATTTTTGTTGCCTAAACATAATGTTTAATGCAGTTTTACAACAGGTTAGAACGTCCCGCTCTTAAGTTTCACTTTCACTTTTACAACGTAGTAGGCCCCTACTGACCCACATTTATGATGCTTATAGCGACAGATAACGCCTATTTCATGGCCTGGTAAGTCAAATCGCTTGCAAGAACAAATGTGGCTCTCAGCCCTGAGCCCCTTCATTTCTACTGATTCAAAATCTTTAAAACATGTCATGAATATATACTTTTGTCATTGGCACATAAGTTATATCAGGCTTTAACTACACAGACAATGCTTGTTAGTGGGATCAATATATTTTTAGTTTTGTTCTTTCATTTATTGATAATAAGAAAAATATAGAACTTGTCCTTTAATAACTCTCCTCGTGAGTTATTAAAGGACATCTATTATATTGTTTCTTTCTTTCATGTTTGTATTAATGCCACATGGTTGCAACGGTGTTAGGTTAGCTCAGACATTGTGCATTGAACTCATTGTGCAATCTAATGAAGCACAGATGCTATAAAAACAAGCTTTAAAAAAAATCTGTACATCTGAATATGTGTGAACGTGGGAGGCCGTGATCAGGATGAATCCAATTCCAGGTTGTCGTGGCGTTTGTTTAAGATAATCCTAGATTAGGGGTGATGAGACCTGGTGTAATCTGCCACTACGGCCGACAGACAGACACATAGATAGATGGATGGATGACCCGCGGCCGTCCCAGAGTCACACAGTGTGACCATAGTCTCATGTACAGATCAGTACAGCGTGTACTTGCTGACCTTTTTACTCCGAGACTGTGTAGCGTAAATAATGAATATTTTCTTAACCGACTCTTCAGAACACATCAGTGCAAATGGCTGTAGCAAACTTGGCTCCTTTACATTTGTGTTGCAGCAAGAACAATAATTTTAGGTGAACATATGATGTGCATCCTGCCAATTCAGTCTTCTCACGTTGGAAAGGAGAGATTTAAGTCCAGGTTGGGCTTTAGGTTATCATGATATCCCTAAACAAAGACGCCCAGCAGGATTATGATTCATTGAGCTCCGTGGGCATTAAGGTAATCACTTTTAGAGCATTTCAGGCCAGATAGGGAGTGTGTAAAGTGACTGCTGGTGCCAGAGGAACATGATGCTATTAGAAGAGGATGCTGGTGCTCTATGCAGGCAGTTAATGTGTTCCTGGAAATGATACAGCAGTAGTGCACTCAACAGGGAATAGGGCCGGTCATTAGTCCTTTTCCCCGATTTCTTCCTCTGCCGTGCACCTGCCTTGACATATTGACAAAATCATCCCTAGTTTTAGTTTGTTGTTTGTATGCAGACAGCTTCCTCTCTCAGTCCTGCCTGGCTGATAACGCTGATCTATATTTATCTGTCTCAATATGTTTCTGCTGGCCGGTCTGTGAGCGACTCCCTGGATGGCTTCCTTTCTCGCTCATAAATGTAATTACTCCACTAGCCGTGCTGCAAAGATGCCTGTCTTTGTGTCTGCTTTCCTTTCTCCTTGTTTGTCCATAATTTATGAGAGAGGCAGCAGGATGTAGGCCAACGATGTTCCAACAAGGTGGACATGTTTTTTTCCAATACATATTAGAAAATCATTACAGCTGTGTAGCCTCGAGGTTAGAGGTTAGAATTTAGGGTTGAGTGGTGGGACAAGCTTGGAAAATCTGTGCACTTAACCCCCAGTTGGTCCAGTGGACATCTGTTGTTAACTTTGAACTGGATGGTTTTGATCTCAACTCACCAATGGATTTTTCACTGTCACTGAGGGTTGATTGTTGTAGGTGTAGGCAACCTATGTAGCCCCAATACCGACATTGGTCAGATTCTTGCAAACTTATTTTTTGTGCAGATAATTCCTTATTTGAATCTCACTTTTTTGATTTGACAAAGTAGTCTTAACTCAAGGTCAACTGAGTTGCTTTTTGCAGAATTTGCAAACAAAAAAACTGCATCTGAACAGTTGAATGCTCTGGAAAAAGTGGATCTTCTTCTTAACTACCATTCCCAAAATCAAGTATGAATTTTTTTTGATGGTTTTAGAATATTTTATTTCGGCAAAAATCTCATATAATGGCTTTATTTTAAGACTAAATCAAAAACTAGTGAATTTGGGAAGTTTTATTTTCTTAAATAGGAAAATGGGTTCTGAAAAAAAACATGTGGGCAGTCATCAGTGTAAAAAACATTTCAAACGATACCCAGCTCCAATTAGATGCTCATGAATGGCTCTGGAACATGTGCTCAGCATTATCTGTAAGTGCTAACACTTACCAAGACATAAAATCTATTGTTTAAACTTGCATGACACATTAGTAGCTGAACAATTTTATGTTAAGTTGACTTAAAGGGGACATATCATGCTCACTTTCAGGTTCATACATGTATTTTGGGTTTCTACTAGAACCTTTACATTCTTTAATTTTCAAAAAACACATTATTTTTCTCATAGTGTCTGTCTGAATATACCCGTATTCACCCTCTGTCTCCATTTTAGCGCCTGTCTCTTTAAGACCCCCTCCTGAAAAAGCCCAGTCTGCTCTGATTGGCTTGTGAGGAAAAATATGGTGCACCATTGCAAAGGTAGTTCCAACATGTTCTCATCCCAACACTTTAGGTTTAGGCAACAAAATCATTAGTGAGGTTTAGGAAAAAACTACATGGTTGGGCTTAAAATTACGTAGTAATGATTGTTGAAGTGAAAGTGAAACTTATCGCACGGTACACGAACAGCGATCTCCTGGATGAAAGCCCTGTGTTTTTTGGGTTGTTTATGTTTAATTAACGTAAAATAAACCTTCTGTGTTCTGATCACTTTATCATATACAGTAAGTTTCATATTCCCTGTCAATATGACATAGAACTCAAGTGTTCTAAAAATACAAATTATGTGGTTGAACAGTTCTGTTGAACTGAGAGAAGATTTAAGAGCCGTGTGAGACTTATTTTGTGTCAGGTGTTCATAACTCTCATGTTGCTTTACTGGGACGTTTTGTGTTCAAGCTGTTGCCAATAAACTTTTGAGTAGTGAATTGGGATTTACAGTGTCAGCTGGTTTATTCAGGGGGAAAAAAAGTGGCCTGCGTTTTTTAACAACTGATGTATCTAACAGACGTTATTAACATAATAGAAAAACATGCCACTCGTTCCGTCAGTTTCCACCCGTCATAGCTACGCTGTGGGTCTCTGCTGATGCTCGCGGTGACGTCTCCCAGGTCAGGATGGTCAGCTGCTGCTTCCAGGCCTCCTTCATACCACTTATGAACTGATCCAGATGCTCAGTCAGCTGACTGCCCTGCTTCCGCTGTAACCTGAGGGCTGGGAAGGGAAGGAGACTAAGGGAGAAAAATAAGTTATAAAACACACACATAAACAGTACTTGAATGAAGGCCTTAACAACATAATGTACTTGAGAATTTGGAGCTGTATTTTGTTATTGATTAATGAATGTGACAGTGCTGGCTTCCCTTGTTCAGCCTCATTTTACCGATTTTACAGATGTTTTTTCGTTCTTCCTGTTTGTGCTGGATCAGTGGGAAAAGGCAAAAATTCGGAAAAAAAATGTGTCTGAACAGTATTTGTGTGTGTGTTTGTGTGTGTATGTGTTTGTGTGCGGTTAATCAGATGATTGTGTTTTTTTCTCCAGAGGGTTTCCATGTGATGGTGATGTGGTTTGGTAGAAGAGCAGAGAGCAGTGTTGTGTTTGAATATGTGTGCCAGAAGTGTGTGTATGCATACAGTGTATAATACCCCCCAGAGGTTTATGTGAGTCCTGCTGTGTGATTGGACAGCTGTTTTACAAGCATGACAGGAAATGTATGCTTCTTTATGTTTTGAGAGGAGCCAGTGTTGTAGCATTGCATGCCTTTGTATGGGAAATAAGTGTAGCAATCGGACCGACCCTACAGCAAGGGCGGGACAGGAATAATTTGCTCTATTGATACGTTCACAATCCGAGCTTTGTGAGTATTCATTTGGGGAAATGATGCGAGCAACTTCACAGTAACAGTGGGTGTCCTGGCCACTCATCAGGAGGAGTGACACGATCAAACAGTTTTAACACATTTTACTGGCGCTGCAGAGGGGTGGGTCGGTGGGGGGTGAGTTATGTAGAGTTGTTGTGTCAGAGTTGTTGTTGCAAGAGTTTGGATTGGACCAGTGCAGAGAATTAGAGTCCCATATGTGATGTGATACAGTTTCAGTTTGGGCTGGAAAAGGCACTCTGCTGCTAAGAGGTTGTGGCCACTTTTCTGTGCTCCATGCACCACCTCCAATCTGTAGGACGCACATTTCTTTCAGCCTACATTGCTTATCACATCCCCTAAGTCCTGCATTATGGCAAAATAATTATATCTATGCAAAGGTGACACATGACACACCCTTATCATTTCTACATTAAACATTTGTCCCCCTCAATTAACTTTATCAAGCGGCCGAGACGATCTCCACCACGCTTGAAAGTTAATGTGGTGTCATAGGTAATTAGGTTATGAATGTCCTCATACATTAATTCAAATAGAGATATTAAACTGTACCTCATCCATTTGTCTTAAATGTAAATTTGTGTGATATCGTAATTAGGACTACAACTATTCATTATCATTTATTTTGCTTTGGATTTTTCAAGTACTTGGTGAATCGTTTGGTCTATAAAATGTCAGAAAACTGTAAAAAATGTCCATCACTGTTTCCCAGATTCCAAGGTGATGTCCTCAAAAGTCTTGTTTTGTCCGACCAACAGTCCAAAACCCAAAGATATTCACTTTACAATGATACAAAACAAAGAAAAGTGTCAAGTCTTCGCAGTTCATCAACTTATTGTTTCAGCTCTAATCTTAATTTCAATATTAGACTTTCATCGGATTTAGTTTTAATAAGAAAAATAGTCTAGGGCTGGATGATATGGAGAAGATTGATATTGCGATAATATTGTAGGGTTGGTTATTTCACAGAATACTTACACAAACACTTGTGCCATATTACGATATTACGATGTCCAAAATCTAAGACGTTATCTAGACTCATATCACGATATAGATATAATATCGATATATTGCTCAGCCCTAGTCTGTGCACACTTGCATCCATTTTTTGCCAGCTAACAAATCTCATGTTCAGTGGAAAAATGTTATATATAGTGCTATGCTGTGTATTACATAGTATACCATTAAGAACACACAGTCCTCACTGAGGGAGATTAATATGGCTTAGGGCACTCCCCAGTAAATACCTCCCTCCAAAGTTGAAATGAAAATAGCACCCCTGTACTGTATATACATAGGAATGTCATTTCAGATATGATATGCCAATCCCTATTACAAATAGATCTTCTTTGACTGATGTCACAGGTCACCGTGAACAATGTTCTACTTGGAATAGATGATGTCAGCCATGAACTACAGAATAAAAATATCAAACTTAAATTTTTAAGTGAGCCTAATACTGTGATAGCGTTGTCCCGTCTCAGTCCCTCCACTCTCGCTTCAGCTCTGCTTCCGTCCATCCTCCGTCCCGGAGCTCCGGTCTGGAACCTATTAGAGCAGGAATCTCCAGCAGCGCCCTGCAAGAGCATTAGCATGCCTTCACTGACTCTCCCTGACAGGAAAGAGACACTGATTTAGTGCGAGCAGACAGATATTTAACCTCAGTCACCGGGAAGTCTTTGGAAGGTAAATGGCTGGTGGGCGAACGCGAGGAAAAGTTGTTTGTCACTGTGTGTCATGTCTGATGTTGGTGGTCATGTGTGGTTGAATAACTCTCTCTCTTTCTTTCCTGCAGGATGGCTGAGGTGTCACAAGAGGAGAGACTCCAGGCCATCGCTGTAAGTTATTTACACACACACACACAAAAACACACACAGACACACACACACACACACACACACACACACACACACACACACACACACAGTCAGTCTCTTCCTTTCTATCTCATACACACACACACACACACATAGAGAGTGCACATCAGGGCACACTGATGGCTGCAGAGACAACAAATCATTGCTGCTTGTCAGGATCTGACCGCCCGTCTTAATGACTCAACCTTTTAGATCCCATCTCCTTCACCCATTAGAGGACATCGAAAGCTAATGCAGCGGTCTCTCTCTCTCTCTCTATCGGTCTTTCATCCTTTCGGTCTGTTTGATCCTCTCTCTTTGTCTTTTCAGACACACATATTTAGGTTTCTGCCCAGTATAATTATATGTTGGGACATACATTTTCACAAAACATTTAGAATTTATGGCAGACAGTCACTGAAGCACATTTTAATTTGGTTTGTTGTGAGTGGTTTTACAAAATCATTACAGTCATTACACAGTGATTTAAAGGTCCCATATTATGCTCATTGTCAGGTTCATACTTGCATCTTATGTTTCTACTAGAACATGTTTACACGCTGTTATGTTAAAAAAAAACACTATTTTTTCCTCATACTGTCTGCCTGAATATGCCTGTATTTACCCTCTGTCTAAAACGCTCTGTTTTAGCACATTTCAACGGAATTGCGTTGATAGGCAACAGCTTGGGTCCACGTTTACTTCCTGTCAGCTGATGTCATTGACATACACTGCAAGCGGAAATAAACTGGGACACATTTCGAATGTTTATGTCAGGGCTGCACGATTATGGCCAAAATGATAATCACGATTATTTTGATCAATTTTGATATCACTATTATTTATCACGATTATTCATTGATTTTAGCGACAACATATGTAATTAAAATAAACAGATCACTGTTTTCACTTCCATGCTGTTTTACATCCCTGTTAATATACAAATTAAGGCTGCACGATGTTGGGAAAAACTGACATTGCAATATTTTTTTCTGCTATATACTGTATTTTGCAATATGAAAAAATACAGGACCATTCACCCTACCCCTTTGTTAGCTACATTTTAAAGTTAAATGCTTCAATCTGGTGCACTTCGAGTGTATAATTAGCAACGATAAGAGCTAGATAATCATTTTATGCTCTCAATTTGATCATAAACACATTTGTTGTATGGATAATATCTATCCCCAAAAGTGAAGCCAAAACATCTCGATCACCGGCTGGTGGCTAGCTGTTAGTTTAGGAAGTGCTTGATTTGATATGCTGCAGTGTTTTCTAGGAGCAGTACGAGCATTTTAAACATCAATATCGCAGGTGATTATGTTCATTTAATTGTGGGTGCCAAAATTGTGATCACGATTAGTATTCGATTAATTGTGCAGTCCTAGTTTATGTTTAAAACTGTAATGCTACGTTCACACTACAAGCGACAAAAGCAACAAAACGGCCAGTGTGGCCAGCTACATTGTCGGCCGGCGAGTCGCCATTGAAGTGTTGCTCAAGCCCTCGTTGACGTAGTTTTGTCGGTGATTAGCTCTGGGGGCTGGCTAACGGTATTTTTTCAGATGGAATGGGACAGAGTGATACAAAAACATATGATTGGTTGATGCTTCGCCATGTCATAAAAAAGTTGAGACCAGCCCATTTTTATTTGTACCGTAAGTGTTGGGTGTCAGTTTGTCGCCTCATGTCACCGGCTTCCATTGAAATGACTTGTAGCCTGTTGCTGTGTCGCTGGTAGTGTGAACACAGCATACAGTATATTTGTGACATCACAAATGTACGGAAATCCTGACGGCTCGTTTATAGGCACAGTTTCTGAATATGGGCTGTATATATTTCTCCATGAGCGTTTTACTTTCACAGTATTATGTTAAAAAAAAAACATGAAAATCTCACTTTTTACAATATGGGACCTTTAACCTGAGCATACTGAAATGTCGAAGCTTTGAAATTTCAACAGAAATGGCCTCCATATACAGTAAGTGTAATGTAGTATGATAAATACAATTTATCAGCAACGTTAGGATCGCAACACAAACTTCAAATTGACTTCAAATTGACTTCAAATTGACTTGACATATAGAGTGAATAATATGTGCATTTAAGTATAGAGTGCATACAGTAACTGTACACCAGCTTCCCACTCTTTCTCTCTTACTCTACTAGACACACTAAGCAATTACATTGACTGACGCATAATGTACTCAGTCATCAAAAGTGTCCATTAAATCATCAGCACTACCATTAAAGATGAGGGCTGGGTATGTTTTGAAGTCGATAAGATACCTGAGTTTCAGTTCTAATAGCTAACAAATTTGGCACCCAGCCCTTAAGTTAAGGACACAGTGTGGTGTTTGATAAAAGCATCTGTCTCATCATGTTCTTGGTATTGTTTTGTGCACTTGCAGAGTAATCGTGATGTGTGTGTGTGTTGTAACAGGAGAAAAGGAAGAAGCAGACAGAGATTGAAAACAAGAGGAGGCAGCTGGATGATGACCGACGGCAACTCCAGCATCTCAAGGTACACACACGCTCACTCCCACGTGCATACACATTTACATTTTACACATGCCCTACTTCTACTAATGTACTTGAGAATATTTTTGCTGCAGTTGGCATAATAATGTAAGATATTGTCTGCAAAGAGGTGGAGTTGGATAATATTTTAGAGTTAGTTAATTACAGTACAGTTAGTGGGGTTGGGATTCTCTAATTTATTGCAGCTTTACATTGTGCTGGCAGTTCGCAACAAACAAAATCAAACACTGGGATGTTCTTTGCACAGGGAAGGAAACTGTGCAATGATTTGGACAAGCTTCACTTCCTTACTATTTTTATGTCCTTAGCAGTGGGCTTGGGATACATGTTTCCATTTTACCTTTCCACCTTAGGTAGGCAGATCCAGGAAAGAAATCCATTCAGGTCCCTGATCAAACGTTATTATCCGCACTGTAAAGCATCAGTTTCATTCATTCATTGATTTCCAACGTGGTTAGACTACACGTTGTACCAACCAGTTCTTTTCTAGTATAACCCGACCCAAAATACCCTCATCCACAATCCTCATCTGTTGCTACGAAACTCTGTCCATCCTGTTTGGATTAGAATAGGAACAAATGCACTATACCAGAGGTTTTCAAAGTGGGAGGTGGGCCTCCATATGGGCCCCTTCCCCATATGAAGTCCCACCTCTGGCTCCACACAGGGGTTTCAGTGGAGACTCAGTGAATGAAAGTGGAAAAAAATATTACATTAGTTATTACGTTAATTATCAAAAGAAGATCTAAATGTGTGTGATTTGGTCAAAAAGATTCAGAGTAGGGGTGTCGTGATATATTGGTATTGACGATAACCATGGTATTTGAATATGAAATATTGATGTCATGTTAATAATACACATATGATACTATTGTGTAAATAATCCAGCGCCTCTTAAATCATTTTATATATACAGTTATAGTTACAGACTCTCTCTCCACCTCCCCACACTCGCATTTTGAGAGTAATTATTTTGCAAAAAAAAAAGTTAACAAAGTGAATATAACTGATAGCATTATTATAATTTTTCAAATTTTCCATAGGCCTAGATATCGCGATGATATCATTATCATGAATTGTTCTGGCCATGATAATCGTGTAGTGAAAATCTGATATCATGACAGCTCTAGTTAAGGGATACAGTTGTTTTTCCCAGAGTCAGAAACTAATAAATACCTTAGGGCCGACCTTTTTATGTATTTGGCATAGTCTGAAATTATGTCAAACAGCAATATTATTAGTGTCTATGGGATCAAATAACATAATCATGATCCTATAGGCAGCCAGGAATTGTGCGAAACTAAGCAAGTAAACTAAGAGGGGGTTAGGGAAGGCCCACAGTCTCAGACTTTGAAAACCCCTGTACTAAATCATCCCTTTGATTTTTTCTTTTGTTTTTTTTACCACGATGCTGTGACAAACAATACGAGAATCACCCACCGTTTTTTTCCAGTGGCCACTCGCAGTGTTGCAGCGAAAAATCCCTCTGCGGACCAAAAAGTATTTTCCCCATAGACCACCATTGTAAAAGAGACATCTGTAAAACTGTTGACAGGACACCTCGAACTGCAAACAAAGTCAATTATGACTCTTTCTATTCTGAATTTGTGATCTATGAAGGATTTATATTTGTCGAACTTTCCTCGAGCTGAGAAAAGCGATTTAAAAATCTGTGACGTCATCACAATATAAAATCTATGGGCCGAGCAGGAGAAACACTACTGCACATATTCAGTGCCCGCATACCCCGGAAGTAAAGCTAGAAAACCTTTTTGGCGTATGCACCAGGTGAGCAATTCTCATTGGACTGAATAGGCGCCACCTTGGGGTCCAGTATCCAGTACTTATAATACATCCATGCCCTCGCAAATTCCACTATCTTGAGTAAACTGGTTTATTTGCACTGCATTCGACATCCTCTGAGAGCACTCCAATCCATCTTTGTTTGAAATGTACTGGAGCCCTCACACTGGTAAGATTAATGTATTTATGAACACAAATCTCTCCAGGTGTAACCTGACCTCCTACATGCCTCTCTCCCTTACTCTCACCAGAACCTGAAACAAAGCTGAAATACTGCCGGTCAGCTCGGTGCTTTCTGGGAATTAAGCTCTACGTGTCAGCAGTGTTTAGACACCCAAATAACAAAATTAAACTCAGCAATTCCTTTTAAATCTATCAGTCCCACATAGTGAGATACTCCCCGACGGCTGGTGTCACGGTATGTTCAGAATGGACGGCAGATAACACCGGCAGCTCCTCCACACGCTGTTTATACACACACACACTCCCTAAAACACACATTCAAATCTATCTACGTGCATGCGGACACACACTCATTATATCAGCGCCGAGGCTTTTGTCGGCGTATGTGTCAGCACTATCAAAGCTATTTCAGCCGGACAATTCAGCAGGTCACAGATACGAGCAAAGGTTGCGGTGTGTGTATGCACCGGCGCAGACGTGTGACCTGTGCTATTGGCCTTGCGTGCTCCCACTTTTTCTATTTTCAGAGCAAACCTTCGTAAGTGTGTATCTCTACGTGTGTGTGTGTTCGTCTTTGTGTGCGTGGCTTCATGAAAGGACACAGAAGCCTCAGACAATGCAGAGGGCTTTGGCAGAGGAAACAGATTTTTGTCCCACTCCCACCAACAGGAAAGGGCTCTTACACCCACCGCACCCCGCTTTCGTCTCACACACACACACACACACCGAGGGGAAGTGTAATCACGCTGTACAGGAGCATTAGAAGGCTCTTTGTGCAAACCGCAGAAAGTGTTGCTTTTCCAGAAGCGGCTTTTATGTGGAAAACCCAATAAATGTCTCTGTTTACACACCACATTTTTACGAGGGTGTACCTGCCGCTCCATTAAATCACCCTAATGCAGAGGATCATACACACACATAGATACACTCTCAACAGTGCTGACAAAATGGTCAGATGAGGTAATACAATGTTGTTAACACAGAAGGCAATAATAGGAGTTCTGTTTTTAATTAGCCAGCCATGGCAGATATGATTATGCATGCAGCAGCTGGCAGCATCTTTAATTAAAACCTCTGAATGTCAATATACTCCACAAATATGTGAAAAACACAGTTTAAAGGGGAGCATATGGAAACTAATGTTCCAATATGAAATGACTTATATTTACCATTGACATACTTCTACAAAGTTATTAAAAGCACAAACTTAAAGCCAGGCTAGCTGTTTCCCCCTGTTTCCAGTGGTTGTGCTAAGCTAAGCTAAGCTAACCATCTCATGGCTGTAGTTTAATATTCACCGTACCGCCCGATTTGACTGTTATCAGACCATTAAATAGGCGTTATCGTTCACTATAAGCACCATAGATGTGGGTCAGCAGGGGCCTACTACGTTGTAAAAGTGAAAGTGAAACTTAAAAGGGACACGTCCTAACACGTAAAATTGAATGAAATGTTTAGTTTAGGTAGCAAAAGGCAACAAAATTACAACTTTTTTAGGTTTAGGCAACAAAAACAGTAAAGTTTAGGGAAAAACATCATATTTTGGCTTAAAATAACTACGTTAAAAAAGTAAAACCTAACGCTTATAAACACAGACAACTACACATTGTTGGTTTCACACGGGATGCGAACCTCAGCCTCCTGGGTGAAAACCCTGTGACTTGACCTCGCTGTCGTATTCTTTTATACCTTCTTTCGGTGATTTACCATGTAAATTATTTGTATGTATTTTCAAAGAATAAAAGTTTTAGGATTTCAACTTGTAGAGGGAAATATGCTAAATTAGTTTTGAAATAAAGCTGTTTTTGCTACAGCTGCTCAGTGCATTTGGAGCTAGGTGTGTATGTGTGTGTGTGTGTGTGTGTGTGTGTGTGTCAGTGTCACAGTTCCGCCCTTTGTCTGCTACGTTAGCAGCTTTTACTCAAAAGAACAATGGAGAGAGACGTAACTTCAGCGCTCCAGCTTTATGACCGTTCGCACAGACTGCTGTGTGTGAGTGTGTGCACGTTTGAGTGCGCATGAGTGAGTACATTAAGTGATGTCAGGCGTTTTGGGTAGAAGGGTGTGGCGAGAGAGAGAGAGAGGGAAGCAGGGTTAGATTCAGTGCCCTAGAGACCATGCAGGGCTGGGGTATGAAGAGTGTTGAATTACACCGTGAGAGTGTGTGTGCTGTAAAGCTCTGTTGAGCTGGATGTCTGGAGCTGAGTTACTCAATGGGGGAAAGTGAGAGTTGAAATAGAACAACAGGCACTTCTAAAAACAGATACACACCGATTGATATTGAGGGAAATACGCCCTGACATTTACAACCTTATTCAGTGGACAAACCAAAAAGTTCATGAACTTTATGACGGATAGAGATGCATACGAGAGAGAGGAAGGGGCGGAGAAGAAAAAAAAAACCAGGGGGGAGTTTTGCTGTTGAAATTCTTGTTGCATCACTGGAGAGGAATTCACATCAAGCACAGGTCCAGATTTTCAGTCCAACTCGTGAAAACAAGACTTTTTTTTTCTAACACTTTTCCATATGGCCAAGCAGGGTTAAATTTTGCTGCACAGTCTAACAGCTGTGAGTAAGACACACACTGTTATATTTACCTCAGAGCATGCCAAGTATTTGCTTTGATATTAGCTTATCTGCAGGAGGGAATGTGGATGGGGAGTCAAGATAAGGATACAGGGTTGTTTGGAAATTGATAGAGGAAATAAACATAGACTGAATGAGAGATAAAGAAGTGAAAAATCCACCTCAGAACAACGTGTATACATTTTGTTCCCATGTTCTTCATTTCAATTCATGTGGGAGTATTTAATTATCTTGTCCTAGAATTAACTTTATCTAATTATAATGAGACTAACAGTTAACAATCAGTACATTTAGTCACAGTCAGTGTTCTCAACTAGCCCATAAAGATTTTCTTGTAATTACTGTCAAACTCCAGGAAATGTTTGATGCGGTTTAAGATTAGAACTATTTCGTTCTTATCTAGATTTCCAACCCCATGCTCAATTGAGTATATAATAGGAGAATTATATCATAGTTAGGATTTTTCTCTTCAATGCCAGAAGCTATTGATGCCCTGGCTGGGTGCCATAGTCCACTTGGCAACAACAACTTGGCAGCGGTTGAAGTATGTGACAGAATCAGAGTCAGAGTGGCAGCAGTCAGCAGAGAAGTGCCGGATGCACTCGCTGCTGGATTTCTGTTGTAGATTAGCTAAAAGGGCGCATCGTTCTCGGTCAAAATACCGCTAATCTCTTCTTCTGAAAGAAATTACACTGACGTCCAAGTGAGAGGGGGTGAGAACGTGCTGCATTGTGGGTGATTGAAGTTCTGCTAATGAGTTAATCAACTGCTCATGATGAAAAAAAGCATGATCAAAAGCCCTCTGCCTGCTTACTGCTCTTTTCATTATAGCTGACATACACACTCATACACCAAACGGGGAAATTATAGTGAAATGTGTTGTTCTTTCTAATACTGTTACATAAAGGTGGGAATCACCAGAGGCCCCATGATACGATATTATCACAATACTTAAGTCACGATACAATCTTATTGCGATTTTAAACATTTTGCGATATGCTGAGTATTGCGATTTAGTACCTTTTTTCAACTGCAAATTATGCAGTTTGTCAGCATCTCTTTTATCTAATAAGATACAGTTTCACTCTGTTCATCTCAGAGTGTTCATTCACATTTCCTGAGGTCAGAGGTCAAGGGACCCCTTTGAAAATGGCCATGCAAGTTTTTCCTCACCAAAATTTAGCGTAACTTTGGAGCGTTATTTAGTGTTCTTTCCAACAAGCTAACATGACATGGTTGGTACCAATCAATTTCCTTAGGCCATATGATACCAGTATCTTCATCGCATTAAGAGGTTAATAGTTTATATAATAGAAGATCGATACTTGACGTCCGTGTATCTATACAATATTGCCACGCAAAATATCGCGATACTATGCTGTATCAATTTTGTCCCCACCCCTACTGTTACATTTAGAAGTTATACAAAAATTTGATAAATTACTTATTGCCTTTTCTCCATGTTCATTCTCAACAACATCATGTTCATTTTTGTGATGTTGTCCTCTTGCAGTCGAAGGTAATGAGGGAGCGTTGGTTGTTAGATGGCGCTCCGGCGGAGGAGGAGACTCAGCAGCGTCTGCATGACGACGAGGTGAAGACCAAACTCCTGGAGCAGGTCATCCTCAGGTCAGCATTTTCAAAAACCCAGATCTTTGAAACAGACAGTCCAGAATATTGTTTTATTTGCAAGTGAACGGGTCAAATATGTGTGTGGTTGTCATTGTCATATGGTAAAGATGGAGGCATGCATGCGTTCGCTCATCAGGTGATGCATTTTTAAAGCTGCAGGACGAATGAAGATGTATCCTCTCATTCTTCAAGCTACAGCTATATTAATCATGGAATAGAATTCTTATAACACACTAGACAAGCATCATCACACTGATATAATGTCATGTGAGGGTTATACGTTGCATTACAGGTGATGTGTAATCCAATTTGAGTATCCAGACTGAGACAAATCTCGAGAAATCGGTCATTGAAGCCATAAATAATTGTGATTTATTCATGTGGTATTTGAGCTTGATAAAAGAGATCTGATTCCAGTCTGTATATGTCTGAGTGCCATGTCAAAGCATAGGCAGATTGCATATGAATAACCGCTCAGTATTTTTGTATATCTTAGTATTGCCTTTAACCCATTTGTGCCCGCAACTTTATTTTCCTTTGGTCGAAGTGTTCTTCTGGGCTTGCCTAAGCACAAATGTGAAGAAATGTTCAAAATCTGTCAAACCAGTTGGCTGAAAAGTGAGTTTTTGGGCACATGATTGGACTACTGTTTTTGCAATAGACTCCATTACATTTTAGGAAAAAACAGTAGTCCCATGTGACCAAATTCTAAATATAGTATGATAAGAAAATGTCTGTATCTCAGAAACTACAAGAAGTACAATCAAGCATTTGGTATGTATGAACTCATAACAAGTTGAATATCAAAGATATGCACACATATGCATTGTGGTTTCCATAATTCACATAGAAAACATTAATAAACACAATGTTACCGTCTTTCCTAATTTTTCAAAAATCCTGACTTTGACTATTCATAAAAAGTGTGATTTTTCATGCAATCTAAAAATTTCAAAGTTGTACTGTTAGATACTTGCCCAAAGTATGTCTGCACCAAATGTCAAGACTTTTAACCAATCAGAAAAAATGTTGTGGCATTTTTCCTCATCATACTAAATATAGTATCTGGGCACAAATGGGTTAACTAGAAATGGAAGGACACTGTGGCTGACATGGTTAGATAAAATATTTAAGGAGCACATCTTGGTCATCATTTTTTGTAGAACTGATCATATACTCAGTTTGCTTATATATACATTACAGTATTATAGTCTCTGTGGTGTAGATGAATTACAGATTAATTTCAATAATGAATTTGCATGTGTGTGTGTGTGTGTGTTTCTGAGCCAGGCTGGAGCAAGAGATTGAAGATCTGGAGACAGATGCTCCAGCCAAGGGTGTGGCCAAAGAAAATGGAGGTAAGTTCAGTACCCATGGCAACATATGATCACACAGGAAACCATGGCAACGCAGCCTGGACACCTGTGTCGGAAAGAGCGAGCGAGCTAATAATGGCCTCTTCATTTGCTCTAATAAATTGTTCCTCTCCGCCGGAGGTAATTAAAACAATATTTCCTTTCTGTCTTTGTCTCTCTGACTTCACCCTGACCACACTCTTCTCTTCCCTAACCTCTCTGTGATACTCTGGTGCTCCCTATAGGTGAGAACGGAGTAGTGCAGAGCTCCGGCCAGACCCCCAAGAGAGAGGTGACGGGGATCGAGGCCAAGCTCCTGGGTCCCAGTCCTGACCAGGCTAGCGCAGAAAACCCCGTCACCCTGGTGTTCATGGGCTACAAAACGGTGGAGGAGGAGCAGGAGAGCCGCACGGCCTTGGGGATGGAAGGGGTGGACGGCAACGTCAAGGCCGAGTTCGTTGTCATCGAGGACGGGGAGGCGAAGGCGGGAGGAGAGGCAGCCACAGATGAGCAGGCTCCGCCCAACGGGAGCATGGCAGAGAAAGAAAAGGCCAACGGAGGTGGAGAGGATGGAGAGAAGGAGAAGGAGAAGAAACAGACCTGCAAGTGCTGCACGGTCATGTGAGCTGTGTGTGTATGCGTGTATGTGTGTGTGTGTGTGTGTGGGTGAGTACACACCTGTATCTGTGCAGGCATGTGTGCCATTGCATGTGTCTGTATTTGCAGATGTGTGTTACTGTCCGTGTGGGTGTGTTTGTGTGTGTGTGTTGGGACTGGAAAAAAAAGAAGTACACAGCCAATATACCAACAATGAGAGCCAATACAAGCTCCAGCTACAACAACAAGAACCACAAAGACTCATAAGTACACTTTACTCTGTATACTTTCTCTGATATGTATTTGACTTTTGATTTCTATTGATATTTTTCTATTTTTCTGTCTTGACATTTATATTGTATTCAGTATGTATATCTTTATTATGGGACTGTGTACTGTAAGTTCATTGTTATTATTGTTGGGGGGGAGAAAAAGAAAATGTATTAGCTCTCTGGATTGTACTGCTACCCACTGGGGGAAATCTGGAAATCATTTAAGTCAAAACAGCAAACTATGAAGGACACAGATACTCAAATATATATATACAATATATATTTCTCTGTGCAGGCCTACCAACTATTTATCGGTCAATTTCATATTGCAATATTGTCTAAGATATTATTTTAAATAGTATTTTAATATATTGATATGAAATTATGTTTTATACAATGTATTTATTGTTTTTTGGTTCTCTATATCATCTCAAACCATTAACTGCATGTAAGCTTGTAAGCACTACCAGATTCAATCATAACAAGTGTCTGTGCTTTCTTAGACTTCATATGTGCTCATATCTTTAGTCACACAAGTCTTTCTATCAGTAACAGTTGAGCAGTGTTAGAGATGTGCATTAAGTTTAAAATAAAGCACGGAGACAAAGCGGCTGATTAGAGCAAGCGACCATATTGCAAACCGCATTAGCTTCTCATAGATAACTATATGTGACACATGTACATGAAGATCACAGCTTTTGTATTTTTCAAATAAGACGGATACACTTGCTTCACGATCAATAGAGTCATGACTAAACCATCGCGCAAGATGTTTAAATATTTTAGTTCTCTCAAACAGTAGAATCAATGTGAATCTTATGAGGTAGCACTGCATGAAGCCTTGCAACTGTTTTGACTGTCTTGTCACTTGTTAGGTCTTAATTATACGCTATCACGTTCACATGAATGTAAATCCAGGGGTTAAATTGGGATTAGTTCTACCATAATGAGAACAGGCGGGCTTGCTCAGCTCACCGTTAAAAACAACAAAAAAAAGCTTTTTGTCTCTTTATGAACCAAATAAAAATCGGATGATTCTGTAATTTCACTGTGTGTTGGTCGGCTGCTGGTTTCTGTCCTGCTCGCTCCCAGTTTAACCCCTGACTCTTTGTCTGTAGACCCGGGCCCAATAGAACTTGAATAGATTTGCAGAAAAAGAAAAAGGTGCTCTATACGATATCCAGAGCATTAATATAGCAGCAAACAGCTATGTGCTATGTAAAGATATAGAGGAGTAATGTCTACCTGAGCAGAGAATGAAGTCGCTCTCCCTCTGTGTGTCTTGTAATCAGAGCTTCTTCTTGCTTTATTGACATAGTCGGGTAGGCCGCACATGCCTTTCAGTGCATTTTCGCTTATGCACTGGCTAGTTCACGGCCACCGCTCTGCACTGCGCTTATACGCCGGTTACCGCTGATAACGCCGTCATGGAAGCGTAGCACCCACCTTCTGGTTCACCCTCGGGTTAACACTGTTAGCTCTGTCAGCAGTGTGGCCGTTAGCACCGTTAGCAAAGAGACAAAACTCCGGTGTTTTTTTGACAACAGCCGTCATTTTGGACTGAAACACTTATTAAATTTAACAATATTTTTATTGTTCAATACAGGCCATTTCAGTAGAGACATTAAATATGACAATAGAATAGAAATAAATTAGTTTTACTTTTGTACGGCACTTTTTAGGCGGACGTTTTACTGGCCTTGCTTTCAGTCCAAAATGGCGGAAGGGTAGCTTTGCTGCTGGGCGCTGATGTTGCAATGGAAAGAATAATTGACTTTCACTTCTTGGCAATATACGTTCTTTGCCGTTAGCTATGAGCCGCCGGCTCAGCCGTCGCCATGTTGAGAGCCGTATAGAGGCAACAGAAATGCTCCCAATCTCGCATTTAGCACCTTTATATCTTCTCCGCCTATAAGAACACATTATAAAGACCATGGTTGTGCCGAGGTACCCAAGCTTCTTAGTAATTATTGTATAAGAAACAGGCCGTATTCTATAAGAATCTACCAGTCTAACCGTTTTAAACAGTGCAGGTTCCTAGCAAAATCAATCGTGCATGTACACCAAAGCCCTGAAAGCCTATTGAAATACATTTCGGCCCTAGTTTACTCATTTGTTTGGCAGACAGTAGAGGCCATGGACGTTCTGGGTCAGTGATGCTATGCCACTAATGCTTTTGCTCCCCTCCCCCCAGGCTCATCCATGTCTCTGATTCACCCACACACCATCACCATTATCACTCATCCTCATCGTCAAACACACACAGCCCCCCCACCTTCTATATGTTCGGAGACACGCAGTTCAAAAACCTCTGAAGTTGGTGCTAATCCTGAGTCTCGTGACTCGTCTAACACTCTCCATCCACCAACTCTCTCTCTCCCTCTGTCTTACTCAAATCGCTGGTGAGGGGGATTGTGGGTATCTACTGCCTCCTGCATACATTTGTTGGATAAGAGAGTCTTTCGCAACCTTCAGTGCCAGATGCATTCGCTCATGTCCTGCCTACATTTACCACCAGAGAAATGATCCCTTCCAAAGGGAGGTCAACGGGCGTGGAAAGATGACAAATAGTCTATGCTTTCCATATGTACAGTTCCACTGTAATTGTACAACTTGCGACAACTTTCTTTCTGATATTGACTCTCATGTTTTTCTTTCTTATGGCCTCTTTGCAAGGCGCTATATTGTATTTGATGTGTGTATTTTTCAAAAAAAGATGACTACATCTGTGTATTGTTGGTGCCTTTGTCAGGTTCAGTTGGTTGGACTTGTCTGTCTGCCGCCATTTTTAGACCGGGGTTTTTCTTGCTCTGCTCCTGGTCATGAGGACCCAATGGAAACACTGCCGTCTACTCTAGAGGGGTACTACACGAATATTATTCAAATTTTTCACAAGATGACTATAATAAATGCAGCTCAGACGATAGGTAATATGCAGACTACTGTTGGTGTCTTGAAAAAACTTTGTATCCTGTATTAACTTTTTTTAAATTGTTGATATCACTATAATTGACAGATTATTTTTAATCCTCACATCAAAGAAATTTATCAAACTACATCCAAAGTTTAACATTTTATGGGGATACAAACTTTATGCAGGATACTGACAGTCTATGTACAGTATATACACATGTGTGTGTATCTATATGCATACATACATCTGTAAATTTGTTGAGCTAAAGCTTCGCTTAATTGTGGGTCTCTGGGACAGCAGCAGAAAAAGCAACCTTGTGTTAGACCAATGCCTGTTCATCTATTCTGTGGTCGTCTAAATGTTTAATCTTGAATAAAACTACTGTTTGTTTACAGCAAGTCAGATAAGTGCGTATGTAATGAACCAGACGTACACATGCTGCATATAGAAGCGTACATATAAGTCATGGTTAATGATGTGTGAGTGGTTTTTGGCACCTCAGCAGCCACAGATGGACACCCTTCTGGGGAGATGCACACACAATTATGATCATATAAACCATCCATTTATTATAGGTCTAACGCAGTCGGCTGGTAAAAATAGCAAGGGAAATGATATGCAATGGAACTACCCCTCATTCATGGAGAATGTATAATGTAGAAGAGTAAGTTGTGATCAGAGGACAGATATTAAAGATGAGATTGAAACATGAAACAGAGAGTTACAGAGAGCATTTCCACCAGTAGTACTGCATATTGATTATAAATGGGATTTCAGCATCATTAGAACTACATATGTCAGTTGGCTGGGGTATTCTGTAAAGTGCACTACCCAAAACATGCCACTAGAGAGCATACGTTCACTGTTATGGAAGTTATCCTTCTACAATATTGTCATTGTCATTGGTGGAGGGGCATTTAAAAAAAGGCATTCATCAGATGGAGGTCAGGAATGCACTATTCAACAAAACAGATAATTATATTGCCTTATGCTGCAGCAGTTGCCTCCGATAAATAACAATTAAAAGATTCTTGTGAGCCCAAAATTAACGTGGCACATTCACGTTGTTGACGCATTCATTTCTCTGCGATGTGACAGATTTTAACATTTAATAGAACTAGCAGAAGCGCTCAACATCACGAGACAGAGAATATATTGTGTGCTGTTTTTAGGTCACACCCCTGACTATGCTTTTCCACACTCACAGGAGGAAAACACAACTGTCCTGGATTTGATCAGTGGAATATAAAAAGTCATCGGAAATAAAAAAAAAAAAAAAAAGAGATGGAGTGTTTCACTTTAAATTTAATTGAAAGGTAAAAGAGAACATTTCTGGAGTTGGAAGTCCCAGCACAGAAATCATCTTAATCAGGCCTATGAGGGCAAAGCTAAGTCTAATTGCTGCTATGGTAACAGATATGTCAATAGTTTGTTAAATGTAAGCCTAAGCTACCCAAGTATGAGACACACATTAGGATGGGCACTTTGTAACGGTATACCAATATCAAGGTATACCTTGGTATGAAAGTTGACAGTTATCATAGTGTGTACATTTGCTGATCTATGATATTGAAAAAAAAAGAAGACATAAGTGAGTAAGTGTGTCTCACACCGTTACAACCCTAATGGGCACACAAACATAATGTAAAGAAACTGAAAATCTGACCTCATTCGCTCCAAAATAACTCTTTTTTTTGCCCAATACCTGCGGGAACCAGTGAAATCAACATGTAGTCGTTGGTGGTGTAACAGTGTTTCAGCACCCGCTCATATTTTCCAGGAACAAATTATTGTACGCACACATCTTATTGAAGCACGTCACCAACTGTGACAACTTGACACTTTGTACTGCTGTTGTTAGCCACTTTATCAGGATTCCTGTTACTGCTCAACTCTATATTTTAAGACACAGCTATCATTCAGTTCTTTCACCTCCTTTCCCAAAACAATGATACAAACCAAACAGTAAGTCCAGTGAATTAAATAATTGTATGTTCCTTGTTATGAAGGTCTTTCCTTCTTATTCTTCTTCTTCTTCATATAAATTAGCAAGCCGGTCTGTACGTTCCAATACCCATACTACCATACTATTTATTATGCCAGAAAAAGATGTCCCAATACATAGTATGTCAAATGCAGTATGCAACAAATACCAGTATGTCCTACTGCATCCGGTCCCATTTTGCAGTAGCCAGCATGCATTTCTGGCTATTCTGACCCACAATCCTCTGTGCAGCGGATATATGAGCAAGAGGGTCAAAGTTTAAGGTGCAATGTTATGACGAAGTAGCCTAGTAGTAGGAGTATGTCCCAATTGTATGCATACTACATGCAACAGTAGGTACGTTGTAAGGGCAGCTGCATTATGTACTAAAAGTAAAAAGAATAATTGTGCGATTTGGAACGCACCCAGTGTGCAGGTACATAACTGCCTCCTCCTTGTGTTTTGTTTCCCTCTGAGTTAATACCAGTGTGCACATGCCTCGCCTACTTTAATTGAGCTATATCTTCCTGAATCGATACTTGTGCTGACAAACCACAGTATCGGGCCAATTACCACCTTGATTGTGTTGTGACCCACCAAAACTAGCAGTGTTGTTCACACGTTAGCTACACTGAGTGGTGGAAAGTGCAGCATGTGTCCCCTGAATCTGAATACTTCAAACCATCTGTAAATTTGAATATAGGTCCTCAAAGTTTTGGTCACAATGTGACTGGATTTCTAAGTCTCCCAACACTTGATGACCAGTCTGGGATGAAGGTTAACCCAAACATTATCTTGAGTCTCCTAATCCTTAGTGAATTCTCTCATATTTACAGTGGTGAAATCAATTAAACTAAGTACATTTACTAAAGTAGCTACTGTACACGCAATTTTGAGGTGCTTTTCAGTATTTCCTTTTATGCAACTTCAACTCTACTACATTTCGGAGGGAAATATACTTTTTAATGCACCAAATGTATTTGACATCTTTATGTACTACTTACTTTGCAGATTAGGCTTTCACATATGACACAATGGATATGTTCCATTGTAGATTAATCTAGCAAATAGGCTATATAAAGTAGCCTAGTAGCATATTGGTTCCAGCTGGCTATACAAATACAAAAGCTACTTCCATATTAATGCATATTACTAATACTAAATAATATAATAAATACTAAAATACATAACACTCACATGGGCCATCTTTCTGCATGACTACTTTTACTTTTGGTAGTTTACTTCAATAACATTTAGCTGACTCTGTACTCTTACTGAAGTAACATTTTGAGTGTATGAATTTTGCTTATAATGGAGTATTTTTACACTACGTTATTGCCACTTTTACTCAAGTAAAGGAGCACAATACGTCTTCCACTACTGCTCTTTTAAATCGGGCTGGTGCTCATTTAAATGCCACACTTCCTTAGTGGTAACTACAGGTACATTTACTAAAGTAGCTACTGTACATTCAATTTTGAGGTACTTTTGAGTATTTCCTTTTTATGCAACTTCAACTCTACTACATTTCAGGGGCAAATATTATACTTTTTACTGCACCACATTTATTTCACAGCTTAATGTACTAGTTACTTAGCAAATTAAGATTTTACATACAAAACATATGAGCGTCTTATCAAAATATGATCCATTGTAGATTAATCTAGCCAATAGGCCTAGTAGCATATTGTTCCAGCTCATCTAATACTAGCTACTTAATATACTGTGTTAATGCATATTGCTACTTAAATACTAAAATACATACCACTCACATAGGCCATCTTTCTGCACGAGTACTTTAACTTTTCATAGCCTACTTCAATAACGTTGAGCGGATTCTGTACTCTTACTGAAGTAACATTTTGAGTGTATGACTTTTGCTTATAATTGAGTATTTTTACACTATATTATTGCTACTTTTACTCAAGTAAAGGAGCTCAATACTTCTTCCACTACTGCTCTTTTAAACCGGGCTGGTGCTCATTTAAATGCCACCCTTCCTTAGTATTCATCTTCGAAGGTGTGTTTATGCATCTGTGCATGTACTGTATAATCATAAGATATTATAAGAGCCCATATGCGACTCCATATTTGCCCCCCTAACCCCGTCTTTAGGAAAAAAAGCTCGACAGGCTGCCCTTCACTTTTATTTCATCAACGTGGTGACTGCTCATAAGTCCCCCTTTTTCATCACGTACACAACTCAAACAAACACGACCACTCGATATGATGTTCTGGAAATTTGCCGCGGCCCCTCTTTTTTTCACAAAATGATAGTCGTCTTGTCCAATCCGGACTCCAGTAGGAGCTTGACCCCGCCTTGTTTTGGCTCTTGAAAGTGCCCGGACTAATCAGCGCTCGCCTCCGTGTGTTCAGCCATTTTGTAAGAAAATCAAGCAAGTCTGCCGCCCTACCTTCGCTTCAGACCTGCAGTTTTTTTCTTGTGCAATGGACGGGTAAGTGAAAAAGAACCACAACTTAAGACTTAATTTTATAAGGCAAACCGACCAATGTGTAACGTACTTTCATAGTTCGGTTGCTTATTGTGATATTTTTTATCCCGGTGTTCTGTTTCGCTTCACCGTTAGACCGGGAAAGTTTTGAAACAGTTTTTTTTCATCAAAACATGCAACAGTTAGCATGAGCCGTAAGCTAACTAGCAACTAGCCGTTTTTACCACTGCTGCTAACAAAACGTTAGTTACGTGAACCGTTTCAACGGACATATTTTATCGTTACGTGTAAACGGGACTCACGCTAAGCAAACGTTACTTAATTAGAGTTCTTGTTTGAACACTTCTTTTCCATTTTAGGAACCTACTGTTAAAACTTAGCCTGTTGCTAACGCAGACGTTAGTTACCGTTGGCTAACTACCATGGTAACTTGGGTTTCACGGGGAGCTCGAGCGCTAGCTAAAGCAACGTGTCTCATTTCCGCATTCATTTGTCTGCGGAGCGCCAGGGCCATGTTGAAGATGTCTGGCCTGAACATTTCGCGTTGATTGAATCAGTGACTTCTCCACTGGGTTGTCTGAGCAGGGTAGGAAACACAATAGCGTGTTGTTTTAAATCATCAAGCGTATTTTTTACCCTTTTGATCAGTTGAATTCGACAGTTTTTAAAAGGACTTCCGATGCAATGCGAATGTTGCATCGATCTCGCTTAGCGATACGCTCGACGTGAATTTGCGATTTGTTTTATTTTCACTTGTTAATATGCAAAGTTTCCAGCCTGAAGTTTACTCTTACGTTTTGCCAATCCACTACAGCCGCCTAGACGCTGACTTGTACCCTCTGGGAACCGGCTACGTCCCTGAAATTGAGTAAGTATTTTGTATATTTTTTTGCACGGCTGGCTTTAGCTAGTTTCTGTGATACTTTGTGAATGTCTGGTTTAGTAAATGAATGAGGAAGTCAATTTGCTTTTGGTTGAACCGTACTAAGCTGTATCATTACTTTTGTGAAGACTGTTTTGCTGTTGTGGTGAATTGTTTAATATGATCTGGTGATGGATTATGGTTAGTTTTCTTTGATTTCCTGTATAACCATACCCTTTCTTTCTCTTTTTTTTCACAGAAGTGTCCATGACATATCAGTTGGCACAAAGGTAGGCATTTTTTTAGTCTTCTCTTTGCAGCTCTGCTTCTTTTCACTTTCTCTCATTTCACTGACTAGACTACAGAGTGAATGCCACATGTTAAAATGAGTGTGTAGTTATGTAAAACTCCTGACTTTGCAAAGTAAATACTGTAGTTTTACATTTGTTAGTGATGCTGATTGTGATACTCATTGAATCACTTGTCGCTTTAATATGTTTTGTAGTTAAAAAATGGCCTTTATAACCTTATTGAATACAGATGTTTGTGCTATAATTGGAATTACATTCTTCGTCAAAATAGCTTTGAGATCAGATAATGAGTTTTCATTCTATTTACATTTTTCTAACGGTGGCAGGGATATCTGCGTGTGTCTCAGTGCAGCCAAATTAATTTTTAGGAAACAGTGGTTTGAGAGATTTTTTAGAAGTAAATGGAAATGGAAAAGAACTGTGGGACACCAGGGATTTGAGACACATAGTCTGTCAGTTTGCAATAGCTTCCTCTGTAATTACAGAACTGCTGTCCAAAGCCGTTTCTCATGTGTAATGAGTTTTCAGTTGCAGACCGGCTCTCCTTTTTAAAGATTTATGATATACAACGGTCAGCACAGAGAGGTAGCAGCAACCCTCAAGACTGTGGACATGGAATATTTGATAATTCAATTAGAATAGATTATCTGTGGTGGGGCTTTGTTTTCCTGTCCTGCTTCTTTTCGGTTTTGTGGCTGCAAGGAAATGAAACTTCCTGTTGTTTATTTTGTGTGTTCCTTAATAGCATGTTAGCCTTGCTGGAATGTTAAGAAAGCAGCTGAATCCTGCCCCAGCGCTTGATATTTATTCAGCCTTGTTTCTAGCACAAGCCTACTCAACTAACACCAGTGAAACAAATCAGCAAAGTATTGTCCAATGTTTATCTTTTTGCACAAATCAGCTCTTATTCCAGTGATGTTGTATGCTTATATAACTGCAATAGCAGCCCTTTTTTACATGTTTGTGTGTGCAAACTTGTTGAAGAGGGAGCACATTTGTTTTTGAAAACTGCTGGTTGTTAACTTGCGTACCCAATAAAAATGCCTGCCTATGTAGTAATCCTTGGTAACAGTGCCCGGGGCAGCTATGTGTAGGAGGAGTAATTGAACTAAGGGCTGTTACCATCCAGCCTCAACTGTCTTCATCCTCCAGGCCAAAGGTCTTTACACTGTTTAAACAAGCACTCTGATACACACGCCCGCAACAAGGACACACCCCACCCCCTCTATTCACTTCAGTAAGGCCTGTTGTTTTTCAACATGTTAACAATGCGCACTTTAATGGGTGCTGATTGAATGCACTCAAGATTTGACTCCTGATGTGATTCTTTCTTTAACTTTTCCTGTTTTCTGGATTTGATGTACTGTGGTAATGATGATGCTGAGTTATGGAGCGCTGGAATCTGTAATTATTCCGTCTGGGCAGAGTGTCTGGCATTCCGCGGTCGCATACCAATCTCCCCCCTCCAGCCCCCTGGTGAGGCACCGCTCCCTGCCCCCTCCACTGGCAAAGGCTGATCACAGTGAACAAACATGTCTGTACCTGTGCTCTTCTCCTTTGTGCTTTTCCTGAGAGATTGCCCCCCACAACAGACTCCAAAATAAAGTTGCTTGCAGACGCCAATACAAGTACAAGTGAATCATAGATTTAGTTTCCTTATAAGAGCATAATGTTTTTTCCAAATGCTGCAAAAGCCCATGTTCTTTTTCCTCATCCTTCGATGCAATGCAAACCAGGTGGGATGTGGTGTATGGAGCAGGAAAATTGCCCCCAGTCCATGTTCTCTTTTTAAAATTAAGTTCAAGGTAGGCCATTGTCAGTGAGAGGAAGCTGCTCACCAGTTTCAGCTTGTGGGCCATGTGTCATCGTATCCCAACTGAAGGTTACTATTATACTGTCAGCATCCCGCGCAAACAAAGGAAGTGAACAAGTCGATACACATTTAGTGGTTTCTTTTGTTGGAAAAATGGGTTTGGCACTGTATTGGAGTCAACTAACAAACTTTTATAAGCTCTTTTTCTTGGCTTTGTAACTTTACATTGTGCTTCTCTGCTCTCTCTACAACACTCCCTACCAAATCTATAGTTATATTCTTCAATCATTTACTACACAATCCTCTGTTTTGTATGTGACTTTATGTTCCTGCTCTGTACTATAGACTTTCTTAGCTCTGTGGTTATTTTTAGAATGAGGAAGTAGGGGGAGAGAGAGCGAGTCCGGCCATGGAACAGTAACCATCAGTCCCCAGGAGGAAGTTTAGCTAAACCCTGGAAGCAGGCTGATCTTGCTGATCTTGCTGCTCTTCCTGTTTGGAGCTGGTCTGCTGACTGATAATGTGACATTGCCCGCCCACAAGCACCGAGTCAGGCGGGAGCCACTTCCTTCATTTCTCATGGCCTGTATCTGGCCTTGGCCCATTTATCAAAAATATTTTTTATTTTTTTCTTCCTACCAACTAGAACACACCGCTCGTCGTTCGACATTCATATTTTTACCATTACATATGAATTTAACGAGTTGACTGGCCATTCCCATTTTTAAAAACCTTAAAGACTTTTTTTGTCCTCATTTTCTCTTGTCCTGTCAGAGACTTTGCACCTTTGCAAACTTAGCTCAGTAGTTGCCTGCCATGTATGCATTCCATTTACGTTAAGATTTGAACATTTGTCAAAGTAGGAGGCCCCAGATCCTGTGGCCACAGTGAAAAGGCACAGGAATGCCTCTTGTTGCTCTAAGTTCATGAATTTAGATAGCAGACCCTGTTTGCGTGGGCCTCAGAGTGAGAGTGACCGACTCAGCCAAACCATCTGGAAGTCAAAGGGTAGTTTATTCTACTGCGTACAGTGTTGTGCTCTCATGGCAACTAACTCAGTACCCCACACCGCTCCTTTACAGTGTTTAGAGGCACCACTAAATGTTCTCCCTCAGATCACCTTATTCCTGCCTTTTTATGAGTAGACTTTGCAGCCTGACTGGAACCCCCACCACCTTGCATAATTAAAGGCCAAGATTCACAAGGTGGAGTAGAATGCTAGCAAACCTGCATGACTGGTTGTTGTTAAAGCGCTCCGGGGCTCTTCAACTCCCAGAGAGTCCTTGGGGCTCCATATGTGTGTGCGCTGCCGTGTAACAATGCCCCTAGTCTCAGCCGGAACAGGACCTTCATTGTAGAGTGCTGTAGAGCTTAGGCTGCTGAGCCACTTCTTGTGACTGCTATACTTCATCTCGCACAACCACAAACACACTCCCAACCATGAGAACAGCCCTGAAACAGCACGTTATATCTACTAGAGAGAGAGAGAGAGAGAGAGGACAGTCGGGCTGTTTCAGCAGACAGTAAACTAGTGTGGGCTGCGAGTTTTCCTATCTTGTCTTCCGATCCAGAGGGCTTTAGTATGTTATCCTTCCTCCTAATACTGAATTATGAGAAGATGGGTTGTACAGACTGACAGCTGCTGTCAAGCTGAGGTGTTACTGCTGACTTGTGTGCTTCAAGCTGAATAGTAGCTGTTCCTCCTCGAGAGTGATTGGCGTTTATAAATTGAGAATTTGGCACATTGCCCCTGGGTCAGAAATAATGACCCATCCTGACTGTGGCTAAGGTCTGGAACTAGGAATTACTGTTGGAGAAGAGTATAAAATGGGATAGAAAGACATGATTATTATGAGAAGTCAGATATCCCTGCTGACAGGCTAGGACATTTCATTCTTCCTGGTGAGGAAGGTGGAGTTCTTCTCAAGCGGGTTTGCTCAATCCTCTTTTGGTTATCAGATTACTTCCTGCTTTATCACACAATGGCTCGGTAATATGAGAGCCGTGCTCTCCACCTGCTATGCTGTGCCCTCATTGGTGAATGCACTGAAGTGAACCATTGTTTTCTCTCTTTCTGCAGAGGGGATCCGACGAACTCTTTTCTTCCTGCATATCCAACGGGCCCTATATCATGAACTCAGGTAGGAGGGGTTGCCATGGAGGGGCGAATCCTTTTTTTTATTGAAGTGCTTGTCGTTTGTGTTGGTTTGCGTTGCCACGACGATCAATCCATTATTCAGGAAGAACCAGAGCCTGCTGTCGCCTCCCTGATTGTATCTGCTTCTGTTTTTTTTCTTGCAGCCAATGGCAACGACAGCAAAAAATTCAAAGGTGACGTCCGCAGTCCTGGTGTTCCGTCACGTGTGGTCCATGTACGCAAGCTGCCCAACGACATAAATGAGGCTGAAGTTATTGGCCTGGGTCTGCCCTTTGGGAAGGTCACTAATCTGCTGATGCTGAAAGGGAAAAACCAGGTAAGGACTGATTTATGCAGGTCTGCTCACCAAACCTGTGTGACTTGCCCTCCTGGGTGACGTTTCTCTTTAGGCCTGGGACGAGGGATCAGCTTTCTAACCTGCTGTCCTGACCTGAAAATTATGACAATGGCCCTTTTGTCACATCCTTGTGGTTTAGTGGGTAGGAGGAGAATTCTACTGGCTGAAATTTCTTGGGAGGGAAGACATTGAATCCCCTTTTGACTGTCTTAATGAACTCCTATTTTCTATTACCTGCCGTTCTGTGTTAAAACCAATAAAGAGCTCAAATGAAATTTGGCTAAAAGTAGATGGTGATTGACAGTGAAAATGCTCAGCTTATAAGAGACCTGCTATATTATTAGGAATGCTTAATAAACATTGCCTCAGAGTGGCACCTTATATGTGATGGGAGAAACAAATTGAATAAGTTTCTCTTGTCTTCCCCTGCAGGCGTTCTTAGAAATGACCAGCGAGGAGTGTGCACAGACGATGGTGAGCTACTACTCCTCCGTCACCCCCGTCATCAGAAACCACCCCATTTACATGCAATACTCAACCCACAAGGAGCTCAAGACGGACAACTCCCCCAACCAAGTGGTAAGGGTTTGCAGTCACACGTACACACACTTGCTCTTCATGTCGACTGTTTGGATTTTAGGCTTAAATTACTGTTGTAGTTATTGCTAGATACTAAGGGCTATGATGTTGGCTAAATGCAGATAATGTAAATTTTCTTCCACCAGTCTCAAATTTATTGGTATAAACTTTGTGATCCTTTTAAAGACTCTGAACAGTGTAATGTAATGTTTCATAGGTAAACCACAGAAATTGGCATCCACCTACATTCACTCATTTGTTTATTACTGTATACTTTTCTCCATCCATGCTAAGAAGTTCCTCTTTCTTTTCCCCCGCAGCGTGCCCAGGCCGCTCTGCAGGCAGTCAATGCGCTGCATGGAGGTGGGATGGCAAGCATGGCCATTCCCGCAGATCCAGTGACCATGGGGGGAGCAGGGTCCCAAAGCCCTGTACTCCGAGTTATAGTGGAAAACCTCTTCTACCCCGTCACCCTGGATGTACTCCACCAGGTACAGGCCGTTACCTAGTTGTTTCGCATATATTCTAGGCTTGCCGGTCCCTTTTTAATCTTAAAACAGGTCGTGTACTTTGGTTGGTGGGGTTCACTTGTCAGGATTGTTATTTTCAGGGTCTCATTGCTCTTGAACATTAAAGTGACGCATATATTTATTTTTTTCTATTGTAAATAGTCTTTTTAACACAACTGCAATTATTTAATCAGACCAACCTGTTTTTCTGCTATTGTACTCTCAGACTGCTATTGCTCAACTGTACAATGTGTACTCACACGGACCGATTTTTCTTATATATTTTGATAATTCGTTGTTGCATTTACCTCTTCTTTCCTCCTCTCGTCATTATGTTTCTCTTTGGCTCACATTTATTACTTTCTCAGCAAAATACATTGCAAATCTGGTAGAGCTACATAAACAAAATATGCATGTTGGTGAGAGTGGGACACTTGTTTAAAAAAAAAAAAAAGATATGCAAATGTATTCCCTTTGTTTATCATCCAGTACAGTTTTAATGAAAATGATGTGTGTGTTGTGTCACCCCTAATCATGCTCTCTCCCCCCTTCAGATTTTCTCCAAGTTTGGCACCGTGCTGAAGATCATCACTTTCACCAAGAACAACCAGTTCCAGGCTCTGATCCAGTATGCCGATGGCTTGACGGCTCAGCACGCCAAACTGGTAAGACTGGTACAGCTAATGCTCTTTGTCACGATGTTGATTCAGTCTCACGTTGTTGCCACCACTTTTTTCAGGAGTGTTGAAATTGCACATTGCAGCTTCAGTGCAGTCTTAACATTGTGGGACCAATTGATCAAACATGGAACTGTAGTTAAAATCACCACGTCACATATGTTATCTTAAGTCTAATTCTCCAATATCTGTCTCAGTCTCTGGATGGACAGAACATCTACAATGCCTGCTGTACCCTGAGAATCAGCTTCTCCAAGCTCACCAGCCTCAATGTCAAGTACAACAACGACAAGAGCCGCGATTACACCCGGCCAGACCTCCCCACTGCGGATTCACAGCAGTCCCTCGACCACCAGACCATGGCAGCTGCTGCATTTGGTAAGATTGGGCCATGATTTGAAGAACAGGGTACTCACTGGGTCTTAACGTTATTTAAAAAGCATTTTGATATTCTCAAAATAAGGCCATAAAAGTATAGAATTTTGTTTACAAAGGTCTAATAAAATAAATACCGTAACTTCATAAATAACTGTCAAATGTATAAAAAGTTTTGTGTGTGTAATTTACTCTGTTTGGTGCCATTTGGATGTTATACGACAGTACATGTACTGTTTACGTCAGTGTATTGATTTAAGCTCTTGACCATGAAGTGTGCAAGCTCTGACGCAAATCAATCAGTTGTCAGGAAAGAAAACAAAACGCCTCGCACCTTGATACTAACAAGTTAACGTTAGCTCGTCGCCTCAGAATGGACTAACGACAAACCTGGATGAACAGATTGTGGCCAAGGGAGCAGAGCATTGCATTTCATTCTAAGTGATATTAAAAAGGTCTTAAAGTCTTAAATTTAACCCTGGAATCTATAAATGTTAACAAGCCTATATACATAGTCCAGTTGCCTTTGAATTAGCACTTTCAAGGTTTTACTTAACCAAATATGTCCTTGATTTATCAGTTGAATTGTTGTTGTTTTAAAGCATTTTCTGATATGCCGGGGTTGCTTATTGATATCGCCAGTACACATTTGATGGAGAGGTTTTTGTTCTTATTTTTTGTTCCATTTTTTTTTTGTCTCCAGCTGCTCCGGGTTTAATCTCAGCCTCTCCTTACGGTGGAGCTCATGCCTTCCCCCCGGCCTTTGCCATCCAGCAGGCATCAGGTCAGTACACAAACTTTGTTTTTACTGCTATTCCATTTCAAATAAGACCTCTATCTCTTCTCCAAACAGTTGCCTACTACGTACAGTGTGTAATAGGCCTCACCGCTAACACCCTTCTTATATTTCCTAGTTTCTTTATTTTTCCTAACAGATCCCTTCAGTATGTAGAGCGCAATAAGTAAAAGTGAAAGTAATTGATATCTTGTTTCTCTTAGGGCTGGCAATGCAGGGTATTCCTGGCCTGGCGTCCCTGGGTATGGGCCATGGCGGCATGGCGGCTGCCGCAGCGGCCGCTAGCCGGCTCGGCCTGTCAGGGCTCACTGCCTCTGGGGGACACCATGTCCTGTTGGTCAGCAATCTGAACCCGGAGGTCAGTACACTCACTAGGCTCAAACAGTAGTACATCCTGCCTCTGTCAGTGCAGTGGTTAAAATGTCAGGGCAAGGTTAAAATGTTACAGTGCCATTTTTTATTTTACACTATGGTTCATGGACCTGGATCCATTTATACAAGAGCTCCAGTATTTGGGCCCCCCCATCCCCCCACCCCCATTTCCCACCACCTCCATGTGATCAGACTAGTCGGAGTACCCTTACCACCACTGTTTTGAATGGAAAGGGGGGTCATCGAGTCAAAACCTCTTCTCTTTCAGGACCTCTCTGTGTTTGACCAAACCTGCTGCATTTCTGACCTGCCACTTTGCTCACTGTGAATTTTAAGTTTATTCAAAACACTAACTTCTTTTTTTTAAAAACTTACCATTTCATATCTTCATTTTTGTCCATTAGTTGAAATCATTCTTGAGTTGTTGGAGAGACAATATTACTTTTTTCTTTGTATTTTTTAAAGAAACGCACCATGTCCATGATTTTATATAGTGTTTAGAATGTATTAAGTAGTCTGTCACACTCATTACATTTACTGTAGTTGTGTAGTCATTACATTAAGGATATTCACTTCGAGATCAGATTTTAAATTACAGGATTATTAAAATAGACATTCAGATTTGACTGTTTTATTCTAATGTAACTTTAAATAATTTAAACAAACTTAGCCTGTAATTAAAAGTACATATTGTCTCTGCCTTTTTCTGTATTTCATTGTTAATCTTTTTTTTTCTCTTCTTTTTCTCCTAGTGTTCCCATAGTGACAGTGCATTTTAATTTAGCCAGTTCTACTGTCTGAAGCACTACATTTCTTTGTGTATACTGACCTTGTTTTTTACTTCCTTTTTCTCTCTCTTCTTTCTCTGTCCCCCTCTCCCTCTTTGTTTTAAATCCCCCCCCTCACCTCCTCAACTCTTGCCAACTGACTGCACGCCCCACGACCAATTGTTCCCACTGTCCTCCTCTCCCCCTCTGCCACTCCTCTGTTACTACGACAACCACTCCTCCTTCCACCCAACCAACCCTCTTTCTCCCCTATCCATCATCCCCAATTTGGACACCACCCACAAATTGAAAACACAACATTGGCACCTCATTGGTCCCCCCCCCCCCTGATTTTTGCCATCATCTGTCCCTCCACTATCTTCTTTCCTCCACCTCATCTCTTTCCTCTTCCTCCTCTCTCATGCTGTCTGAATCCTCCTCCTCCTCCTCTTCTCCTCTCTTCATTCTCTTCGTCCCTCATGCCTCTCCTTCCTCCATGGTACTGTGGCCTTCCTGTGGACCTCGCTGCCTGTGGCCTGCGGACATGTCCCGACTCCACTCCACTGTCCTCCACTCCGCTCCGTCTCTTTTCCCCTGTCCCCTGTTCCCTGTTCCCTATCCCCCTTCGGCCCCCTGCCCCGCTGCTCCCCCTGCTGTCTCTAAAGAGCGTTACGCCACACTGCCTCTTTATTCTTTTCGGTACGTTATCATCCTTTCATCTCCTTTTTTTATTACTACTGTTACCTGGCAAGGTGGGCATGTCTTGTCTCATGTTGTTGGCTTTGTTTTTTTTTTTTAACCACTGATGGCTCGTCATCAGGCTACAGGGCTATGAAGGGTGGGGGTGTCTGTTTGTTTGGGGGTTTTGTATGACCTGTTTTGGTTGTTGTGGGTTTGTGTGAGGAAAGCAAGGTGAGAACACCACTCAAAGCTGCAGCATTTCATTTTAAGTTTTACCAGCAGTGGTTTACTGTCCATGGGCAAAAAAACATTTACAGTGTTTCATCTTCAAAGAGCACAGCGCCTTAATGGAAATATTGCCTCTCTAAATAGAAATGTGAGGATCATTTTGTTCGGGAATGAGGCGGGAAGCTGATCTAAATTCTAGAGCATCACCCTCAGGAAGAGGATAAAAGTTTATTTGGTTCTGCACGGTCCAATCTGAAGCCGTGAAAATTCAGCAAATTCCATTTTTGTTAGGTTGATTTTTCTGCGGTTGCCTTGAGTCGCTCAGCAACAGAACACACAAAGATGAAATGCTGCTGCTTTTTAGTGACTGTGAGTCGACATATCCCTCGGATTATGTCACCATATTATTCCTTTGCGGTTTGTCTCAGTTACTCTAATGTAGGTATGTGCATGTTTAGTTTATTCCTGCATGTCTCTCTATTAGGCCCTCAACTTGGTCAAGAAATCAACTTTTTCTTCACTGTAGAGCGATCAAACCGATCAGAACCACTCATTTTACTCCTCCTTGATTTTTGCCTTCAAATCACTACCTCTCCCTTCTCGAGCATTTTAGCAGTCAGCATCTGTGTAATTGTAATCTAAGAGGGCTTATGTAGGATTAGTTCTAGAGATCCCATGCAGAATTGAACATGAAATTAGTAGAATAGCCTGACAATTACTTATTAATCAGACAGTGTTCAATTAGTAGCAGTATGAATATTAATGTCCCTGATGTTATGGTTTAAAATTGTTTTTGTTGCTGTGATTGGCTGTGTAGCTCCTGTTAAGGCTGTGTTCTTTCTTTGTCGCACTTGTATTGTGACCCCTTCCTCTTCCTCCCTAGGTGTATACGGCGATGTGATGAGAGTGAAGATCCTGTTTAATAAAAAGGAGAATGCTCTGATCCAGATGTCTGATAGCACACAAGCTCAGCTAGGTAGCTACACTCCTGCCTTGCAAAACACTGTTTGCTTTCTTTTGATGTATCATTTTCTTTCATCTTGTTTTTTCCCCTCACATCATTTTACCACGTAACTGAGCAAACATGGCAGGTCTTCTTTTGATAAACGACTCCCTGCTCTCTGATTATTAACTTGTTTCATTTGTTTAACCATTCATAACTATTAGGGCTGTCAAAGTTAATGCAATAATAACGCACTAACGCAAATTCGTTTTAGCTCCACTAATTTCTTTAACGCTTTAACACAACTTGCGATTTTTAGGTTGTAGCGGGCTCAGTTTTAAAGCTAGAGTGAACATTCTGGCATCATATGAGACTAGAAAACCTAAACAATCCATTGGTACCAACAAGTCATAGTAGCTCATCGCGAAGGAGGCTAAATAACTAAATAATAATAATTTGAAACTAAATAACGCTCCTGTCATTGTTTAGTGTTGTTAATTGATTTCCAACAGTAAATATATACATACATTTGCATAAAGCAAGCATTTTCCCACTCCCATGTTGATGAGAGT
The DNA here is from genome assembly GCA_916701645.2 of Sebastolobus alascanus. Taxonomy (NCBI): domain Eukaryota; kingdom Metazoa; phylum Chordata; class Actinopteri; order Perciformes; family Sebastidae; genus Sebastolobus; species Sebastolobus alascanus. The sequence continues at coordinate 3,297,658 of CAKAOJ020000060.1, forward strand.
ATTAAATACTTAAAAAATCTCCCTTTAAGGTACATTTTGAACAGATGTGAAATGTGCGATTAATAGCGATTAATTATGGACAATCGTGCATTTAACCGTCATTAAGTATTTGAATCGATTGACAGCCCTAATAACTACACTAAAAGTATCTACAGAATATTTTTGGAAATCTGATGCTCAATCAAGGAGGGTACGGATGGAAATTAATTAATCTTATTGATGTTTCCCAGCTATGAGCCACCTGAATGGCCAGCGTCTTCACGGCAGGGCCATGCGCGTGACCTCATCAAAACACACCACCGTGCAGCTGCCCAGAGAAGGCCACGAGGACCAGGGCCTCACAAAGGACTACAGCAACTCGCCGCTGCACCGCTTCAAGAAGCCAGGCTCCAAAAATTACTCCAACATCTTCCCACCCTCTGCAACACTCCACCTCTCCAACATACCGTGAGTTGCTGCTGCAAGATCCTCATTTTTATTCCCCCTCTCTCTCTCTCTCCCCAGCAGCTTTTCGTGCTGTAAGCTTTTTCCTTTGTAGCCCTGACTCATTCTTTTCTATATTTAGTGCTTGGGATTAAGTAGTTGTGACAGTGTTTTCTAAACATGCTACTCTAGAGGTGCACTTTTTGATTTAATCAGGCCCCTTGTGTCTTGTTTCACGATACCAGTAAATAAACATGAAAATGCAAATAAGTAAAGGGAATGTAAATCCACATAAATGCTTTATGGTAATTCTTTGTTTTCCCCTCTGCTTTCAGGCCTTCTGTGGTGGAGGATGACCTCAGGAGGCTTTTTGCCAGCTCAGGAGCCACAGTCAAGGCCTTCAAGTTCTTTCAGTAAGTCTCAGTCCAGTCACTCTCAATTTCCTTGAATTGTTTCCTGATGGGTGTTTGAATTCTTTCTTCATTCTATTTATTGTTTCGAGTGTGAATACGATGTCTTGGAGAGCGTAGAGGAAAAATCAGACATAACATAGCAAATGGCAAAAGTGGGCGGCATGTTGACACTTTGAGAACACATTGTTCCCTCTTTGTTTTTTAACAGAAAAGACCGCAAGATGGCCCTGATCCAGATGGGCTCAGTCGAGGAGGCGATCGAGTCCCTCATCGAGTTCCACAACCACGATCTGGGAGAGAACCACCACCTTCGAGTGTCCTTCTCAAAGTCCACCATCTGAGTGCCTTTCCTCCCTCCCTCCAGGTCTATATCCATCTGAATGCTACTTTTGTTAAGGTTGCCTTCAGTGGAAATGGCTGTGGTTCTTTGTAGAATGTTGCTCCCTCCACCGTTCTTAATCATTCCCCATCGTTAATAGGTTTGGGTGTCATATTTAATCTATTTTGCTTCCGATTCCTTACCTCCTCCGATTTTTATTAAAAAGGTCTTTGCACACTAAATTCGTTTTTTTTTTTACGTATTCATTTTTTAAAAATCCGTCATCCTATTAAGAAGCGTTACGCACAGAAACCTTGTTATTCCTTCAATTATTCTGTTCGTTGAGAAAATTAGCAGTACGAGACAAAACTGAATTAATTACGTGGGTGCAATGGATAGCACTAGTCCCAAACGGGGCTAATTAATTAATAACTTTAGCAAGAAGCTATCATTTAGCTACCAAGAGCACAATCGCCTCTGTCTAGCCTTTCCTACATCCTTTGTTTTGCAACCATCCCCGATTCCAATCTATCTTTAAGTTCTGCATCTCTGTATTCTTTTATTTCTTTATCGTAAAGTGCTTTTTTGCTGGGAGATAAAGTGAATATTTATTTTTGCACCGACGGTGGCTCTGAGTGGTCAAACAACCCTCTTTTTGTCTTTTGACAGATGCGAAAAAAAAACGCAAAAAATCTAACCTGTTCTGAAATCTTGACGGACGAAAGTTTCGGAGTCGGTGTGTAAACGTGATCGACACAACGTGAGGTCGAATTTGCTTTTTAAACGTGCGACAATTTCGGACGAAAAATACGGACGGTGTGCAAATTCACAGCCTAAAGTCACCAAAATATGTTGAAAACAAACTGCACTATTTTCATTTGATTTGCCGCGTCATAAACTTAATTCATCACAGAATTGAAGAACGGAAATTTCTGAAGAGAAAATAAATTGTTTGCCGTTTTACGCGTGTTTGTATTTGAGTTAGTCCTGCTAACATTAGCTGATCCTGGGGCATTCTGATTTTGACAGAGGACCTAAACAACGCTGCATTCTTGAACCATGCCGCAGTATCTCCACTGGAGGAAGTTGTTTTCGCTTACATTATTTCCCTGTATCCCTTTATAAGCTTAGCTACACTTGTAAGCGGTAGGTCCTGCCTGTAGTGATGTAAAAACTTTTCACATGCCTTGGCGCAAGTGTGACAGACGATGTAAACAAATAGGTCCAGAACTGCTGTAAATGGAATCAAAACGCGTTTCTGGTTCCAGTTCCAGACCAGTACCCAAACCAAATCATTCATTTGTTCCATCATAATGTTGGGAAAGGGGCAACATTCTGCAATGAAACATGTTGTTATATTGGAGGTAAAGTAGGGCCAGCTGATGAACTGTCACTTTAGACCAAATCGCTAAAAAAAAGAAAAAGACACCCTCCACCACAGATGCTTAGGTGGATGAATCGTATCCACACCAGACACACTTCAGCATTCCTTTTACTATGATAGCCGTGTGGATATATCTATATGTGTGTGTGCCTTTTTTGAAATGCCACTTTGAACCTGTTTGGCCAGTCAGAAACGGTTTGATACAAAGGATTTAGTTTTGGCTCACAGACCACCAAACAATCTATTTCCATTTAGATTCGATCTTCTTGTAACTACCCGCCTATTTGCTTCGGGGGATCCATACCACTATCTGAAGTCATTCAATAAGGATGCGTTTTTCTTTCCATATCTGTATCTACAGTCTTGTGCCTTACTTTGCCCCAACCAGATTGCCTTAAGCATTGCTCTGGCTTTATTTGGAAAATACTTCTTTTTTTTTTTTTTTTTTCATGCCTTGTGGTATGTACCAGCATTGTTAAAACTGGGGGGAAAGTGGCTCATTCAATCTTCTGTTTCTTCTTAAAAACACAAATGTTTATCTAGGGATTTGTACGCATATATCCCCATTATATGTATGTAGAAACTATGAATGTACGTCAGTTAGATGCCTAATATCCTTGCTAGGTGATGTAGCTCTGTTAGGTGTATTTTGGCAGGAGTTAGAGCTGTATCCAGCCCTCCTGTCGTACAGTCCCCGCTCACCTCCATGTAGTCCTTTTTCTCAGGAGGGACACCGGTGTTCGGGGCAGTCATTTAACCATATTACGTTCATCTATACATGGACACCTATATATTCATTTATCTTTTCTTTTTAATGTTAGCATTTACATGTGTATCACTTCTAAGCTTAACTGATGTGTAGTGGCTGGGTTTGATCATTATCACAGTGCCTTGAGTTTTTTAAATCTGAGGCTGCAACACTTTTCGGGTCAGTTGGCTTTGTTTACCTCTCGTTCAGGTGTTTTATCTTAACCGGTCTGCAAAGATGCCTTTAATCTCATTACATTCAGGTGCTCGTACCTGTGAGAGAGCAGCTCGGAGGCATTCGTCAACTGAAAGTAACAGACTGTGTCTAACAATCCTAAACCCAGTATATATATTTTTTTTTTTTCTCCCTTAAATTCAGGATAACAGGATTACAAGGTGGGCTAGCCCTCACCCGTTCCCGTCTGTGTCCACTTAACGCCACAGTCAGGTTCTTTAGTGCACTTTTCCTCAACGATAGGTCCAAGTTGGCACCGTCACGCCGAAGTCTTAAACGTCGTCACATTCCTGCGTGCCTCGGAGCACCGGTTTTCCACAGCCTCGATCGACCACTGTAGTTTTGGACCAGATACAGACGCGCTCTGTCTCTATTTTTGTAAAAGATTATTATGCATGGTTTAACGAAGCTTCATGTAGCTACCGGCGGTTATTGCTGTTAAGGACCAAAGTATCTTCTACCCCTGCTGTTTTTTGTAGTGTTGTGATTTGAGTTTTTTTTTCACATTTCCACACAAATTTCCCCTTTTTTTCCCCCGTTTCTCCGATGCCTTGGACAAATGTCACATGAAGTTATATCAGCCTATACTGTATGTTGTGTCCCTTTCTGTTGGATTGACTTTACAAAGAGCCTACTTTGGTAGAGATTGCTTTAGAACGGATACCTAATTGAACCACAGTCCTAGCTGTGATGTTGATGGTGTAGAAGATTATATGCCTTTCAATTTTTTTTTTTTGTTGTTAAAAGCTTTTATGTTTCTCTCCTTTTTTTATATATGGGGGCGGGATGGGGTTATTGTATGAAGCGGGATTGATGGTTGTATATATTCATGTTTTTGTACCACAAAAATCATTTGGATTATATCCTCTTTACGTTCAAAACATGTATATTTTGATAAAACAAATACAGACCTATTGAGCTCCGCGGAGCTGTAAAAACACAAAAAAACTTTTGTAACACAAAGACATTAAACCTATCTGAACACAGAAGTGTCTCTGTATGTGCCCCCCTCCACCCCCCACCCCCCGCCCCCCTTCTTTTGCCATTCTGTTCTTGTCTCTTGCATCTTCTGCTGCCTTCAATAAATCTTTAGTTTGTTCCTTCTTTCATCTGGCCTCATTTGGTTTCTGTCTCTTCCTCTCTGTCCTGTGGAACTGCTGCTCTGTATCGGTTAACACCTCGTAACACTTTCCACATTTCCCATCCTGTTTTACTACCGGTGGGTTATTTAATCTTTTTACTACATTTCCAACTTTGCACTCATCCCATCTGACTGACTGACTGCTCATCTGGGCTCAATCCAGTTGCAATCCCTTGACGACACCTCTACGATGATGATGATGATGATGATGATGATGGCGGGGTGTATTCGATATGCAACACTGGATACTTGTTAGTCTCGGTGATTCTGAATAATCCTCCTGTGCTCTGCTTTGACCTTTTCAGTTTAGCAGGTCTATCTGACTCTGGGATGAGCCAGGTTGCTGTGGAAACTAAGTCGCTGTATCTCCCAAGATGAATAATTAAGATAAAACACAAGCACGGCTATCAGGCATATCTGACATCCATGTTTAGCACCGAGTTCCTCTGGGATGTGAGGGGAGTGGGGGGGGGAGAAAACCTCAATGACAAACTAGCTATGCCCCTCCTGAACCACTAGGGGGGGGTCTTGCTCTCTGCTGGTAATCAAAGGCTGCTGAGCAGAGGTGACTTTACCTGCCACTCACACAATGTCAACAGTTAGTGGCTTAATCTCAAGTGCCTGCTTGGGCTTTCTGGCATTATACCTTCTTTTCTTCAACTTCCATATAAAGCAGAAGAGAGGATTAACCTCAGATCTTCCCTGCCTTTTTGAGAGAGGGACAAATGAGCGGAGAATCGAGTCCAGAGGTGTCCGTATTTGTGGCTGAGAGGAGCTGGATTTTCTCGTATAATCCCAGCAGTTTGTGGAGTGTAGTGTGAATTCCACAGTGAAGGCATTTGTTTCTCTTATTATTCTGCATAAGAAATCATGCTTGAAGGTCACCTTAAAACAGATACCTGTCTCATATTTGCTGTGCGTTACCAACATGACAGAAATCTCAACAGCAGGTATTGGGATGTAAAAAGAAGCTCTTGAGCAGATAATTTATTAATGATGCTCTTTGAGGTATAGGAAGAGTCACTTTTGCCAAGATATGTTCAGGTACCTTTTTTAAGGTAGTGTATCCCTACTAGTCAGGGAACTCCATGCCAGCAACTTTGATGCTGCTTTGATACCTCAGACCCTTGTTTACTTGCAGCATCTTTAGTATTTCGCTCTGCACCGAGAGTAATTTAGAGCAGTCTGCACAGAATCCTCTTCGGAATATGCTGAAATGCAAAGAGATTGCATAATTGGGTGGAAGGGTAACTCAAAGTAAGATGATCCAAAGATAGATTTGTGATGTTTTTGGGGGTTATCAAATATCACTGGCACACAAAATATGGTACTTGATATCATTTTAATCTGTCGGGACACATTTTTTTAAAAGCTGAAACTGGCAAGCACTATATGTACAGCAAGGGCATACATTTATTTCCCAAAAGTTATTTGACACCAAAGAAAGAAGCCATACTGTATAAACTCTGGTACAACATCAAGAAAGTGTCACTCTATTTGATCTTTTTTAAAGAGGACCTATTATGCTCTTTTTCATGTTCATACTTGTGTTTTGGGTTTCCACTAGAACATGTTTCCATGCTTTAATATTCAAAAAACGCTTTACTTTTCTCATACCGGCTGTGCTGCAGCACCTCTTTTCACCCTCTGTCTGAAACGCTCTGGCTGCGTCCAAAATCGCATACTATGCACTACATACTCAATAGGTGTACTATCACACTTTTGTGTAAATAAACAACAGTGTGTATCTTTTCAGATGCACTGAGCAGCAATTTATTTCATCACTTCCTAAGAGCCTCCTTGCCGGTTTGAGACGTGTCACCATGGTAACCTGTGCCAACCTCGTGACCAAAACGACGAAAGTCTGAATCAATTAAAAATTGATATTACGCCTAGCAAAGTGAAATCTTATACTTACAGTTAAATTGAAGCGTTATATATGTTGCAGAGCTGTCCGTCAACGTCTGTTTTAAACGTTGTCCACATTGCATTGTGGGATATTTAGCGTCCAGCGTTGCATAGTGTAATATTTCACCGGAAATAGTATGCAATTTGCGTATTATTGGTTTCATTCTAAGGTTTGGACATACTAAATTATTTTACATACTGTTTTAGCGTACTAAATGGCATGTTAATATGAAATTTCGGACGCAACCTCTCTTTGAGCTCCAGCCCAAAAAAGCCCAGTCTGCTCTGATTGGTCAACCGAGCCAAAACACTTCGGACTCCACTCCAGCTCCGCTCTAACTTGCTTTGTTTGAGGGTGTGTCAAACTAGCCGCTAGGCAGGTATCATGCAAATGTGTTACTTGGTGACATCATCACGTTACGGAAGAAAAGGCGGGACTTCAAGCAAGGTGTTTCAAGCAGTTCAGGAGCAGTGTTTCTCTCCATTGGCGTGGACTTTGGGCTTTGTAACTTTGCAGACCTTTTACATGCACAAAATACTATTTAACACACTAAAGGAAAGGGAAAAAAGGATAATAGGTCCTCTTTAACTAGTTCAGTGTGTCGTGCATGTGACCGTACCCCCACCTCCTCTCCTTTTTGTTTGCCGAACCCAGACCCTGGGGATGCTCCTGGCTTCATCCAGCGCTGTGTGCGCCGGCCTAAATGAAACCATGTGGAGCACTGATCCTTCCACATCTGGCAACGCTTATTTACATTAGTAGTGAAGGCCTCTAATCAAGCAAATACTGGCAAACACCAAGGCCACACATACATACGAGCCTGGTGGGGACTGAATGGTGGTTCAAGTGGTTCAAGAGACGGTCCTGTATATCATTTGTGACATGTTCAATCCCCACAAAAGCCAGTTAGTCACTGCGGGTAAAGAAATCTGGATGTGTGAGACGTGTGAATGTGAATGGCTGCTTTGTTAGTCAACAGCTTGAGAAGTCTTTTATGCTCTGAAGATCTGGAGCTGGGAGATAATTCATGTGTCTATAATTTATGTCTGTCTTGAGCGGAGTTAAACTGCAGAGCAATCACAGACTTATCCAGCTATAAATTCCGGGATTTAACACCCTTTTAAGGAGCCATGTGTTCATACACTGTCTTCCTTGACCCACATTCCTGTTAGATTTAGGATCACTTAAGAGGCCTTCATATCTGGATACACCCAATACTGTGTAGCCTGCGTGGCTTACATGAGATTTAGACTCACTTTCAGGGTGACACAGCAGAGAGGAGGGAAAAGCCTGAAGCTGAGGTGAAGGATGTCTTTTTGGTCTATAGTGGCTTCTCTTAAAAAAAAAAAAAAAAAGCCATCAGGAGACGATCCACCTGTTTACATATGCACGCCTCAGACAGATGTTGAATAATTCATCCACAGAGGCTGACAACATGCAGCTGTATTTGGGTTATGGGGGGCGCATGGGTTCTCTCATGCAGCCCAAATTATAGGCATTACTTTGCAGGCAGAGCAGGGCAAAAGAAAAGTAGGACACTTTGCATAAAGGATCCAACCGAGAGGCGCAATAAGATGGAGCTGCAGAAAGGTTCAGTTTCAGATTCAGAACACGGGTCTGTTTGGATTAAGAAAGGTGGGGCAACTCAGTGGGTTTGATTTTGGAAAGGTGCACCGCAGGACATCCTTTTTTCTCTGGAGTCCATAATTGTATTTCTCTCAGTTCAGTCGCCCTTCTAAATGACGCAAATGAACTTGTTGCCCAACAATTTTCTTGAATCAATTCCCATCTTGTTGATGAGAGCGGATTGATCCTCACTGGAGCTCATTCTGCCCATCGACACACGCGTTTAGAAAAATTACTCTGTGGAAACAATGTGGTTACTAGACGTCCCTCCATCGGCGCTGAGACTAAATACCTAAGATGGATATGTATTTGCAGAGGAGTGTGTGTGTGTGTGTGTGTGCAGGACAGAGGCAGCAGCAGCAGCAGGGGTGGCAGCGCTCTGTCAGACAGAGAGCTATCTGGAGGTTTTATGGCTCACAGGTTTTTAGACTCGGTGCTGCCTTCGCTTGCCCTTTGGGCCTAATGGACACTGATGGAAAATGACTCCAGTGTTCCAGCGATCCATCAGACGCCCTCTTCCCTCCCTCTCCCTGAGCCCATCCATCAGGCCAAGGCTTTCAAACACATATTAGTGAACTTTTATGGAAACGCTTTACGCGCTCAGCTGCGGGCGCACACATGACTCGCCTTTCACTCACACAGCTGGTTGTTTAATACGCCCAACATTCATAAACAAAGACTACAATTTCCAGCTCATCTTAATTCATCTGTTTGCACCTAAAATTCACAAGTCAAAGGGGTCAGTTAACTTTCTCAAATAAAACTCATCCCCGGCTGTGTATCAACTGGGACGCAGTGAGTCAGCCTCGACTCCCCAGAGGATTGCGCGGCACGGCACGGCTACAGACCCCGCCCGCGCAGAGAGAAAAAGCGAGAGCGAGATGGAGAGGGAGAGAGAGAGAAGGGGGGGAGTGGGGGTTACTTACTTACACCGAATCAGGGTGCCGGTGAGTGTTGTTGTTGCCGCCATAGGTGGAGGTTGCATGTTCGGAATTAAAGCTGTGATCATCAGCAGCTCCTTGGCTGCGCCGGTCAGCGTGACGCACGGACAAGCGGAGGCGCACAGCGACCGGAGTCACATTGGATTAGAGCCAGTGACAGCGGAGGGAAGTTGAAATGCTGTAAGAGAGAGAGAGAGCGAGAGAGAGTGGTGTGTGTGAGAGAGAGGAAGAGGAGGAGGAGGAGGATGCTCCCGTCTCGCGGTTGTTTCTGGTGTGATAAGTTTGGACTGCAAATAACGGGGAAGGAGCGCAATCGTGTATCTGGGATGTATTTCTTTGACCTGCAATAAGAGGAAAAAGGTCAAGCGGACGCAGTCGGAGGCCGTGGAGAGGTTTCGCGGTGCGGAGAGGAGAGGAACAAAGCGTGCGCCAGGCTGACACACAAATCTGGGGGTAAACAAATATGACGGCCGATTGTGACTTGTGTCTGCTGAAGAGCGACGATAGAATTTTCAAACCTCGGGTGAATTCTGGAGTGTAAATTGTGATTTTTTTGGAGATCTAATAAGGGGGGATCTAATCCAGGTGGCGCATCCATCTCCTGGTGCTGCGCGTAATGGGAGAAAAGTTTCGGACCTTGCAAGAGGAGACGCACTCGCAGCATCCCGCCGACGACGCGCTCATAAATAACATGTGAATCCTGCTGTTCTTGTCCGCGGCAGACCAAGTTTGAAAGTGAATTTCCCACCATTCAGTATGACTTGAAACAGCCTTTTGGGTTATCGGAACTCGCATCAAGCCAGTTAACGATTCGTGAGCCGCCGAACCGATTTGTCCAAAGACGCGCAAACGGACATTTATGATCTAAAGAGGATTTCTGCAGCAGCAGCAGCAGCAGCAGCGCAGTGACAGCCTGATCCCAGAGAGGAAGAGAGAGAGAGAGAGATTCCCACTGGATGTCTATGATGTTGTGCCAGCTCGGGCAGAGGTGTGTGATGGAGGTGGTGGTGCTGACCATCCTGTCCTGGGTGTCCGTGTGGGCAGAGGAGAAGATCATATTTGACAGACACGCTGTCTACTGGAACAGCTCCAACCCCAAGTGAGTTTTAGTGCGAGTTCGGCCTAAATGTGTCCGTCTGTTTGAAATATTGTTTATCTTTCTGCTCTCAAAAATAATGATTAACATGAAAGCCAGAAAATCTTAAAAGGAGCCATTATTTTTAACCACATGCTGTCTGAACACATCACTCCTTTCCCCCCCCATATGATTCTCTTTCTTCCTGTTTCAGCAGCGTTTTGGCTGAATTTTGCAATATTTATGATATACAAGCAACACATACACACAGAGGCGCAGGTGGAAGTGTGTGTGCACGTAGATATTTTCTTCTGTGGCACAGGGAGCTCCTTTTGTCTTAGACAATGAGGGCAGCCTGCCTCCTCTTCTCATCATGTCTAGAGAATTTCTCTCTCTCTCTCTCTTTCTCTCTGTCTATGTCTCTCTCTCTCCCTCTCTCCCACACACACACACACTTACATCCCTGTACTTCTATCATTGTGAGGACACTCATTGACACAATGCATTCCCTAGCCCCTTACCCCAACCTTAAAGGTGCTCTATATCCAGAGCATTAATATAGCAGCAAACAACTATTTGCTGTGTAAAGATATAGAGGAGTAATGTCTACCTGAGCAGAGAATGAAGTCACTCTCCCTCCGTGCGTGTTGAAATCTGAGTTCCTCTGCACTTTGTTGACTTAGCCGGACTGGCCGCGCATGATTTTAGTGCACGTTCGTGCATGTAAGCGTGCCCCACTGGCTAGCTCACGGCCGCCGCTCTGCACTGCTCTCATACGGCAGTTACAGTTGATAACACCGTCCGGACCCACGGCATCGTCGCGGAAGAGTAGTTGTTTCCACTGTTAGCGTTGTTAGCACCGACTCAGCCGTCACCATGTTGAGAGCTGTGCGGAGGCAATAGAAATGCTCCCAATCTCACATTTAGCACCTTTAACCATCACAACTAAATACCCTAAACCTAACCCCTACCCTAACCCGAACCTTAAAGCCAACCCTTAAACAGGTATTTGAACAAATGAGGACTGGCCAAAATGTCCTCACTTTCCAAAAATGTCCTCACTGCGAGGGTCTAAAACTCAAATTGGTCCCCACAAAGATAGACGTACAAGTACACACACACACACACACACACACACACACGCGCACACACATACGCAAAACCTTTCTTTCGGCTAATTTCAGCCGCTTGTGCCAGTAAACATAAGCGCACATTAATTGCAAGCTCTTGTGCAAAAACCACATCCATAAACAAACAAACACACACATGCACGAGGCTGCACGCACACACAAACATACACATGCACGCACATTAACACTCACACACGGTTGTCTTTAGCCGGGCCTCTCTCATTGACATGGGGCAAAGCACACTGGGTCCGTCTGTCTAATGGTTTGTGACAACCTGGCCAGCCTCTCTCTCTCTCTCTCTCTCTCTCTCTCTCTCTCTCTCTCTCTCTCTCTCTCTCACTCTCACCCCGTCCTCTTCTTCTCTCTCTCCTCATCTCTTTTTTTACCCTCCCTCTCTCTCCCAGGTAGATAAATAAACAGTGAAAGTGCTCCCTCTCGCTCGCTCACGGCTGAATTAGTCCAAACTAACGGCCCTGTCTCTCTCCCTGCATCAACCGAACACACGCACACACACACACACACACACACACACACACACACACACACACACACACACACTGAGCTAACAGGCCTGTCTCTGACTGCATCACTTCCACAGAAGGCTTCTCAAATATTTAACAGGCAAGGGGGAACATTTTCTCCCTTTCTCGCTGTCTCGCTCTCTCTTTCTGTTTTTCTTTTCGTCTCCCCGTGCTCCTTCTTTCTCATCACACACACACAGACACACACACAGACACACACCTACACGTTGCAAACGTCACAGGGTAAATTTAAGCTATATGGACGCTTGCTGGGGGCGCTGTTATTCCGTCAGGGTCGTACGGAGAAGCTGAAGCAGAAAGGGGGCACATCAAAAATGCATTGCTACTAAAGCAATGAATCTAGGCTCTGGAGCCCCGGCGAGGTTGGTTCTCCCTGTTAGACCCTGGCACTGTCATTGCTCATGCTGCGCCTTTTTCTGCACACACACACAACTCCGTCCCGCTGCACTTGTGAGGACCTTCCACTGACAGCATTCATTCCTCAACTTTGATCTAAAGCTAATTCTCTCTCTAAACTTTGAGGATTACTGCAAGTTGTTTTCTAACCCACTGGCAAAAACAGACGAGAAAACAGACACCTCAGCTCATGTAAAATGCACGGGACAATTCTGGTTTATTACAACTTGCTGCTGCATTGTTAAAAAAAAGGGAAAAAAATAGAGCCAGAAATATCAGCAGACGATCACACTGGTAAACAAACAATAAAAAATGATAGTAAATAAGTTATTCCCCAAATTGCATCGGTGGATGAAGTAACATCCTGTGCAAATACAACAATTGCCTATAAAATGAGTCCTGTATTCAAAATCTTACCAAAATAAAAGCACAGAAGTACCGAGTGTTTCAAAAAGTAAAAGTACTGGAGCTGCAGCAACATGTCCCCTGTGACTGATATATTATTACATAGTACATTATTAGATTGTTAATACTGGTGCATCAATATGTAAAGCAGTATTTTACTGTTGAGGTGGAGCTAGTTTTGACTTCTTTATATACAGTCCAGTGGCTCAGAAACTAGGGGTCGGGCCCTTCCAAAGAGTCACAAGACAAGATCGTGAGATGATTAATAAGGTAGGAAAGATCTGCAGCACAGATTTGTATTAATGTTTTGGATGGTTCTCTTATCTTTGTTTGTGAAATACTGAATATCTTGACCTCTTTCAGCCTCAAAGTGTTATTTAAATGAAACTATTTGATATTTTTTAGTAGGGATATCACATCTTTGGTGGGACCGCTAACAAATTTATAGACTTCTGAAACGCCCCAAACAATAGGCGCAACTTTTTTTTGTAACAAGCCAAAACGTTTGGGAACAGCTGTTGTAACTTAGATTTTCCTTGTATTTTATAAGCGTATCCAATGATTTTATGTAAAATCTTAATTTGAGAAGGAACTATAGCTCTTAGATAAATGTAAATATGACAATATTTCCTCTCTGAAATGGAGTGGAGTTGAAGTAAAAAGTAACATCAAATGGTAACACTCTAGCACAAGTACACCAAAATTGTATAAAGCACTTGATTAAATGTATAAAATTGTTTTCCACCACTGCTAAACTGTACATTGTAAAAACAATCACAGGTAATTTGAACACAATTTGGAGGTAAACAAAAACAAATTTTCCTCACAGTTTATAGAATGACTCCCTGGTTAAACTTTACCTTTAACTGGGTTTAGTTGTACGCACACAATTTTTCTTTCCAATGACGGATCATTTACTTTTCTGTTTTGTTTTGTTTACCTCCAAATAAAGGGGTTATGTAATCTGGCTATACTGTTGGATTGTTTACAACCTGTCTTATTATTTATTCACGCTTGCCCCATCTGACATAATTGTAGCAATGTCGCCTTATTCACAGATAAATGATGAACAATAAATTAAATAAGGATCAATTTGTAATTAAGTGGAATTATCCTTATATGTAAATGAATGTCGCTGAAGTTGCACTGGTATAATTGCAATTTTTACGAAATGAACACACATATTTATATGTCTAGATTATTTACTAACAATCTAAAATAGTCCCAATCATCTGAACCTGTACCTGTGTTCACATTTACCTAACTCCTGATTGGATTATTTGATCACATGACCGAGGGAAACCAGGAAGTGTTGGGATGGAAGTTTGGAGGATCAGTAGATGTTGCTGGAAAGATATCTGTCTTCTTCTGTTCTTCAAGGTAGGACTAACTCCACGTATTGAACCCAGACCTTATACTAACGCTGTAGCATTAACTGCGATGTGCTGAGAGGTGCTAGACGACTAGTATTCTGGAGGAGAAATAAGTTTCTCAGTGCACTTTTTGGCATGCAGCCTTCCATGACACATTTAATTATATCTTGCAGATAAAGTAGAAATGTTTCTAGAAGCTCTTACTTGTCACCTATTAATACCCTGGATGGTGATTTGGGCACCGTGGACTAATGAGAAGCTCAGAGACTATGCAGGAATAATGAATCCCATCCACACTGCAGCCATTGTCTGAGGCAGTGAAATGACACAAACAGCTGGGAAAATGAACAGCTGTGTGTCTTAATTGATCACACAACATCAAGCACACAGCTTGTATTGAGCCATCAGGATGCGGTGTCTCTTCTTGTGTTCATCAAAAGTTTCCCACCAAAAACAGCTTGAGAAGGACGTTCTCTGCAAGGTCACAAGTACTGACTTGAAATTTGTATAATTGATAATTGCTTGCTGTTTTGTGCTCCCGGCAAAAACTTTCTGTGTTTTCAAAGATGGTGGGAAACTGCTTGAAGTGACGAGTCACAACACAGTGGAGGGATATGGCAACTTTCCTGAAGTAGTGCCAAAGACGAGGTTGTCTGCATCAGCTTTAATGTGGTCCTGCTTTCATTCCGACTTTCTTTGTGTTTTAATGTCTTTCAGCTAATTTGTTTTGGTTTTTCGGCCCATAGCTTTACTATTTTGGTTCAATCTCACCGCTCTCATTAGCATCGTTTTCAGTCGCAGCCGGCAGCTGTTTACAGCAACAAAACCCCCCCTCTAAACAGCAGTCTAAAGACCCTGACACACCACAATGTCGGGCTGTCGTTGAGCGTCTGTCACCCTAGTTTTTGAGGTTTGTCCCGCACTGTTGGCTCTGGTTCTGCCCTTGTTGGCGGCTTTTTCAGCCGAATGAGCATGTTGAATTGACGTCGGTGAGAGAAATCCCTCTGATTGGCTGTTCAGCTGAGTGAGAGTGGTGTGAAAATGGTCGGCAAACGCTGCTTTGGTCTCTTGGTTTCCCTTTTTGAATGACACAATACAGACTACTGCGACTTTCTGGTAGGGAGAGTTATTTCATCTCACGCAGGTGCAGAACGTTTGTGCTAGTCGGCCGTTTGCTCTAGTCTTTGCGGTGTGTTCAAGTGCAATTTTTTGGCCAAGACACCGGCGACGTGAGGCGACGCAACGGTCGGCCTTCCTCGACGCTAGTTCATGGATGTCGGTTTGGTGTATCTGGGGCTTCAAGCAACTAAAGAGCCAGATATTTTCCTCAGGAGTGGTGAGGACCAAAAACAGGAAGGTGAATATTGGACTTACATTTGCCAGGTGGCCAGAAACACGACTTGAACTGAATGCTAATGTTGTTCCGTATCTACATGTTTTTTTTTTTTATGTACAATATTCTCCTTAGAAGACGCTAGAATTTAACACCAGTCAAAGACATTAAAGCTATTTGTAGTAAATATGCAAATACAACATATACTATCAGAATGTACAAGGTATTTTTCATGGGTTGGTAGAGATTTACTATTGTGTTTCTATTTTTCTATTTAGTTTCTATTTGTTTTGTTGTACTACGATTGTTATAGAAAGCACAATACGGTCTTGTCTTTGTCTATTTTCTCAAATATAATGTGGGCGAATTAATTTAGTCTGTGGTGCTTTAAGCATTGAAAAAAAATGACATTTAGACATTTTCATCAGCAATGTGTCTTTCTGCAAACAAAAGTCGACCTTCACTGAAACTACCTTCCAATGAAAAAGTTGTACTTTGAAATGTTTTCCAAATTATTGTTTTTCAACATTTTGAGCACCACAAATGAAATTCTATTCATCTGCATCATATCGTAGTGACAGTAGAAATTTCATGAACAGATATCTCAAAATCTCGGCATAAAAAACGGAAACTTTTGCAGGTGGGAAAATGTTTTATGTAATTTGAGTGAACTGACCCTTTAAGAATAGACACTTCCCTGTGGCCATAGTGGACACTGGTGCTACATATTTCCCAATATTGTTACTTCCATGTGTTGTCTACTTCCTCTCTGACAACCTCTTCCTTGCTCTACTTTTCTCTTCAGTGCTTTTCTGGCATTAATCGCCACCACGCTGACACGTTTTAATTGTTTTTTTTACCTGCTAATTAATTGCGTCGCCAGGTCTGTCTGGGTGCCTTGATTCTCGACGAGACTAACCTGGATAAGTCGACATACGTAAAATCAGTTAAACATATGTTCCTACTTGAGAGAGGAGGCATACTACAAATTGGCCGAACCCTTTATACCAAGGGCTCTGGCTCTCAGCAGGCCCATCTCTTTCAAGGTCTTGCTGGATAATAGAAAATGTATGAGATAATCCAATTCAAACAGCTCCGGCCACTTTTGGTCACGGCGGGGAGCAGCGCTCACACACACACACACACACACACACACACACACACACACACACACACAGACACACACTCGAGCCGTTTTCTCATTCATCATTTCTCAGAGTGTTGTCCATCCCCTGCGTTGTGATGAGATACGTGGTGCCGCACAGTAGCAGAGTACCATAACACACATTACCGCGACTATGCTGCAACACTAGAACCGGATCTGGAAATCTCACATAAAGGGATTTATGCCACATGCAGGAAGGAATATAGGAGACACACAAACACACACACACACACACACCAGTGGAAGCTCAATGTAGGTCACAAACTCACACACACACACACACACTATCACATACAACCAGAGCGGCTCCATTGAATACAAGGCCTCCATTTTTCTATTTACTCTCATGTACACACACACATTGGAAGCTAGATATGGGTCACACGCACACACTCATGTGCACACACACACTCATGGCGCTCTATTGAGTAAAAGCCCGTCCTTTTTTTCCCTCTTGTTGGCTGGCGCACAAGCGTGCACGTGCACGTGCACACACACTGAGCCCACTTCTGGCTCCCAGGCCCGTATTATAAAGCTTGCAGGTGAGGGGGCTTTGTTCACCCCGAGCAGCTAATGTGCTCAGAGCAATGGGCTCTCCTCCACACACACACACACACACATATACACACACACACACTTATACTGGCTCAATAGTCCAGAAGGAGCACCTTATCTAATCCCACGGTTTATCCTTCAAAAGACTTTCTTTTCCTTTTCTCCTTTGTTCCTCCTCTCTCCTCCCTCTTCATCCCCGTGTCTTTGAGGAACTCCGTGTCAGTGAGAAGCGCTGATGGTTGACGACGCTCTCATTCTATGGGACAGAATCTATCTCCTTGGAGACGCACATGCACCCACACATCCTTTGAGGATATGCACGGATCGCCCGCACACTCATGCAGTCGCACAGAAAGTTTCGCGTACGTGCACGCGTAGAGTCCGTGCACATAAACCCACACACACGTCGCGTCCCCTGTGGCGCCCAGTGATACGAGTAGTCACTAGCACTTCCTCAGCCCCGCCACACACATACAGACACACACAGATTTGCATCCAATTTACATGGAGACTTGTAGTCACCCCCGCTCAGTTACTGACAGTTTGTCAGACTCAAACCTGCCCCTGGGTTAAATCCATCTTCCGCCGCCACCATCACCCACTCCACCTCTCTTCCTCTCCATCCTTTCTTCCTCTCTGTCTTTGTGTGTTCCTATCAAGCTCTCATCTTCCTCTTATCTCTCCTCTCTTGTGTCACGACTTCCCTCCCTCCCTCGCTCATTCCGTCGGGATGTGGTTAGCATGTTTTTCTCCAGCAGGACCCTGAACTGTACACACTGCCTCAGGCAACCTCTTTCTTTACATGCACACATAAAGCTGCTGTACATCAGGTCACATGTTCTGGCTGTGACCTACAGGATTGGACAGTGTCTGTGTTTGTTTAAAATGTCAGTATGGTGTCATGGTGAGAGAAGCCAGTCTCTCTGTGGAGCCTCTCACGTCGAGCTAAAAACTGATACTTTGAGTAATTAAAGTCAGGGCAAATGAATTTCTCCCGGCTCAGCAGGGAGACAGTTACATAACCAGATCTAGTGTTGCTGATCTTAGTCATCAGCAGATTCAATGCAGTGATTGACAGGTGGAGGTCGTCTAAATATGCAGGGGCATTAGAGCGGAACAGTTTGCCTGCTGATGTTAAATGCGCTGCCAATTCCCTTCAGTTAAAGCATGAAAGTCAAAAAAGCGGTTGTTTGACAAAACGCTTCTGTGATTCTTGACCACGGAGGTGTTGTTTTGTTTCTGTCGGATACAGAAAACTCTGAGTTCTGTGTTTAATTCAGGGGAGAGGAAATGTACAGCGTGTTACCACAGATCTTCTGAAGAAGAGCAAAGACACATCACATATACAGTGGAGTAAACAAGGCACACGAGCATGTATGGTTTAAAACTGAACAAGTCACATACACAGTAGGGGTGTAAGAAAATACTGAAAATATCAAGTATTGCATTATTATGTTTTGTGATACTGTATTGATTCTCAAAAACGTTATTGATTTTTAATGAATATTTTACATGCAAAGATTAACTCAGACAGGCTGGTCTCATACACTGTTCGTAGCTATACCTACGAAAAGTAATGCACTGTAATTCGTATATATCCCACAAAATCAATTTGTGTGTAATTAACGTAATTGTGAACCAGGAAGTATAAATAGTGGCGAACGCAGCAAAGGGAGGACATGGATGGGTGGGTCAAAAAGTACCGGACTTTCGCCCAGGAGTCCGGCGTTTGATTCCTGTGTGAAACCAGAAGTCAGCGTTGACTTATTTGTCACGTAAGTTACGTAGTGAAGTAACGCCACTTCCGGAGTTATTTTAAGCCCAAACACGATCTTTTCCTAAACCTAACTAAGTTGTTTTGTTGCCTCAGCCCAAGGAAGTTGTTTCCAGTGAAGACAGAAGTTTATTTTGAAAAGACTGTATGCATATAACGTGCGGAAATTGACACGTGATGCTGGACATTCGTAGGACAACGAACGAAAAAGGAAGAATAAGCTATCATACGAACCGTTGTCTGAGAATACGTTGACTCAGTCAGTACTTGTATTCATTTGCAAAGAGATGCGCCCTCTCAAAGTAGTGCTATGATGTCGGATGTTACAGGGACTGTGATGAATGCAAATGCAGATCCCACTGTTCAGATTGCATAAAAAAGTTAACTTTTTTTTACTCAGATTTTACGCAAACGGCGGTGTGTTCTTTATACTATGACAGTTTTCCTAATATTTGTTTTTAAAAAATCGCAATATATCGCCTTGTTTACATATCGCAATATATTGAATCGTAACCCCTGTATCATACAATACACAGCCCTGATACACAGGAAGGAATGGAAGTTACAAAACAGAAAGGTTAGATATTGGCACACTGGTAAGGGCTATCTTCACAGTTCAAATTGCAAAAGAACGAAGGGAGATGGACATTTCAAATGCAGTTTGAAAGGTAAAAATCCATCCAGCCACTGTGGAGATATCAATGTCTAAAGTCAAAGAAATGTGAGGGCGTACGTTTTAAGGAGTATAACATCAGAAGGCTATAAGCTGTAGGTGGGTGTTTTCATATTGATCCAGGGAAACATACATTAAACATTTGACATAGGGAAAAATGCATTACTGAGAACATAAAACCCTTTGAATGGTCTCCTTAATGTGTCATATTAAGATGATATTGAGCTGGGGAACATAGATACGCTCCCACTGAGGACATTAGGGCGCTGTGTATTTACTGTATGAAGGGCTACGATGGAAATAAGTCTTGGACTTTATGATGCTGGAGAGATTAATCAGTCAATAAACAGAAAATGAATCAACAATTTTGATAATTTACTACTTGTTTAAGTCATTTATTGTGCAGAAATGCCAAACATTCATTGTGTCTGGATTCTCAAATGTGAGAATTTGCTGCTTTTCCCTGTTTTATATATCATTATAAATTGAATATCTTGATGTTTCGATAGATTGTTTTTACAGCAAACATATTGGATTTACCAACACAGGTGTAGCTGATTTACATTAATGATTGGCAGTATTCCACGCAGGTGTTCCAGGTCGGCTCGCATGGCGCAGCATCGTTAATGTGATTAATTACAGCTGTGATTTGACAAACTGCTGTGACAAGCCATAAATATTTGCTGCGAAAAAAGACCTGTTTGAAGATGTCAACTTGAGTTCTAAGTAAGAGTGATTTACTACTACTTTTTTGTCATTTTACAGACCTAATGATTAATTAAGATTAAGAAAAATCTAATAAACCGTTGTAAGCAGCTCCCTGCTACTCTGGTACACATGTTCTGGTTCTGTCCTAAATTATCTAACTATTGGAAATCCATTTTCCAAACTCTATCAGACGTTTTTGGGCAGGTGATAGAATCTGATCCTTTGATTGCAATATTGGGTGTCCCAGGTGAGGGTAGTCCTCTTAGAGGAGCTAATTATACGATTGTGACCTTTGTATTGTTGTTAGCGCGCAGACTGGTTCTCCTAAACTGGAAAAACCCACAACCTCCCAGTTGCATATTATGGTTGACAGATGTCATACGGCACTTAAAACTAGAGAAACTCAGGTTTATGCTTCGTGGCTCTGCCGACAAATTTGAGGAAATGTGGCGTCCCTTCCTGGACTACGCTGAATCTAAGCTTTAAATATCTTCATATGTAATTTGCAGACCTACGGTCTTTGTCATTATTTTTGGATGCATCGCATCAATGAAATTTCATGTTGAATTCGTAAGCAACTTGAACCTCCCGTTTCTTTTTAGTTTTATTATTTTATTCTATTTTCTTTATTTCTCATTGTTTGTGTGTTTTTGTCCTTTGCCAATTATTTAATCATTTTTTTGTCCTTTTGTTCTTTTCACAGAATGTTATTTGCATTGAACTTATCTTTATACTGAAAACCAATGAACACATTTTAAAACAAAAGGAAAAAACAAATAAACATAATTTTATTATGAAAAAATAGACGTTATTGTGTTATCGTTGACAAACTAGCTGAGATTTAAATCTTTCCTTTTATTGTCAACCACCATAAAATAAAGCAAACCAAATGGTAGCTTGCTAATGAAATCACATTAAACATGCTATTTCCACGAGTTTCACTTTTATCTCCTTTTTCGTGGAGCCTGAGTTTCACATCACTGCTGCGTTAGTTGTTCTTCTGCTTACTGTCAATCAGCTGATGCCCACGGGGAGGTGGGAAATCTCTACAAGGAACTGTCATAAACAATCAAACTTACAAACTTTGTCACATCCATGCTTCTCATTCAGGGTATCTTTATTGTTCTATTTTAGAAGTCAAATTTATATATATTTTTAAAGCGCGTAAATTCCAAAATAAGTCTTGTCTAATAATTCACACATGGTAAACATGTACGTAGGAAAATGTAATCATGCAAAAGAAAGTATTGAAGAAAACTTTGGCTTGTCACCTGGTTATGTGTTCGGTAACTTTTTGCTAACAATACCCTGATTTTTCTTCTATTTCCACCATGTATGACACTAAATCTTCACCTCCTCGTGACAAGCCGATGGCAACCTGGGCCCCTAAAGTGCTAATTTGCACTGTCAGTCATGCGTCATACAGTCTGCTGTCAGTGAACGTAACAATTAGCGGTGAAAATCAATGTCAGATTGAGAAATATCTCCAGTCCCGTGATTCTATTTCTCTGTGGCAGCGATATCCTCCCGTCACTTCGGGATTATGGTCTTTCTGTTATTAAGGTAGTGGCTTAGAATCATAATCCTTGTCTTAGAAATGATTTCTTTTTCAAAGTAGGTTTACCAAAATACATCTTCCCTCCCCAGAGTGAATGAAACCAGATCTCTCCCGTGCATTTTCTCACAGAAAGGTGCAATTTTTCAGATTTCAATCCTGCCCAGAGTGTCTGTGCATGCTGCACAACATAGTCATCATTTGATCTGCCCGTAGGAGTGCAATGATGTGTTTGGTACATCCAGAAGTAGCCTACTCAGATCTTTATCTTAAGTAAAATGTCAATACCACAGTGTGAAAACTCTGTTAAAAGTAAAAGTCCTGCATTCGAAATGTTGCTTAAGTAAAAGTACAAAAGTATTGGCATTAAAATATACCTAAGGTACAAAAACTAAAAGTACTTATTATTCAGAATGGCCTTTTTCAGAATAATATACTGTATACTATATCACTCAATTACAATTATTGCTGTATTAAACCTGCAGTAGGCAGTATATTTTTGGCATCATTGGGCAAAAACTCCATAATAACCTTTCAGCATATCGTAATTCAAGTGTTCTGAGAGAAAACTAGACTTCTGCACCTCCTCATGGCTCTGTTTTCAGGCTTTAAAAACTCTAGCCTGTGACGGGAGACTTTGGCCAATCACAGGTCATTTCAGAGAGAGCGCTCCTATTGGTTGTTCATGCAACGGAGGCAGCTGTCAATCACTCACGAACTCCGATCAAACGGTCAAACTAGGCAGCGCTGATCAAATATGAATCAATATTCTGTCACTATAATGACTATTTCTCACCTCAAATGTTTTCAGAAACATCTTGTAGTGTACTGTTTAGAATATTGATTCATATTTGATCAGCGCTGCCTAGTTTGACCGTTTGATCGGAGTTCGCGAGTGATTGACTTCTGCTCAGAGACGGCAGACTCCAGCTCGGCTCTGATTGGTTGTTTTCCTCCGGTCTGTGAATTCTTGCAGATTGCCATTAGGAGCACCGGAGGACACAGAGGCACATGATTTTTTTCAGATTACCTGTCTCTTGCACTAATGTCAGGATATAGTGACCGTTAACTTTTTTTTAATCATATTTGCTCCTACTCACTGCAGCTTTAAGTAAAGTACTTGAGTAAATGTACTTCATTCCACCACTGGGTACGTCAGCAGCACGGCACTGAATCTGTAACGCAATGTGACATTAGTTTACTCAACTTCCCCCCCACGTTTGTTGTTGTTCCTGCAGAGGAGCAGCTTTAAAGAACCAGTGAAGATGTTCCGCTGCAGTGCTGCTGCTGCTGCTTCTGTTGCTACCTTCCACTAATGAGGCTTGTTGATGGTAATGACTATGGCAGTGATGGTGGCGATGATGTAAGTGCTCCGAAACAACCTGAGGAGATCCCAGGAGTTGTTGTTTTAATGAAGATAGTGAGAGAGGAACTGTTAGAGCCAGGAGATAGAGACAGTGAGCCAGGGGTTTTAAGAAGAGACAGAGAGGCCAACAGACATGGATGAAAGAATGGAAGTATGAATAACAGCGGACAAAATAGGGGAGATACCAGCCCAGAATATGAAAGATGCCAGACTGCACTCAATACATAGCAGAACAATGGGCATTGTCATTCCTGCTCCATCCTTGTTTCCACTCCCCTCTAATACTTTCTCTCAGGTCCCGGCTGGTTGTGCTGATTGTGTTAGCCGAGCAAAAGAATAGGACTCTTTCAGTTCTGTCTGCCTGATACTCAGATGGGACCCCGGGCCGCTCAGTCCTCATATAGACCAGCCGGAGACTGATAATAACACACACACACACCACTGTCTGGCTACGCCTCCGACTGGCCCTGAGAGACAAAAAAAAAAAAAAAGACAAAAAAAATGTGAAAGGGAAATAGAGAGATCTACTTGAAAGATTAGGGCCAGCATGAATTAGCATGAATATGAAGAAGGACAAAAAGTTGAGTGTATAACAAAGACAAAGGCCACAGAAAAAAAAAGAGGAGTTTGTGGTGGAGGAAAGAGAAAGCAAAGGAAGGGAGATGCAGAGGAAAATTAGGTGGAGGATAAGTGGTGGTGAGAGGCAGAGGAAGATTACTTCTGGAAGTATGAAGGCAGACATCTAGCGGCGTGGTGGGAGAGAAAGCAACTACAGCGCATGGTTGGATGGTCCCAGCAGGTGAATGTCGAGGGGCTGGTATTACAGGGGAAACACTGGCCTTTAGCATGGAGCCTCACCCAAAGTTAAAGATGCCCTCTGGCGCACGCCGCTTTTAGAATGAGAAAGTTGGCATTTAAAATAGAGGAAGAGGAGATGGAGGGATGAGGCGAAGGATGCTTCCCCTCCCCTTTTTTTTCCACTTGGCATCCTCTCAGGTGACACTCAATGAAGAGCTGACCCCGGTAACTTTCACGCTGATAAACGCCGAGATCCTTTTTCCCTTGCAAAATGATTTGGCATCGCTAAAAATATTTGTATATTTATCGAACAACGGGGTTATTTTCTCCTCGTCAGACTGCACAATAGCATCACTAGAGTCTTGGCTTGTGTGCGCACACTACGGTGCACATGTTGGAGCAATAATGAAAACCGGCTTTTCATCTTCATCCAAAAAAAAAATCCCCAGTAGATTTCCAAACAGTGGGAGTTGAAAGTCAAACAAAAGAAGGAGCGAGTGAATCATTTGCATTGTAATCCATCAGACAAGGCAGCTGGAAACCGGTTAATTCCCAGCCAGCTACAGACGCCTCGCTACCTTGGTTTCATCCGGAATGGGGGCACCGCAAACAAACCAGTCATTTTACACCGTGCTAATGGGACATAATAAGGCAGAACCGACAGATGTTGCAGCCCTCTCACGATTTTGTCGCTACTTATTTCTGCCTGGTCCTGAGGCTGCTAACTAACTCAGCACTCTGACTCCATATACGACACCCCGAGGTGCCCATATGCGTGCCACCTTCTGCTTCGGCGCGTGTGTGCAATATTCCCTCTGACCTGCAGAATAATCCTCACCTCAGGCCTAATCCTGAGCTAATTCGAAGCAAAGACTCCGAGGGCTTAATATTAGAAATCTGATGCGCCTCCAGACAGAGAGGATGACAGGAGGCGATGATGATGACGGCGGTGCTGATGTTGATCATGCTGATACGATAACGGTGATGGCACCACTGATGGTGAACATATGGACGAGGATGACGGCAGAGGCGTTAATGATAACAATGATGATAAAATCTGTCATCATTCAATCTAATCTGTGCTGGAATCATGTCTTCAATCTCAGCTCAGACCCGCAGATTAAAACTCGACACCTATTACATTACACATTCAGGACGGGTACGGATTCAATACAATGCAGTTGTAATAGTTCATCTGTTGTTGTCGAGGATGCCGACAGCCTCGGGGACAAAGGACCTTTACAAAGGTTGTTTTTGGCCATCTGCATTTTAAAGCTGAGTGCAGGATCTCTGACTCATGTTGGGGCAACTTTTTTTCAGAGCTTTTCTACACCTGAGTTGTTATTTTAGCTGTGTTTTTGTTTTCCCTACAGATTTATTAACAATGCTGTTTGATTTATTTCTGCTTTAGAATTCAAGTTTCCAAACCAACTTGTGTTGATACACCTCTCTTTGAATATGCCGGTGTAGCTCAGCATCCTAACTATGAAAATAAATAAATTTGGCATCTATTTACACAAATAAAATCAGTGTTGATCATGACGACGATGCTAATGTTGTTTATTGAGATGATGATAATGATGAAAACAGCGGGGAACATAACTATAGTGATTAAAATGTTGATGAGGAAAATGAGGCTGGTGACAGTGATGATGATAGGGATTATGGTTAATGTTTTCATGTGATGTTGATTAATGGTAATGATGATGATGTAATGATGGTACCAGTGGTTATCAGGAGGATGAATATA
This sequence comes from Sebastolobus alascanus, assembly GCA_916701645.2. Taxonomy (NCBI): domain Eukaryota; kingdom Metazoa; phylum Chordata; class Actinopteri; order Perciformes; family Sebastidae; genus Sebastolobus; species Sebastolobus alascanus. Next base: position 3,323,394 of record CAKAOJ020000060.1, read on the forward strand.
GAATATGTGAAAGTGTATTGTCCAAGTACGGCAGGAAATGTGTTTTTCTCACCATTAAAGACAATAAATAAAGCAAAAACAATGAACAGAACACAATAAGAATTAAAATATATATATATGTATATTATATATAAAATATATATTTTAATTTAATTTTATATCAAAACATTTAAAAACATGTATCACAAGTCAGCAATACAGTAATATGTTTGCTAAAGTGGATACAACTTACTAGCATGGGGGTGTTTTAGTGCTGTTTTTTCATTATAATATATTGCATTGTATACCAGAGGTGTTGTATATTATATTATATTATATATTATCATGGCATGACGATGATGATGATGATGATGATGATGATGATGGTACTGAAGATGGGATGAGCATTAGAAATTAGCTGTATCTTTAAATGCTGTGATACATTGCATTGGAAATTGTTGAGCAGTTCTCTATGTAAATGCATTTGTCCCTATCAAATAAACATGAACTGAATGAGGTAAATGATGGTGATGTCAGTGGTAATGGTGATGAGGAGGATAGAGAGGAAAACAATAACATCTTGAAAGTTACTATCATGGCATATTATGATGATGATGATGGTGATGACTATGTTGTTGATAGTACCAATAATGATGATGACAATGATGCTAATAGATGGCGGCACCCCACCTGGCAGCAGAAAAATGTGTGGTTTTTAGTGCTGCTGAGTAATTTAGAAATTAATATAATTCTGGCTTATTGCAAGACAAAAAACATTGTTTACTGCTGTTATAAAAAAATATATATTTAATGGATTTATTTGTAATTATAAGTATTCTACAATTTGAGGTCAGTGGCTGGTTATAATAGTTTTAAAATTGTGCTTTAACTGACTTGGCTCAGAGGCCGTTAGCTACATCCATGATACAGGCACGCAATGTCAAGTGCGTGTGGGCAAAACAACAATGCGCATGCCCAAAGACTTGAGCCGTTGCCTCGCTGCGATTTGATTGGCTATTTGCAGAGTAACTGTCAAAGAGTGGCTATATAGGCAAAGAGACAAACCTCCTGTGTTTTTTTTTTTTGAAATTTTTGACAACAACCCCTGCCGCCATTTTTGACTGAAAAAACTTATTATATTTATAATATTTTATTGTTCAACACAGGCAATTTAATTTTACTGTGCGACGGTTTTCGCTTTCAGTCCAGAATGGCGGAAGCGTAGCTTTGCTGCTGGGCGCTGACGTTGCAATGGAACGGAACAATTGACCATCACTTCTTGGCAATATACGATCTTTGGTATTGTTGTCGTCATGTGTTCGTAGTTGTCAGACGTTAGTGTTTCTTTTAACTAAGATAGTAGCTAACTGCGGTCACCATGAACATGTGTATTATCTTCTACACATTTTAACGTCTGCCTTTTGAAGAGGAACTTGAGATGAAACACCTCGGTGCCCACCAGCCGCGGGATATTATATATATATACATTATATATATATTATATTATAACCAGATTTAACGTGGAGTGGTTCTCTAGGATAAAGTGGCTAGCTGCTAACTGCTAACTGCTAGCTGCTAGCTTGTCAAAGAAGACGTTATTTCGCTTCCGGTTAGTGTTAACTTCATTCGGAGGGGATGGTACCTGGTCAAGAACAAACTTTGAGGATCTCAAGCATCTTCCTCCTGCCTGAGAGGATAGTCAGACATGAAAGCAGCAGGACAACGAGGTGAAATTGGTTTCCTGAGCAGTAAAACAGCCAGTTGAGGAGAACAGGTATGATGTGCTCAGTCCAATTATCAACTGTGTTAGACTGTGGGAGAAATGTGAATTTCCACTTAAAAACTGCACTGCTAGAGATTATATTGCTGATAGTGATTACACTGGTATGATGAAGAGGATTATGATAATGATGAGAAGCATGAGGAAGGTAAATTATGAACGTGATATGGTATGATGATGAGGATAATGTTGATAGTAGGCTAATACTGAGGATCTTGCTGCTTACAGTGATATACTGATGATCATGACAATTGCACTGGTATAATGAGGATGATGATGATGAAGATTATGGAGGTGTTGTTGACAGTAACAATAATGATGATGGCCATAATGCTAATTATGATCATAATGAGTGAGTTATTATTATGCTATGATGATGATGAAGATGATTATGATAATGATGAGAAGCATGAGGAAGGTAAATTATGAACGTGATATGGTATGATGATGATGATGATGATAATGTTGATAGTAGGCTAATTATGATGATCATCTTAATTCTAACAGTGATATACTGATGATCATAACAATTGCACTGGTATAATGAGGATGATGATGATGAAGATTATGGAGGTGTTGTTGACAGTAACAATGATGATGATGGCCATGATGCTAATTATGATCAGAATGAGTGAGTGATTATTATGCAATGATGATGATGATGAAAAGGATGTTGATCTCGATGCTGTAGGAGAGATATTTCACAACAATTTCACTGTGTATGATGAAGATAATCATGAGGAGGAGGAGGAGGAGGAGGGTGATGGAGGTGTAGATGAGGAGGAGGATAAAGATGAATATTATAAAAATGGTGCAAGTGATTATGGTGGTATTATGGTGAGAAGATGATGTTGATAATAATGTCGGCTATGTTGTTGATAGTCACACTAATGATCCGACTGATGTGATAAAAGATAATGATGATGGCAATGGTGAGGATGAGGGGGATGATAACAATTAAATTCCTGAAAGTAATTATTAAAGTATGCTGATAAACTGAAGAGGGTGATGTTGTTGCTATGTTGTCCATAGTAACAACATTGATCTGATAGCGATTGCTCTGGTATGATGAAAATGAACACAGTGCAAGAATGGGGAGGAAAGAGGTGAAGTGATTGTCATGGCAGGATGATGACTATAGGGCTGCAACTAACGATTATTTTCATTGTCGATTAAGCTGTCGATTATTTTCTTGATTAAATCGATTAGATGTTTGGTCTATAAAATGTCAGAAAATGGTGAAAAATGTCTACCAGTGTTTCCCAAAGCCCAAGATGACGTCCTCAAAAGTCTTGTTTTGTCCACAACTCAAAGATATTCAGTTTACTGTCATAGAGGAGTAAAGTAACCAGAAAATATTCACATTTAAGAAGCTGGAATCAGAGAATTTAGACTTTTTTTTCCTTAAAAAATTACTCAAATCGATTATCAAAATAGTTGCTGATTAATTTAATAGTTGACAAATATTATAGCAGCTCTATTATGGAGATGATATTGATGATCATAGTGATTGCTAAGGCAGACCCGAATGCTTCGAAGCTTCGACCATTGCCATAGTAATCAACCTCCAAATCAGCATTTGAGGGCTTCGTTTTTGTTGTTGTTGTTGTTGTTGTTGTTTTATATATATAACTATGTGTACAGTAGTGCAGCAGCGGAATACAGAAGAACACGCCGCGCCACGCCGCGCCACGCCGCACCACGCCGCACCACGCCGCACCACGCCGCACCACGCCGCGAAACTTCGAAGCCCAAAAAATGTTATTCGGGACAGCCCTAGTGATTGCGCTGGTATGATAAAGATGATGACGGTGTAAGAATGGGGAGGAAAGAGGTGAAGTGATTGTCATGGCATAATGATCGTGTTAAAGACGACCATGATGAATTTGGTGATGATGAGAGGGAGAGGAGAAAAGAATATACAATCCTGAAAGTGATTTTCAAGAGATGATGATGATGATGATGATGATGATGATGATGATGGCGGCTATGTTGTTGACAATAACAAGCATAATGACACTGACGCTTATAGCGATGATATTGTCAATAACAGTGATTGTACTGGTGAAGAACATGATGATGATGATGTCAAAGAGTGTGTGATTAGTAATGGTTTTGAGGATGCGATGATGAAAGGACCATGATGAGTCACTGCTGTTCTCTCCCCTCCTGTAGACCAATTTTAAGAACCCCCCAACCTCCTCCATAACTCCCCCACCCTTCCTTCCTCCCTCCCTCTCCCTCTCTCTCTGAGGTTCGTGAGACGAGAATCAGAGCACTCCATTAAGATTCTTCTTCTCGCCCCTCTGTAGCCTCTATGGAAAATGAGCAAAGGAGATGTGAGAACATTATTAGTTTTTTTTTTCCGTCTTTTCTTCGAATGGAAATAGAAAAATGAGGAGATTCTCCGCTGATGAGATTGCTCCATTCTTCTGAGGCCTCACCTCTAACTCACTCGCACAGCTGCAGAGAGGTGTTACTGTATGTCACAAATGAGGGGGAGATTGTTCATTTCGTCTTTTGTGGTCCACCCTTTTTTTTTTTTAAATATTTCGGTGCATCTATGTGTGCAGTTGTCTGCTGACTGTGTGTGTGCGCCTTTTGTATTTCTGTGCCCATTTTATGTGGGTGTTTAGGTGTGGCTCAGGAGTGTGTAAGGAAAAAAAAAAAATCCCTACACCGGTTTGAAGAGGCTAATCAAAGGCTGGCAAATATTCCTCGCCTCTTGTGTAGTTCTGAAGCAACCGCTGGGCTCCTCTTCTCTCGGCTTCCCCCTCTTTGCTCCCTCCTCTCCCACCTCCTCTCATCCCTGATTACTGAAGGGGCTGCAGGAGGGCTCTGTTCTCCGCCGGGCTTTGTGTTGACGTCCCCTGCACTAGAAGAACGTGCTCCTTTATGGGAGGTATACCCGCCTCCGAACAAACACGAGTTTCTGCAGAAGCTGCGGCTGTCTGCATTTTCTATTCCCCCCACTGTGGATTTTCGTGGACACACAAGTGGGTGACATGAAGCTCGGCTGCGGTGGCACCCAATCATCCAAAGCCTGAGGTGAAGCCAGAGACAGGAGGGAAGAGATAGTAACGGATATATTTATAGTTTATGCACAGTGGTGAATTATATTTGCCTAACAAGAAACATAGCTGTGAGGAGCTTCCTTCGCTTTTTTTTTTTTTTTTTGAGAGAGAGAGATAAGGATGTGTCATGAAATAAGGAGGAGGAAAGAATGGATGCAAATGAAATAAAGTTTAAAAAAAGCTGTCAGCCATGTATTTTAATGAGATTAGTGTCTGAAGCAATTACCATGTGATTTGTTAAGGCAATGAGAACAAAAGTGTTTTAAACCAATCCAAAATTAAAAAACGGGGGAAAGAAAGAGGGATGAGGGTGGACACAGGCGAGTGGGGAAAAGAAAAAAAATTGGAGATGAGGATGAAGAGCAGAGCGTGAGAGATGGAGAGAAAGAGGGAAAATTGACAGGAGGCGTGTATTGCTGTCTCTGGGTGCAGTGAGGAGTATAGGCTGTGGCACCCGCTATTGGTGCTGCATACTCTCTGTTTGATCAAACACACTTCAAACACCCTCGCTGACTTCCTCTAGCAGAGAGTCGGGAGAGGAGCGCGGGAGTTTTTTTTTTCTTTTCGCCTTATGTCCGTGCGTGCACGCCTTCGTGTTTGCTGAGGAAAGCGTTATTGATGTTTTTGTTTATCTAAAATGGGTCAACCCTAAACAAAACAAGCACAGTGTCTACAGTGGCTGCGATGTTCAACTCCTTGCGGCTCCCAAATGGGTGAATAATGTTGATGAATGACTCTGTGTGTGTGTATTTAACAGTGTGTGTGCGTTCGGTTGGGGCCTGCGTGAGCTTAAACATGTGCGCTTTGTACGTTCTCTATTACCACTCCCCCGCCACTCGTTTCACCTCTATTAAGTTATTCGCCGTTAATCGCTCTCTACATCGACTTCATTTCATATCTTCATTCTCTCCGTTTGCCCCCGTCGTGGATCTCCGCTGCATTTCGGCGTCTTAAAGAGCCGCGACTCCAGAGACCTCATTAAAGCCATTAGCAGAGGAGTCACATAATAGTTAGCTCTCTCTCTCTCTCTGCGTTGTCTGCTCTCGTATCGCTAACCGCTCCGTGCAGAAAAACCAGAAACCTTAAACTCACCCGGTTATATCTGTGTTGCCCTTCACCACCTATAGGTTGCCTCCTCATGCATGTTGCATTGAGCGCGTGCTGCGTCTCGCTGCGACGTTCTTTAATTTCCCTCTATTAAAATCACTCTCTGAACACAGTCGTCCTGTCACATGAAAGTTTGATTAAAAACATTATTGAAGATTAGATTGATGAATTATTGATCGGCAAGGTGGGAAGTCTGTGGGGAGTAGATTAGACACGGGCCAGGAAGCGTGTTTGTGCGAGTGTGTTGTTAATGCATGCATGGGACGGCTGTATCTGCATGTGTGCAAATGACTATGTATGCTTGTGAGGGATCAAGCGTGTGTGTGTGTGTGTGTGTGTGTGTGTGTGTGTGTGTGAGATCAAGTGATATAATGTGTGTGTGCTTTTGAGGTTGCGATCAAGGGCATATGAGTGTGTGTTTTTTATCGAGAGTCTGCCGTGTGTGCTGAGAAACAGAAAAAGCGAGCGCGCTCATGAGCATGACATTAAGTGATAACTCAGCCTGGAGCTGATGGTTAGTCAGTAATTATTCTGTTTTTGGAAGATAATTTAGGATGCTCTCTGATGTTACAGTAGACACTTTAACCTTACATCAAGACGTCAGCGGCTCCGCGTAGGCAAAATAAAACTGCTGACCCTGTTTCTCATCTCCTGGAAACAATGGAGGATGCGAGGGGTGTTGGGTTCAAATCCTAGAGAAACCTCAAAATTTGTTACAAGGAAACTGATTCATTAAAAGAAACTGCTAACAGATAACAGTAGTTGTGTAATTGTCGGTCAGTGTAGTCAGCTGTGGGTGGAGGTGTGAATAACGTTGCGTCGTATAGGTGTTAGATGATGTGAAAATAAAATGGTGTGCAGTTGAAGAGCCAGAAAGAGACAGCGATCTGTGATTTCCTGTCCTGGCAGAGCCGCCAGACTGTAGGAAAACATTGGTGTAGTACCTGTGATGTCACACGTGGGTCTCTGATGGGACATTTCAAAGCCCGGAGCTTAAGATTGGCCCATCAACACCATCTTATCAGGTATTCGGTTAACAGGAAAACAGGGCAGAGCACGGCCAAGCAATACAACCTGCAACACTGATTAGTGTTCCACTAACTGGAAGTCTTTGCTGTAGAAGTTCAGATCTCCTGAAATTATTTTTTTTATTTCTGCATGAGATGTGAGAGTCACTTTAAGGATTGCATTGTAGGGCTGCAGAATTAATCCAATTTTTATTGGAATCGCAATATGGCCTACTGCAAATTTCAAATTGCAAGGGGGGCCCAATATTTGTCAGGTGTGTCAAAATACCATTTTAAATTAAATATTGTCGTGCTGCAGAGATGTCCTGGCCTACACGTCATATTCTACAGACTTAAGAATACTTATTTGTTTGGTACAGATCCCCACCGAAATCACACCATAATCATTGTAATATGTTTTTCAATGAAAATGAAAAAAAATTATGCAAAAATGATCATTCCGTCTAATATCTCGAACCATATCACAATTGCAATATCAGTCAAAATAATTGCAATTAGATATTTTTTCCTCATTTTTCCTAATGCATTTCCAACCCATTTACCAACATATCACAGATGCCATATAAAGACACAATGGGATCATTACCATGATATTAAAGAGAATTCTTGGCTTAATGTTCACGCATAACGGCATTTATTGGGCCAAGCTGCACAAGCCTCCTACAGCTTTCCAAATAAACATGGTTTTTGCGTGGCTCATTTCAAATGCTTGTCTCCGAGTACGACTGAAATTAAACACAAATTAGCCCGCTGGAATAACCATTATGGCTATAAACTTGATTAAGTTTTTATAACAAACATCCTCTTAATCATCTTAATGGAACAATTAAGATGACACACATTAAAAGAGGTGTAATTAGCAATTGAGAATGTAAGTTGTGTGTAAAAAAAAAAATACATTAACCAGGCGGCAACCTCCGGGTTTCAAAAGTGAAGCCAATGTTGAAGTGCCTTAAACTTGCATTCTTTCTAATAGCCAGCAGGGGGCGACTCCTCTGGTTGCAAAAAGAAGTCTGATTGTATAGAAGTCTATGAGAAAATGACCCTACTTCTCACTTGATTTATTACCTCAGTAAACATTGTAAACATGAGTTTATGGTCTCAATCGCTAGTTTCAAGTCTTCTTCAATACAGCATGATGTTCATTTAGTAAATTTTGGTCCCATTTAGAGTCAAATAGACCATAAAGCAGGGGATGCTTTAGGGCGTGGCTACCTTGTGATTGACAGGTCGCTACCATGGCGTTGTCCGGTCTGGGAGTTGTCCGTGTTTTCGTCTTACAACTTTAGCCCTTTCACAGTGTGTTTTCAGTTCACAAAAGTTAATTTTAACATTTTGGTCACCTAAAAATGTCTGCGTTCGGTTGTACTTTTTTCCACCCTCTCGTGTCACTTCTGGTTGCAAAAAAAAACAAGATGGCGACGGCCAAAATGCCGAACTCGAGGCTTCAAAACTGAACCGTAGTTCGCAAACCTATGGGGGCATCATGGTGACTACGTCCACTTCTTATATACAGTATATGATATTTACATTAAGTACTAGATGTTGAGGGTTTTCCCAGTCACTTCAGTACAATCTGAGTATTTAAGACTGATTCTAAAGGCCATTAGTCAACAGTGGCTTTAGCACACAGCTGATTTTGGTTTGTCAGTGACATGTTTCTTTCTCCATAGCAACAATATTCTTAGCAACTGTGTTTTTTTTCTCCTATATTCCAATTATACCACTTCAGTGCTGTTGATTAGGAGCTCAGAAAGATTTTTTTTTTCAAGCTAAACCGTGATTTTCATGATATTTTACTCTGCGTGCAGCCATGCACACTGTGTGATACTCGCTTGATAGGTCACTCGGTCCTGGTCCAGTGTCAGCGTGTGAGAGGCTCCAATCACATAATATGACCATTTTACAGCTGGCAGTAAAAGGCTCCTCGATCAGGTAGCAATCAAATTGCACTTGCTATGCGTAAATTCATCTAAGATTATGCATTTTGTGATGCTTTGTTTTTTGTTTTTCTTATAACATTACATTCACAGGCAAATAGGGAGTACTGATGCTCAACAGTTTACCACACAAGTAAGAGAAAAACACGTCTTATTTTGGCAGCAAACACAGTACACAAGGAAATGGTTGGTAAACTCAGTGTAAGTGGGTTTTTGTGGTGACAGGATAATAAATCCAAAGACGCCGCTGTTCACCTCATCCCTGTGAAGAGGGAACAAATAGGCCGTGAGTGTCAGTTACTGGTCTTTTATTTAGAAGCCCCCTTTGCCGCTTGGCCCTAAACACACTCTAGCTAAAGCATCTAGGGAGCTACTTAGCAAACAACTCTGAGTCAGTAATGAGGAAGGTGGTTTCACTCTCGGCAGAGAGAAGCCTCCCTTCCCTCCAACCCAGCCTCCTGTTTGTTGATGGCCTTGTTGTGTCTTGCCGAGTCTCTCGGCTGTGACACCGAATGCCACCGTCTGCATCCAAATCATTTGCCCACGGAGGAAGTCGGAAATCTCACATTGTGAGGAGAATATGAAGTCGTATGCCTACCAGGAAAGTTCTGGGATAATCCAATTCAAATAGCTCTGGGCAACCACTGCAGATCAAATCCTTCCCGGGTCGGGGCTTGCTCGCCGGGCGCCCCTTAGGCCACGCTCATGGGGGAATTTTAAGCTGCCGTCAGAAGACAGATGCGATGAGAGGGAAGAACATAAGTTACTGTTTGGCGTTACTTTTTGTTGACAAAAGCCAGGTGTGGATGAGGCGTAGTTTTTGTAGCCTTGGTTAAGCACAAATTGGCTCCATTACACGTGTCCTGTATGCTTGTCTGTTTCAATCATGTGGATTTTCAGGCCTTTTTGTTCAGGTTTCCTCTTTTTTTTTTTAATCCCAAAACTTCCTATTTTTTTCCTCTAATATCTACTTTACCTCTGCCATTGTTCAGAGGTTTTCTGTGATTCCCTCTTCACTTCCATCATGTGCGAGTGTGATCGAGAGTCAGTCTTTGAAAGCACACTCCCATCCTCAATAATAGCGCTTCCATATCTCTGTGAAAATGCGGAAATAAAGAAATTATTCTAATGTGAATGTGTGTGCATGAATTTGCACACTGAGTGTGTGTGTGTGTGCAACTGCGGCGAGCACTCGATAAACCCGTGACGATTCCATTATAGTTGCCGATTTGCAAATCAAACTAAATTTACTGCAGAATCCAAAACTCCCCTTTCACCATGCAGATGCAGTGCAGGCTGCAGCTGCATTAGCATCATGAAGAAACGTGGTATTCTTACTGTAAGGATCATTTTACAGCAGCAGTGTTGATGTCCAAACAAGAAGTTTTACAAAGACCTTCAAAATAAGACAAAAACACCATAACATTGTGAGAATCTTTTAACTTGTGTTTTGGTCGTCCTCCCTGCTGTTTCACTGATCTATTCATCTTTTTTTTTTTTTTTTTACTATATTCCCATGAAACCCATTCAGGCTTCACTGTTTCTCTTATCATAACAGCAATAAAAAACAAACAAGACAAAAATACAGATTAAAGATTAAAGAACACATAAACACACACAAAACAACAAGCAAAGACATGACCGAATCAGATATCAGACGCTGAAACTAAACAAAACACCACATGGAGGGAAACATCAGAGCAACACAAAGCAATAAACCGATTAAAATAAAACCCCCATAAAGAGAATGAGTCACTGGGGAATGGGCTGAATGTGTGGTTGTATTTAGTAAAATGTCCTTTAACACGCATGATGCTTTTGTCTGTCGTCCGTATTATACTTTATGAATGGAGCGAATTTCAAGGCCCTGATGAAACAGATGTGACAAGAGAAAATAAGCAATTTTGTCGGGTGAGATAAAAACAAAAGAACAACAAGCTGATTAAAGGCCCACTCGTCTCTCAAAGGGAACTAATGAAGCAAACATGAAGAAAATCAAGAGACAAACAGAATTGGAAAAGCAAGAATCTAAAACTTTAAAAAAACAGCAAGTATCACAGCAACTGTGCCAGCAAAAACTGGACAGCTCTCAATCTGAAAATATAAGGGCTGTCAATCGATTAAAAGATTTAATCGCGATTAATCGCACTTCTTTTATCTGTTCAAAATGTACCTTTAAGGGAGATTTTGTCAAGTATTTAATTTTGGACTTGACTATGACGTGCCCCAAACTGCACGTGATTGTCCAATCCAATCCCAATTTATTTATAAAGCACATTTAAAAACAACAAAAGTGCTGTACAATTAAACATAAAAAACCATAAAAACAACACATTAAAACCCTAAGACCAATTTAAAACCAACAGGACATTAAAATAATAAAAGCGTTAAGACCAATAGGAAATGAAAAAAAGGATTAAAAAAGGCAACTCTCATGCCGAGCCAAAAGCCAAGGAATAAAAGTGCATTTTGAGGTCACTATCATAAAGTGGGCATGTCTGTAAAGGGGAGACTCGTGGGTACCCATAGAACCCATTTTCATTCACATAACTTGAGGTCGGAGGTCAAGGGACTCCATTGAAAATGACCATGCCTGTTTTTCATCGCCAAAATTTAGCGCAAGTTTGGAGCGTTATTTAGCCTCCTTGACGACAAGCTAGTATGACATGATTGGTACCAATGGATTTCTTGGATTTTCTAGTTTCATATGATACCAGTATCTTCCCTCTAGCTTTAAAACTGAGCACTCTGAAAGATCGGTTGCGTTAATGCGTTAAAGAAATTAGTAGCGTTAAAACAAATTTGCGTTAACGCATTATTATCGCGTTAACTTTGACAGCCCTAGAAAATATGTGAATTTACTTTTATTCCCAAGAAGCTGAATCCTCAGAGACGTGAGGAATTTCTCCTGACAGCGTTGACAGGCGGGAAGTCCTCGCTGCGTTTCCACCGCAGTCGATTTGGTTGGAAAACACAGGTTTCTCTCCTCTCCCATCCCCGAAGCACTTTAGCACAGAACCGTTGCAGTTTTTTCCACCAAACGGACAAATCTGAACCGAGGTTGGTGCTTTCGGGAAGAAAAAAAAAAAATCCTCTCCAAATCGGTTGCCTGTGTGTGCGTGCGTGCATGCACGTGTGCATTTCCCTCTCCCTGCATCCCCCATCTGCAGAGGAAAGAACTCTTTGAACTGTGAACCAATGAGCATCACAGCAGCAGAAAGATGTTGCTAGGAGCGATTCCTACATCCAGCTGTGGACCTGTGCATAACACACGCGCATAAAAACTCACACTTGGTACACACGCCCGACACAAACGTGACTGTCTTAAGGCCATACTGTCAAGGTGATAGTCTATGGATGTAACCTCCTCCTCTTTCCTCCTCTTCATCACCACAGGATAGCATGTTATGTATCTGGAACACGTTATCTCCTACTTACGTTGCTGCCATTTCTTTTTCTCTCTCTCTCTCCCTCCATCTCTCTTTCTCTCCCTTCATCTCTCCTTCTTCCTATCTAATGCATAAAGACAGGGTGGATGTATAATTCATACCCCCTCTGCCAGCCGTGCTCCTCTCGCTGTGTGTGTGTGTGAGTGTGTGTGCTGCCACCATTACTCGTCGGGCCGAAGAGACAGACCTCACCCAACGAAGCAAAGCGGAAAGAACAGGTCATCTGAGTACGTGTGAGTGTGTGTGTGCGCGCGCGCTGACGTGTACACGTGTGTTTACCTCTGTGCGTCTTTACATCGCTATAAATGATGTATAGGCGTGGGAACGCTCGCCCGCTGACTTTTCTGTACGTTTCATTACGTGGCTCAGGGTTAAGGGAAGCGAGCGCGGGCGTTTGACGTCTGTTTTCCTTTGGCGTATTTATTGGCTTAGGGATTTGTATTTATCTCCGCGTGGCGTGCGCCGCCGCGCTGCTTATGAAACTGTAAAAGCAGGCCAGCGTTTGCTCTCTGAAGGCAGACATGCTTCTCTGAGCTCGAGTTTCTCTGAAATAGAATTTGGGAGGGCAAGACCCACCTCTCTTCTCCACTCAACCATACACTTACTCATTCCCTCTGGGGAGGAGAGAGGGAGAGAGAACGAGGTACAGGAGTGGGAGGAGAGCGAGAGAGAGGAGGGATGAAAGAGGGGCGTAAAGTGCAAAGGAGGAAAGAGGAGAAAAGAGGGAAATGGCTGAAGAAAGAAGGAAGGCGAGAAAAAAGAGAGGATGGCTGGGGAAGGGTGACTGCTGCACAGGGATGGAAAGTTTATCTATTCAAGTACTTCATTTAAATACAATATATCCAATTAATGCTACTTTACTTCCTAGTGTTGTCAAAAATATTGAAGTATCGATGCTGAATATTTGAAAGGTATCAATACTAATTGAGTTGACACACATACACTGCTTTTTATCTTTTTGATAAATATCTAAAATTTGATGCCCTCAATGTTGTCTCAATTTTTCCCTGTGGTATCGAAGATGGTATCAAATATCGATATTTTTCAAGGTACTGTATCAAAGTTAGAAATTCCAGTATTGTGACAATACTAAAATACTTCCACTTCATGACATTTCAGAGGGAAATATTTTACTTTTATTTATTTATTCGTTCTCTGTTACAGTAACTAATTACTTAGCTGATTAAGGGATATGTCTGTCATATTCTGTGTCAACAAATCGCATGAAGAGACCAAAACCAAAAATGTATTTAATCTAACCTAGTTAACAGTGATGCACGGGTCAGGGTTTTTTATTACCTGTACCCACCCGACTTATTAGCCAACCAGCACCGCCTGACCCGCAAAAATATGCGGTAATAAACCACCCGAACCCGACCCGCAAACCGCCAACTTTATGCATTATAGTATCACAATTGTCAGGACTGAGGTCTGAGGACAGAGACAAGGGGGGGTAAGAGAAGGTGGACTAATTGCATGCATGTTTCTGTAAGTTATTAACAACTTACTCGGATTGCTGCTTTGTCCCTTTTTGACCCGCCCGCCCTAACCCGTGATATTTTCTAATAAGCTCACCCAAACCCAGGTACGGCAAGCAGGTTGTGGGTCGATCCTCGCATCACTACTAGGTAATGTTCCTTCATTATCATGAACATGGACGCAGTAGTTTATTTTGAGTACCAAATGTGTTTTAATACGCGTCAGAAAATAGTTCCCAACAAATGCATAGTTTATTCTACTTTGTGTAACATTTCCTATAAACTGCAGTCAACGGCTGTTCTAGAAAATTAGTCTTTATTAAGTATGTATATTTGTGACTCGTCTTTAAAGATTTACGTCTTCAGTAGGAACCAGTGGACTTGAGGGCTGAGAATTTAAAAACGTTGAGTAGATGGACTAATGCATTGTTTTGGTGTTTTTGGGGGGATTTGATGACGGTAAGAAAAATGTAGAATAACAACAACTTAGTAGTAGTTAAATATGACACATTGTTATGGATTTAACCACCAAACATTATATGAATTAGTTAAGATAGTTATGAAGTAGCTCCACCTTGACCAGCTTCTAGGGGTGGGAATCACCAGAGGCCCCACAATAAGACATTATCACGATACGATCGCATTGTGATTTTAAACATTTTGCGATAATATATATTGCGATTTATTACCTTTTTTCAAATGCAAATTATGCAGTTTGTCAACATCTGTTTTATCTAATAAGATACTCTGTTCATCTCAGAGTTTTCAGTCACATATCATGAGGTCAGAGGTCAAGGGACCCCTTTGAAAAGGACCATGCCAGTTTTTCCTCGCCAAAATTTAACGTAACTTTGGTGCGTTATTTAGCGTTCTTCCCGACAAGGCAACATGGTTGGTACCGATGGATTCCTTCAGTTTTCTAGTTTCATACGATACCAGTATCTTCACACTAGCTTTAAGACTGCTACAACCTCTGAAAGACAGAATAGCGGCCATTAAGAGGTTAATAGTTTATATAATAAAAGATCGATACTTGATCAGTGTATCGATACAATATTGCCATGCAAAATATGGCGATAATATGCTGTATTGATTTTCTCCCCCACCCCTACCAGCTACAACATTAAAATGCTTACACGTTAATGCATCATTAATGATAATCCAATAATATAATACAGTAGATTGTGTATAAACTCCATTCTTTAAGTACTTTTTCTTTTGATACCTAAGTACATTTTTCTGAAAATCTTTGTGTTTTTACAGTAAAACTAACTTTTTAAAATTGTGGTTGTTATTAGTAGAGAGGAGGAGAGAGAACACAGGAGAGCTATAGGTGCAGAGAGCAAAGTAATGGAGAGGACATGTAGAGCAACAGAAAAAAAAAAAAAAGATGGGAGATGGAGAAGAGAAGAGCTATAAGCCACCAAACGCATGTAGAGGCAGCAAGATAAGAGCAGGAGAGAGCGAGGCGGAAAGCGCAAGAATTCATGTACTGGTGGGGGGAAAAAAGCGAAAGAGCAAAGGGAAGCGCTATAGGCACCAGCCAAGAAGAGAACATGTAGAGACAAAAAGAGAAACAGAGAGAGAGAGAGAGAGAGAATCAACTCTTTCCCCTCTAATGGGTGAGTGAGCATTGGGAACAGTCAGCTGAGTCCGTGTCAAGAGGAGAAGAATCTAAACGAGAGCAGAGCTTCACATGCACAGTTTAGGCCGCCGCCGCACCGCTGTGGACAGCGGACGCACTAATGGACAGCCAGCAGAGCGGCGAGGAAACATAGAGCAGGTAGAAAAGAGACTTGGAGAGTTTCAACTAAAAGGAAAAAAAAAAAAGTCCTTTCATGCTCTTTACTGTACGTCTTAATGTAGCTGCATTCAGTGATGAAGTCGGCTGGCTCACTATCTGATAAATTGCAAACAGAGCAGGAAGAAGAAATACACATGGGAGATGCTTTGATTAAAAAAGTCTCAAAACTCATTTAGGGTAACTTACTGCTGCCGCTGTAGCTCTGTTTAATAGATGGCAGGCAGGGAGGAGAGGGAAAGTTACATCAAAGTGCTGTTGGTGATAGAAATGCATAAGATATAAGGACGGCCCCTGATGTTTGGAATTTCAAAGCTCCAACATTTCTTTGCTTCCTATCCTGAGATCTTGGTGTTTTTATTGCTTTGAGGGTGTTTTTCTGCTAAGGAGAGCAGGCGACCGTGGCCGATTCTATTCAATAAAGCAAATGACACGTGCACTACGAGCGCCTAGTTTCCCTGTTTAATGGACAGCAAAGCGAGGAGAGACAGAAGGGGGAGAGAGTGTCTCCAAGCTAATTTAGTGTTTTCACTGGCTGTAGCTGGTTAGTGCTCACATCAATGGACAGGAGGCAGAGGGGAACGCAGAGAGGAAAAGCAAAGGGACAAGGGTTTTTTACACAAAATATTACCGAGTCCTGCAATAAGAAGTTTATTAAAAGTAGCAGTACATCTGTCAGTAGTTTGACATGATTTCCACCTGATCCTGGTAGAGATTGTCTTGATTATTTTGTAGAACCGTGGGTGATTTTTTAACACGCATCTGCCTCTCAACAATCTGTCTTAAGATATTGGCAAATGTCTGAAATAAGAAACAACATTGGGAACAATTGGGATTAACTTTTCTTCTTTTTTCTCTCGTTCTAATAAAATACCAAGCTTGGAGGCTGGATATAGATAGATTAAATGACTACATAACATTGTTAACATTTTGTATCGCAAAGTATAAGTAGGAATTGAAAGTCAGTGTTAAAAGCTTCTCCGGATCCAACTCGAGTCTCAACTTGGTCAGTCAGACTCATGTCAAGTGAAAGTCCTTTTAAGAAAGTAAAGTGTTCATAAGTAAAATGAAATCGTGGACGTGTTTCAGATCTCAGAGTAATTCCGTAGGTTGTTTGCGGTTGTTATGCAGATTTCTGCTACAAAAGGAAAGAACAGGTGTTTCAACTCGATCCAATGGGAAGGCGTGTAAATATACAGTACATCCTACATCCTATTTATATTCAGTTTTCTCATCTGAAATACTGTTTGCAAATTTACTTTTTACATTACTATTTTATAGTTACTTATGTTAATATTTATTTTAACTGCACTATTTTATGCCTTAGATTATTATTTTGCTTCTACATTTACTTGTGTGATTTCCCCTTTTATATATACTGTAAATATTTTATTAGCATTTTTAAGGAACCTGAGACCAAAGATTTTCATTGCCAATGACTGATTTGCTGGAATTGACATATGACAAATAAAGAACCTTGAAATAGCACAACATTACAGGGACATTCCGCGTGTCATTTTAACCTTTTAGCGCGCCATTTTTACGCCACGCAATAAAACTACGGTAATGGCCGCAGTTAGGTTTAGGCAACAAAACCACTTAGTTAGGTTTTGGAAAAACATCATGGTTGGGCTTCAATTCAGTACGTAAACTAGGTAAAATACGTACGGAAACAACGTAACAGAAGTACGGAAAACACATCACAAACGTCACTAAAAAATATTGTCACAAATATAACGTACAAATAATTCAACAACACTTTGGGACACGAACACCGGTCTCGAACCCTGGCCTCCTGGTGGAAAATCCTGTGTTTTCCCTCCCTGCTTAAGTCCCCTCCCCGCCCGACATAAGCAGTCTTTCTCAGTTTTTATTCTACGTCACTAGCTCTGAGCGTAGCATATTTACATGGATGCGTTTACATTGCAGTCAGTACAGACTACATGGCGTACAAATGACTTGCCAAAAGCAAGAACGGCGTTCTTCTTGCACGCAAAATGACTTGTGAATTACCGTGTCATTCATACGCCATTTAGTGCGACCGGGCTGGTTTGAAACATGTTACTCAAACATGAATGTTGTAGTCCTAACAGACATTAACGTCATTTTTTAGGTGGTACCATGTGGAATACTACCTGGCCCAAGGTTCTCTGTGTTGTAATCTGATTAAACATATTAATTTAGGAATATGCATCATGGAAGCAGAATATTCATTGAGAGTATATTTTGATAGAGGGACTCTCTTTTCACAGCAGGGCCTGAAGATTAGATAATAAAGCAGGAACCACCTTAAGGCGTGCATCATGCCAGTTCATAATGTGCTTTAATGATGCATATTCCCATACTCCTAAACAAAGTTACCACAAACCAATTTCTTCGACTTGCGCGCCTTCCCTGATTGGTAACCCAGCCTCGGGGCTGACAGATGTGTATATTACCAACTGCACAAATTCAGGACTATCATAAATTTTATCACAATTACTGACACACGATGACAAATGCACATAATTTAGAACGATTGCAAAACCTGTACAAGGACCCGCAACAAATGTTTTCCACGGTGAACAGCAGCATGATCAGTTAGGCAGCATAAACCTGCATCTCAGCTTTTGTTGCTACAAAAACAGTCTGGTAAGTTCAGAAATTGACTATAATGCAGCATTTAAAATCGGGAAAAGCCATTAGTTACAGTATGCCATATTACAATATTACCATATCCAAAGACGATATCTAGTCTCATATCGATATAATATCGATATATTGCTCAGACCTATTTATTATTGTGCCCAAGTCCCGCTCAAGTAGAAGAAGTCTCGTTGTGAAATCTGAATATCCGTATACTCTGGCTCACATAAATACGGGCCGCCAACAAGTTCAAAGACCTCATCCACATTGTCGGAATCATCTAACTATTCAGCCGTGACTTTTGAAAATCTTTTAGATAACACTAAGCTTCGCTTTCTGTAGTTCAAACACAACAAACTCTGCCCGGCTGGCCCTCACGTTTCTACCGTGGATGTATTCCACTAGGCCACCGTTGTCTTCCGGCAACACGTCACCTCGCCAGATTTCAGAACGACACTTCTCCTGGAGCGAGACTCTTTCGATAATGTTGTCAGACGCTTAGCTTGCCCCGATAGCACCATATCGCAGCCCGTGAACAGCTGCCGTCTACAGCGCTCTCCCTCATTACTGGACCAATTTCAGAAAGTGTTGTTCCCATTAGTCAGTTAGACACAAAAACATGGGGAAATAGAGTCCAGGTTGAAAAATACAGAGGTTACCCTTAAAGTCTTAATCAAGCCCAAGTCTCGAGTCTACCCCTCTGCCAGCCGGTATATCAGAAAATACTCTTACCAACTATACCTTGTAGCATCCAACACCTGAGAATAAATCCAAACCATTCCTCTTGGAAGCAAGGAGCACGATGCAGCCAAAACCGTGACGTCGACAGCAACAAACATCTGTACACTTATCTTAGCTCTCTGTGTACCTGGCAGGAAATATCCATGGAGAGATGAATCAAAGAGCGAAAAAAAAGTGTCCCCCCGCCAGTTTAGAGTTTCCTTGTCAATGTAACTAAATAGCGCTCTATTTAATGGACAGCAAACAGAGGGGAGAGGGGGGAAAAAGAAGATGCATCGAAATAGGGCTGGATATTGAAAAATGATACCTTGTACTGTGCCGCTCGCTCTACAGCGGCTCTCCTTATCGGGGAAAGTAAGCAGACGGCAAGAGAGAGAGACAGAAGGATACACACAGCAGATGTTTAAAAAGTGTCTCCAAGTCAATTTAGTGTTCCCATGCCACTGTAACTAAATAGCTCTCTATTTTATTGACAAAAAAGTGTAGGGAGAGAAGAGAGAGACAGAACGATGCAAGAGTGATGAGTCGAATGAAAAAGGAGTCGCTGGAGACGTAGGAATCCTCTCAACCTCATTTGTGAGCGCTGGTATTTACTGCCGCTATCAGATGTGGATTAGAGGCAGATCACAGAGGCAAGTCGTTTTATCTCCTCCACTCACAGAGTATTATTAAATCATCACTGTCCTGGAGAAACGGCTTCTATCTTTCCAGTCTGACATTTCCCGACGACTAATTAGGTTGTTTAAAACAGCGTGTCATGTCCAATATATCTTCGCGTCTAGTTTGGAGCGAGAACACGTTTTTTTTTTTTTTTTTTACGCAAGTATTCGCCATATATTTCACTCTAATGTCAGCGTGTGGGTAGATGATGTCTCGCACCAGACGCAGAAGTGATGACAGTGTTGGAAATGTGATGTTTTACATGTGTGGATGTTCAATTAGCGATCTGAGAAGAAATAAGTGGGAGTTTCAGCAGTTTTTTTTTTTAACATTTGTCCCTCATTAAAAACTGAAAATGTGCAATTCATTTTGCCTTCCACTGCATTTACCGCACATTAATCATTTTAACATACATTTGGACTTACTGTATGACTGTGTAGACAAGTATTATGCTGCGTTCATGTCAGAGTAGCGGTGGGAAAGATGGGTGCTCACATCATCAGACGTCTCTAGAGGGCCGGTTAGCGCTTCATTTTACAGGTCTGTAAATGTCCAATTATTTCCCATGGAGTTTCCTGGTGAGATCTATGTAATATGGTACCAATTATAGAGATAATTGGAGTTTATAGAATTGATTTACTATTAATTTAATATTCTAAATGTAACTCTCCATGTATGCTTCCCCATGAACGAGTTTTACAAAGTTTTACATGTTCAGCTGACCTGCTGTGCGCTTACTAAAAGACTTCGTGACAGTTAAACACTGTCTCTAGTTTCCCTACAGTACTACTAGGGGTGAAGGAAAATATCAATATGCATGAGTATCGCGATATTATGTTTGTGATACTGTATCGATTTTTAATTAACCTGTTCAAAATCCGCCCGGCCGATATTTGATCTTTCGGAGGTTGTAGTGGAAAAACTGGCATGGCCATTTTCAAAGGGGTCTCTTGACCTCTGACCTCAAGATATGTGAATGAAAATGGGTCCTATGGGTACCCACGAGTCTCCCCTTTACAGACATGCCCGCTTTATGATAATCACATGCAGTTTTTTGCATGTAGTACAAATGTTTTATTATCGCCTATTCAAAAATGGTGAAATTATGGTGTGTTCTTTATACCATGACGGTTTTCCTAAAATTAGATATGAAAAATCTAGGGCTGTCAATCGGTTAAAATATTTAATTGGGATTAATTGCATGACTGTCCATAATTTATCGCGATTAATCGCAAATTAATCGCACATTTTTTATCTGTTCAAAATGTACCTTAAAGGGAGATTTGTCAAGTATTTAATACTTTTATCAACATGGGAGTGGACTTGACTATGACTTGCCCAAAAAACTGCATATGATTATCATAAAGTGGGCATGTCTGTAAAGGGGAGATTCGTGGGTACCCATAGAACCCATTTTCATTCACATATCTTGAGGTCAGAGGTCAAGGGACCCCTTTGAAAATGGCTATACCAGTTTTTCCTCACCAAAATTTAGCGTAGGTTTGGAGAGTTATTTAGCCTCCTTTTCAAAAAGCTAGTATGACATGGTTGGTACCAGTGATGATTCCTTTGGTTTTCTAGTTTCATATGATACCAGTATCTTCATCAGTTGCGTTAATGAGTTAAAGAAATTATTGGCGTTAAAACGAATTTGCGGTAACTTTGACAGCCCTAAAAAAAAATCGCAATATTTCGCCTTGCTTACAGTATCGTATCGTAATATATTGAATCGTTACGCCTGTATCATGATACGTATCATATCGCCAGATTCTTGCCAATACACAGCCCTAAGTTCGACTATATAGTATTTCAAAGTTCTTTCCAGGAAACTTGTTAATTATTGGGAAGTAATGGACCCAGCATTACTGATTGCAGAGTTGGTTGTGTGAAGGTTAGAAATTACTGTGCAATATAGATCCACATTCATTAAATTAGCATTTAAATACCTTGAACTTGGCTGATGTGAAGCTATTATGCTTGTTTGCTTTTTCAGGCCCTATCAGCCTTGTCTCTTAGCAATTATGTTTATATACTGCTAATTTGTTTTACCAATTATGTTTTGAGGAGAAACACTCTGTGGTTAAGGTTAGGCAACGATCATACTTTCAGTTAAATGTTCATAAAGTAAAAACGTTTTGTGTCTTCAGGTCAGTTTTGACTCTTTCAATATTTAACCAACACCATGGTCTTTCCCAAACCATAACCAACAAACATTACGTTCCCCTCAAAAACATATTTGCATTTTGAATATTGGTAGTGTATGTATGTAATTTCAAGGAGATTAAAACACTTAATTAATTCTTCTTCTTCATTAATTTAAGGTGTACCAATTAGAACACTATCTCCTTATACTGTTGTATAATTATTTCCAGGAAACTTACCAGGAAATTAGTAGGAAATGATGGACCCGTAATATAAATGTAACTGACCCGACAGCTTTGTGTCTCTAGAGTTGGTTGTGTGAGGGTAAAATACACTGTGCATGATCCATATGACGCCACATCTATTTAATTAGCATTTTATTACATTGAACATTGATGGGATGTCGCTGTCGGCAGTGTATGGGATACACTGGCACAGGAGTTGATGGAGAATTGTTCTCTTTTCCCACAAAAGTTGTTTGTTTTTAGAAGGAATCTGGGCTCCGCTGGGCTGTCTGATGTATTTACTCGAGTATGGAATCAATAAAGCAAAACAAACATACGCCGTATAGCTATGATTACATTAGAAACCACTAGCGCGCATCTGCAGTGCAGCAAGGTTACCAGGTTTAAGCCAGCCTGATCCTGCCAGTCTCTTAACACACACACAAGGAAAGGGGGAAGGAAAATTAGTCAATGAAAGCACTCGCAGGAGAACATAACGTGTTGGTTTGGGAGCGATGTGGTGTGAGATAAATGGAGGAGGTGTGAGGAAGGAGGGGGGGGGGGGGGGGGAGACAGGGTAGCGAAGCGAAGGGAAGAGAACAGAGGAAGAACAATCCATGCATCTCTCCACTGGGAGCCACAGCTCCAGCCTTCCTCCAGACCTTCAAGTCAGAGCCGTCTACCACTACAGAGCAAACACCGACTCACACACACATACACGCTACCCCCCCCCGCCTCTGTCTCTCAACACCCAGAACAGCTGTCAGCTACCTCTGGACCCCTCTGGAGGGAGTGTGTATGTAGTTTAACAACATGTCATGCATACAGTTTGTGTGTGTGTGTGTGTGTGTATGCATGCCTGGGCATTTGTGAGTCTGTGTGCATGTATGTGGGTGTCTGTGAATTTAGATGACTAACTGTTTTTTATTTTTATATTAAATCCCTGAATATTCAGTGTTTAGTTTGAATTTTAAAAAACGGACAGAAAATTAGTTTTTTTTAAAAAAGCAATAAAATGGTTTTTGCAGCGCAAACATTTAACCGTTTCTAATTTTTTCCCCTTTACTTGGAAGTACGGTGGTGAATGCATAATCATCAGCTCATTTGCGTTTTCTTCCCATTTTTCTCTTCGCTTTATATTATGAGAAGCATTTCCTGCGCTGTGCCTGTCAAAATAGGATCTCGGTTTAAAGAAACTACTATACTCTGGGATGCATGGAGACATAAGATGTGTGGAAATCCAAATAAGCTGATACTTTTAAAAAAAAAAAATAAGGATACATTTGGGTGAAAAATATGAGCCTTTGGAGTCTAAAATGCAAGTGTGAGACTGTATCTCTGTATGTATGTGTGTGTGTGTGTGTGTTACATTGCCTTTCCACAGCAGAGCGTGCAATCCTCTCTACTGCAGAGCGTGTGTGTGTGTGTGTGTGTGTGTGTGTGTGTGTGTGTGTGTGTGCATGCTCAAGTGTGTGTATATACATCATAAGTAAAGAGGCTGGTTAACAAGGCATTAGGTCCTACTGTGCTTTCTGTCACTTTGAGTCTTATTAGAGGCTGTTGTAGCTCTGCTCAACTAAATCGATACACAATAGCTGTTGCCTAACATATGCATGCACACACAAGCACACACACACACACACACACACACACACACACAAACACACACACATTAACGCTGCCAGAGAAATTGCCCAGTCAGCGACAACGTCCAATCAAGAGCTGTTTAAGAAGATTGAGAGAGCTGTTTAGAAGACTTGTGTGTGTGTGTGTGTGTGTGTGCGTGCTGTTATGGAGAACAAGAAAAGCATTTAAAGAGGTGTTGCTCCTGTTAACGGATGGTGCTGCTTGAATTCACATGCTGCTAATTCATCAATAACCTTTTAGTGTGGCTGCCAATACGTGCATGTGCATGTAAGTGTGTGTGTATGTGTGTTTTGGATGTTCAATAGCTTCAAACTAGGGTCCATGTATTTTGCATAGTGTGCATTAGTGCGTGTATATATATATTAGAGCTGTGCATTGGCAAGAATCTGGCGATATATATCAATCAATATATCACGATTAATTGTGACACAGTAAGCAAGACGATATATTGCAGTTTTGAAAATCTTATTTTAGGAAAACTGTGGTATAAAGAACACAACACCATATACATCAAATCTGAGTAAAAAAAGTTAACTTTTTATGCAATCAGAACAGTGGGATCTGCATTTGCATTTATCACAGTCCCTGTAATATCCAGCATCATAGCACTACTTAGAGAGGGCACCTACACCAAGAGGGTGCATCTCTTTGCAAATTAAATAAAGTATTGACTGAGTTCATCGTTGCATGTAAACTATTGGAAAAATGTGATAGTTTTTGAGAATCAAAACAGAATCACAAAACGTAACTTGATACTCAATATTTACGATATTTTCTCACACCCCTAATATATATATATATGAAAAATACACTTAAAGATTTCTTAAAATATATGTAATTTACAAGCATAATTTTGTCCCAAAACTTGTTAAAGCTTTTGAACAAACACTGGATATCTCAAACAAAAATTTCCAGTTTATTAGCTACATTTTGGTCTTAGTCAACAAAGATTTCTTTAGTCGATTAGTCGTTTTTTATGCTTTTTTCATGCTGAATGACTTGTTTCCAAGAAATGTATCTTTTGTTTACACAGGTAGATTTAAAGTGGTGCTTTTGTAGGATTCTTTGTGGACAAATCAACTAATCGATTAGTCGATGAAATTGTATGAGTGTTAGTCAACTTGGTGGAGGACATCTCTAGTTTTTATTGAAACGGTTTTAGAGGTGTTTATTCAACTGTATGATCATTTTGGAGGCTGCAGTTTGTGGCGCCGTTGAACTGTATTGCATCATACCGACAGGTGTTTCTATTATTTTGTCTACTCCCATTTTTATCAATGAGGGTAGTGCAGATAACAGAAACACCTCTCTGGGTGTATTTTATACAATACTTGCAGTAATTATGAAACAGGTAATGTGTAAAAAGCTGAGACCGGCTGACAGGTAGCGTTCGTGTGGCGGCGGTGCAGAGGGCAATTAAAAATGCATACTCTGCTATTTATGGAGCGGAAATTTCACTGTTATGCGAGGGCGGACCACATGGTACTTTATAACCCGTCCCACCATAATATCCCTGTGTGTGTGTGTGTGTTTGTGTGTGTTTGTGTGTGTGTGTGTGTGTGTGTGTGTGTGTGTGTGTGTGTGTGTGTGAGAGAGAGAGGTTGAATGTGTGTGTGGCAGTGCAGCAGGGTGTGTGTGTGTATGTGTGTGTGTATGTGTGTGTGTGTGTGTGTGTGTGTGTGTGTGTGTGTGTGTGTGTGTGTGTGTGTGTGTGTGTGTGTGTGTCTGCATATGTGTGCGTGCGATGAGCATTTGACTGCTAAAGACCTGAAAAGCCATGAATCAATACTGCTAATGAGAGTCTTAGAGCTGAGAGAGGAGGGATAGAAAACCTCTCACCCTGTTCTTTCAATTTGTCTTTCCCTCCTCCTTTCCCACCTTCTTCCCTCCCTTCTTTCCCTCCTCCTCCTCCTCTCTGTGTCTCTCAGTCCATATGTTTCTTTGCTCTCGTTCCACCTCCCATTTGTGGTTTGCACCATTTTGTTGCTCACTCCTCCCCTCTCTCCGTTCCCTCCATTTCTTAGACCCACAAGTAGGCGTCAGGTGGTGGTAAACCGTACCGCCATCTCCTCCTCTCAAATGCACTTTGCTCCGCTCCTCCACTCTGACAAATTGAATATTCCCTCTAAACACTTTTTTCCAGGAGCGGAGGCATCTCATGTTCTGCTTCCACGGATCCACAAACTTAACGTCAGGCCCCCCTAGACTCTCAAACAGCCTGTTTTCTGCACAGATGTATCCTGCAGCGAAAAATGGTCATGCCTTAAAGGACCTTAGCGGAGTGGGTTTGCGAGGTTTAGCTCCTTGTCTACAAATCATGCGGACTTAAACATTTCGCAGCCTATTTTCAAACGCAGGTTGTACTCATTATTTTTTTTTGCTTTTCCAACAATTTCAGACAGCCATTATTTTCCATTCTTTTCTGTGCACCACAAAGAATTAATTAACTTGCTTATGTGTTGTAATCCATCATAGTGAACGCCAAGTCTGCATGGTAATACAATTCTTAAGCACAGACTGAGATGCAAAGTCTGCGCTGCATTGCGCCATGTTGGAAGAAGTGTTTACGGGGCCATTTCACCAAATTTGCAACATGCAAGCTGCGATTTGCAATGTAATGAAATGATTTCATACTTGCAACACGTGCACAAGCATGCCAGAGCCCTGTAGTTCTCACAAATGCATTATCTGCCATTTGCGAGTCACAGTCATTTGTGAACTGTGATGCTGCCACTATTTGTGATCAGTGTGTTTCATAAAACAGGCCCCAGATGCATTACTGTATAAGAGTGCCCCCAAGATCTACGATAATTAACATTGGGGCAGCTGTGGCTCAGAGGTAGAGTGGGTCATCCACCAATCGGAAGGTCGGCGGATCGATCTCCAGCTCCTCCAGCCTGCATGTCGAAGTATCCTTGGGCAAGAATTCCAAATTGCTCCCAAAGGCTGTGCCATCGGTGTGTGAATGAGTGTTTAGATTAGATCCTGATGGGCAAGCACTGGATCCTGCATTTCCCACGATGCAACTTGATAGCGTCTTTCGTTAGACTCTTCTTGCCTGGTAAACACTTACGTCTTTAAAACTCAGCCCTTATTTAAAACAAGCTTTCTGTCAAAACATTGTAGTCTCCAATACCAAACAGCGATTTTCTTGACTTGACAAAGCTCTGATTATCAGAGCCACAGAAGACATTATACAACTGTCTGCACAGGGTGTGTAGTAGTTAGGGCCGCATCTAATGATTAGTTTCATCATCGATTAATCTGCTGATTATTTTCTAGATTAATCGATTAATCGCTTGGTCTATAAAATGTAAAACGAAAATAGGGAAAAATGTCCTTCCCAGTTTCTCAAAGTCCAAGGTGGTGTCTTTAAATGTCTTGTTTTGTTAGTCCAAAACCGAAAGATATTCAGATTAATATTATATAAATGATATATGTATTTATACATATTATATATGTATATATATAACAGAGACAAGCAGGAAATCTCCATATTTTAGAGGCTGAAAACAAAATTAAAGATTAATCAATTAGCGAAATAGTTGGCAATTATTTTTCTGTCGATCGACCAATCGATGAGTCAACTAATCAGCTCTACAGCTCTAGCTGTAAATTGACTTTAACATGCAAAATTGATGAGCTGTCACTCAATTGTAGTGGAGTAAAAAGTACAATATATATCTCTGAAATGGAGTTGAGAAGAAGTAAGTACAAAATACCTCAAAATTTGACTTAAATACTTGAGTAAATGAACTTAATTACTTTCCACCAACGCAGTAGAGCCATAATGTAACTGTGACCAAAAAATTATGCAGACTTTATGTTTAATCTCACAGATATTTATGGAAATGTATAGAAACGAATGGATGCCTGGAACGTTTAAAAAGAAGGTTAGCAAAATGGTTACATGTGATGTAAAGTGATTTAAATTGCAGTAAATGGGCTAAAACATGTGCAACATCTGCCATGATCCTTTAAGAAAAAACACCACCCACCTAATAAAGAAGTAACAGTTGAAGTAAGAGTTTCTGATTAACACAGTCAGATGAGAAGGGAGGCGGGGGTGCATGGAGGAATGAATGTTTAGAGAACCGGGTTGCACAGAGGTGAGGTGCGTTTGATAAATGGCTGACTGGGCACAGCATCGTTTAGAGTTATTAATAAAACACAGACGCTGTATCGATCCATGACACAGGCGGGGCTCAGCGCCGGCAGATATGCTCTCACTGATATAGATTTACATATGGCCCCTGTTCTCCCGTATGGATTTAGTGGCAAAGCTCAGTTGTTTCTACGGCTTTGACTGATTAGGCCTGTCCAACCTGCTGAAGTTAGGAGCAGAGATAGAAATGAATAAGAGAGGATGAGAGAAAGATGGATTTACTGTATGTGAAGTGAAGGAGGGAGAGGGCAGAAGGGAGATGCCCCCCCACTCCCACATCAACCCTGTACTTGTGGAGAGCTAAGCGGACCGGACAGGTGTCAGCGTGCACGGTGAAGTCTCCCTCCCGGTGAAGCTATCAAGGGGTAGAGCTGTCGGCATTCAGTTAAAACTCCTAATCATTTCCTCTGACTCCCGCAACTTACAGCCCGTCGTCGCTATTCATCATCCTCCGCGAGACGTCTCAGAAAGAAGTTCTTAATTCACTGTGATTATGACACTGTTTGCATATAAATTACTGGTAACGATTAGGGCTGTAATTATGAGGGAGGAGAAACCGAGACGCGGGGGTTTACTTTTTGTTTGTTTTTTTCCGTCTTTGTCTTGAGGAAGAGGAAGAAGAAGATCCCACGGCTTAAAGTTCCCCGCGACTTTCACACCAACATAAGCACATGCGCACATGCGCGGCCCATCTTCTTTCCCCCCGTGAAGGCACGTGCAGGGGTCCAGGGATCACCCAGAATGCTTTGCCCTGCATTGTTGAGCTGTTCCTTTCAGTGCATTAGAGGGGGGTGAGAGGCTGTTCTTTGCCAAAAGATGGGTCAGGCCCTTTCACTGCCAGCATCCTTCTTTCACCCAGGCCTCTGTCTCCCAGGGCAACTCTCTTTCTTGTCCCCCCGCATGTGTGTGTATATCTCTGAATATGTGTGTGCGCGCGTACATATGTGTGTGTGTGTGTGTGTGTGAGGAAGAGTGCAAGTGAAAGAGGAACATGAAAGGGAAAAGCAGGCTCGGTGACTCGCTGCCAAACCTTCTCCAATTTCCTCTCCACGGCTAATCTGATTGGCTCCTCTGATGCTCCGACGGTGAAAGGAGAGCAGGATTGGAGGATGCCGGCAGGAATTGAGCAGGCAGTGGGCCGGACTTGGCCGGGAATGTTTGGGATGAGGCAGGAATTTGGGCAGATTTCCCCCTATAGGACTCTTTCGGGGAATCATTATGTGTACGTTGATGCGTCTGTATAGTAGAGCATCCCTTCAAGTGCCTAATTTGTGTTTCGTTTGCAGTTTCACATGAGTTGGATGGAAGGGAAGAAGAGGAAGCTTTTGATTTGGGGGGGAATAAAAGGCAGAGAGGCCAGGGGAGAGAATGAGAAAACTCTATCTCTGTTCACCCGATTTAGGATTACCAAGAAAAGCAGGGGGGGCTGTCGGAAACGGGGGGGAGGTGGAGGGCGAGAAAGAGAGAAACACAGGGAATTAGAGATGTAGAGAGAAACAATGAGGCCCGAGTGAATCAGACTGAGCAAACCAAATCAAGGGGAAAGTTGGGAATCTGAATCAGGCTAATCAGCAGGTCGGTTTACAAGAAAGTGACCAGATGAACTCTTTCCTACTTTGGCCATCCATACTCAAAGTGTAACTCACTCGATGTTCACCAAATGGCAACACGACTAAAGGCTTTGCACCCCAAGTCCGTATTTGTCGTCTAAAATATTTAAAAATGAATGCGACCTCACGTTGTGTCGGTCACGTTTACACAAGTTTTCGGAACGATTTTACGCGTTTTTTCACATCCGTCAAAAGCCAAAAGAGGATTGTTTGACCACTCAGAGCCACCGTCCGTGCAAACGTCATCATCCAATATGGCATCTGAGAAACATTCACTTCGTCTCCCAGCACACTCCCAGCGCTATCCCTTGCACCCACGTAATTAATTCAGTTTTGTCTCGTATTGCATAAGTGTGCAAGGTTTCTGTACGCAACAATTTTTATCGGATGCCGGATTTAAAAAAACAAAAAACGTATATGAAAAATATGTACATGGTGTGCAAAGGCCTTAAGTCTAGAGCCATGCTAGTGGCTCTGTCAGGTCGTACTTAGGCTCTGCGGTGCTTTGAGCTAAATGCTAATGTTAGCATGCTCACAATGTTAACAGTTTAGCAGGTATGATATGTACCCTAACATTCCTAGTTTAGTATGTTAGCGTGCTATTTGCTAATTAGCACTAAACACACAGTAAACCATGGTATTTGACAAATAAAATTTGGCTTGATGGTCGCTTTAGATGGAAAGTTAAGGGATCACCAAAGTTATTGCAACTCATCCTGAGGGGAATATTAATGTCTGTGCCTAATTTTATGAGAATGCATCCAAAAATTGTCAATACATTTCACTGAAAACCACAGATGTGAACTTCATTGTGTTGCTAGAGGAAAACTCAGGGAGTCACCAAAGTCAATAGGATTCATCATGTGGGGAGCATGGATGTCTGTGCAAAGTTTCTTGCCAGCACATCTATTATATATGGAGACATGTTACTGTATTTGACTGGACCAAAGTGGTGGACCCACCGACAGAACGACATTGCCATCCCCAGAGCCGCGGTGCTGGCATTGCTAAAACGTATATGGATATGTAATATGAGGACGGCCAAATATTACAACCTAAATGTCATCTCATCCCAAAATCCTTGTCGTTAGTGCGCTGCTCAAACAGCCTCCGCTCCTCTGGGGAGGCTTTCCACAAGATTTTGGAACTTGGCTGCAGGGATTTGCTCCCATTCAGCCACAAGAGCATTAGTGAGGATGAGCAATGATGTTGAGAAATGAGGCCCGGCTTTTCAGTCGGCGTTCCAGTTTATCGGAAAGGTGTTTAATGGGGCTGATGGCAGGCCAGTCAAGCTCTTCCACGCCAAACTTGGAAAGCCATTTCTTATGGACCTGGCTTTGTGCATTGGGAACAGTGACGACATTTACATGCACACTAATATTTCACTATTGGAGAGGCTGGAAGTGCTATGGAGCATTTTCCGATTAAGACATGTGGGAAATGCCGATATTATTCAGGTTATAGGAGCATTATTTGAACATGTATACAGCACATTGGGAATATGCATCTCAATTGGGGATTTTACAGCATTTTGCATTATGAAAGACTTTGATATCAACAGGTTTTTGGACATGCGCAAATATCCCAAAGCCGACCTTTTCAAGAAGGTGGTTGAAGGAATGAAAGAGGGAGGCTGTGTTTGCACGGTCGAACAAGTCCATATTAACAGCTGCATGTAAACCGAAATATTAATTTTCATTAGCCATGAAAACATCTTAGTAGGAAGAATAGTGTCTTTTTTTAAATAAGGGAAAAAACTGGAATATTATGTGCATGTAAACATAGTCGTTGTCATGTTGAAACAGGAAAGGGCCTTCCCCAAACTGTTGCAACGAAGTCCGAAGCACACTGTTGTCTAAGATATTGTTGCATGTTGTACCAATAAGATTTCCCTTAATTGGAACTAAGGCGGCTCACAGTACACAAGGTCCGTCCACTTACTTTTGCCCACACAGTGTAAGTTGCTTTAAATAGAAGCTTCCCGTTCGTTATACATTAGGAATTTACCTTGGCGAGCTGGTGTACATGAATAATTACAGCAAAGTAAACAGTCATTAACTCTGACACTCTGCGCTACACAGAATAAGCAACAAGACATTTTACCAAGCAAACAGTCCAAATCCAAACAGCGATACAATGCAAGACACGGATAAACTGACTGGGAGGGGGGGGGGGATAAAGGTGAGAAAAAAAAGGAGAGAGAGGATAAAGGAAAAAAGGAGGTGAGAAGCTAATGAATAAATAAAAGAGACACGCTCGCCAATTCGGCGGAAGAAAGGAGCGAGGATTAGGAGGTGTACAGATGCGGAAAAAGAGAGTGGGAGAGAAAGAGAGGGATGGAGAGAGGAGTGGGGGGAAGGAAATGAGAGAAACAAAGACCTCACAGTGTTAGGAGTGCTGCTGGGCATCCTCAGAGGAAAACAGAGCAGACTCCTTTGTAGTTGGGAGAGGAAGCTCCAGGTCTTCATGGATGTGTGCATTAGCTGGTCCTTGAATTAGAGGCTCCCAGAGGTCCCTCTCTCTCTATCTCTCTCTCTCTCTCTCTCTCTCTCTCTCTCTCTCTCTCTCTCTCTCTCTCTCTCTCTCTCTCTCTCTCTCTCTCTCTTTATCCCGTGTCTATCACTTTCTCCATCTTTCCAGCTCTCTAAAGCTGTCTATTTCCATCAGTTTATCTCTCTGGCTCTTCACCTTTCTCTATATCTGTCTATCTTCACCTCTTTCACTCTCTCAATTTCTCTTTCTCAATCTCCCACACAAACTTTATCTCTAACACACAGCAGAAATACCAAAATAGAAACATTTGCGCTCACACAGCAGTGCAAAAGTTACACAAGCATATGTGCACTACACTCTCTCACACACACACACACACAC
This sequence comes from Sebastolobus alascanus, assembly GCA_916701645.2. Lineage (NCBI taxonomy): Eukaryota > Metazoa > Chordata > Actinopteri > Perciformes > Sebastidae > Sebastolobus > Sebastolobus alascanus. The sequence continues at coordinate 3,355,718 of CAKAOJ020000060.1, forward strand.
ACACACACACGCATAGAAACACAACGGAGTGTTTTTCTCTCTCAGGCTTTCTCTCACACTCAAACAGGCTTTCCAAACCTGGCTTCCTTAGCGGGTTCCCAGGTGCAGAACTCAGCATCAAAACAAACTCCCTCTTCTTTTTCTTCTTCTTCTTTTCTCGTTATTTCTTCCTCTTTCTTTGTCTGGGAGAAGCTGAAACTAAAAGTCCACAAACTGAAATTGACAAATTACCCTCAGCGTGCCGTTCTCTGCTCTGCCATTTTCTCCTTTTTCTTCTCTTTCTCAGTTCTTCATCTTCCACCCTCTCGATCTTTTCCCACCTTTTCTCCCTTTTCGAATGAAAACCAAGCTTTGCTTTATTAAAAATCGTCTCTTGTGGGCCTTTCATTTAGGTGGGAGAAGCTTCTGAAAACGGTACTTTTAAGACTCTTTGTTTAAGGAGACCTACTTTTTTGGCGTTTAGATTTTATTTTTCTCAAATATACTCCATAAGTATGACAAAAAAAGTCCAATATTTTTCTAGCTTTACTGTGACAGGTTTTATAGCCAAGCACAGTGGTTTTCATTGATCGCATTTCTGTATTTTTTCGCAGTGGTCACCGTTCAAACGCACATTAGTACGCAAATGTATCACCGTTTAGAACGCCTTGACCTTAAAGGCATAGTTTGATATTTTTGGAAATATACTTATTAGCTTTCTTGCCAACAGGGTTTTTCCTGGCTCAAAATGAGGCGGAGGTGGTATCATCCTGACCTCGGACCCTCTAGGGGGGTCCGGGGGCAAGATTATTTTGTACATCTTAAAGTTAAATGCATCAATCTGATGCACTTTGAGAGCAAAATGAAGAGACTAGATCTATGAAGAGTCTAGAGGCTAGATCTTGTGCTTTTGTAAACAATTCTGTGCTCTAGCAGTGGTGGAATGTAACTAAGTACATTTAGGCTAGTACTGTACTTACTGTACAATTTTGAGGCAGCCTACTTGTGCTTTATTTGAGTATTTCCATTTTATGTAACTTTATGGCCCACTTCTACTCCACTAGGCTACATCTCAGAGAGAAATATTGTACTTTTAACTTCAATTATTTATTTGACAATATTAGCTACTGCTAGCTACTTACAGATTCAGATTCTTAATACAAAATATAAATCAACTAATAAATTATTAAGTATATAGAGCAGTTATTAAATGAGCACCACCTTTACCAGCTGCATTATTAAAGTGATGAACACATTAGTGCATCACAATAAAATGATATACCTTAAAATATATTATTCTGAAATGGGCCATTCTGCAAAATGAGTACTTTTACTTTTGCTAGGCTACTTTAAGTATATTTTGATGCTAATACTTTTGTAACATTTTGAATGTTTGAATGAACATTTTGTATGCGACGATTTTCGAAAAACAATCGACTAATTCCCAGTGATTTTCGAATCGTATTTTTGCTTGGAATGCACATCCCTAGATGGCGGCGGCCAAAATTCTGATCTCGAGGCTTCGAAACCGCAGTCCACAAACCAATGGGTGACGTCACGGTGACTACGTCCGCTTCTTATATACTGTATAGTCTATACACAAACATGTTCTTGAATGTTTGTGTAAAGCACTTTGAATTGCCCTGTTGCTGAAATGTGCTATACAAATAAAGCTGCCTTGCCTTGCCTATAGTCTACTAGCACCTCTACAGCTGGCTAATTAACACATAATATATCTTGTTTGTCTAGTGCATACTTAAACAGAAATGTAAAAACGTCAATGTGCTGCTTCAGTTCAGTCTTGGAGTCTTTATATGTTCAGTTTGTTTCTTGCTTGAACTGCGTCACTGTGTTCAATACAAAACTGCTGTAGGCTATTTGAGTACTTTTCATAGCTTAGCAACCACCACACTGGAACAGAGTTGTTGCACTGTGGTTTTCGTGGTCTTTTAGAAAGCTTTTAACAAGCGAGTGACATACCAACCGTACAGTATATCAAGGCTGAGCTGACAATGGTAATTTTAGTCACCGGTGAGGTGAGGTGAGCTCTGATGCTAAAAGCCACGGATGTCATTAATGACGCTGATGATTCGGTTCAGCTTGAGAATTTGGTGCTGCAGCTTCGTTCGATGCTGTACTGAACACCTCTGTGAGAAATAAAGGATATCAGTTACATTTTATAGATAATGGCATTTAATTTAGTGACCTTAACTTACGTTATACACCTTTTAAGATCGGTGGTCTCCAGCGTGTTTTCAGTGCTGTAACAGTAATGCGTAATATTAACCTTTTTCACCTGAGCGTGGTTCTTTTATCACGTTATGCCACGAGCGAATGACCAGTCCCTGCTCATTTTCCAACCGTAGACTTATGCATTTCTATTCGCCGTGCATCTTCTGTAAAGCCTGCAGACGGGTAACACTGAGATGGTGGATATTTGAGATACTTGTTCTGGGAGAAAATGTTCCACCAGTCAGCGCTGTGTGTATTTTTCTCAGGACAGCTGGCATATTGAATGGAAGCCTCTGCACAAATCTCCCCCTCAACCCTCACACGCCTCCTCTCGCTTTCCCCTTTCGCTCCTTTTCGGCTGTTCACCCCCCCCTCCCCCCCCCACCTCCCCTACCATTCAACAGTTGGCACAGAGTCAAGAAGCAAGAAGAGATGGGGGAGAGTGGGACGGCGAGGGATGGGGGGGGGGAGCTGGTGGAGGGAATTGAGAGAAAGAAAGCGTATCGGTTGCACCTACAGAGAGCGCTCCGGGGCAGCGGGCAGAAATAGGGTTGTTAGTGAGAGGTTACAGTTGGAAAGTGTGCAGAAGCCACTGAGCTGGAACAGCAGACGATAAGGGCACGCTCGTTCTGATGAAGAGCTCCCTGTTGAGTTATCAGTCGATGAGGGTTCAGGTTTTGGGGTTTTGTTTTTGTGCGCGCGTTGTGTGTGCACGTGTTTTTTGTGTTTTCGGCGTGCAGGCGGGCTCAGCTGTGGATCCGGTGTGCTCGTGTTCCAGTTTGCTCACGCGCTCCGCACTCCTGCGTGTTTGCTTGCGTGTATTTGTGCCCGTGTTTAAAGTCTCCCCAAAGTCCACGAGTGCCTCTCGAAAGTCTCCCCGCGCGCGCGTGCGATTGTCAAAACGTCTCGGTGCGTGTCTGTCAAACGTCTCCGCGTGTGCGAGCGAGCGTGTGTGGCCTCCTCCACATCTGTTTATCACATCGTATCAGTCCCAGCAGTAAGGGCATGTCTTCAGCGAGTCCCAGTCTGCCCATATGTCTGCCGTGATCCGTGAATAACTCTGCCTGCCAGTCTCAGACAGGGCCGGCCCTTCTGCTCCACACTGCGCTGCTCTCCGACACACAAACACACACACACACACGCTCTTTAACACACACACACACACACAGAGATGCTAATGCTTACCCTCTCTTATTTATGCACACAGGTATTCTCGTATCCTCTGATGCATGCACTCATCCACCACCCACACGAGTATAGACACAGACATGTGCAGGCACAAATTCTGCTCAGGTAGATAATTGAGGCAGGAACACAAGCGTACACTCACAAAGGCACACACCTACTACACACACCTGCACACACACACACACACACACAAAAAAAATCCAATTGCTCACAGATGGGTAATTGATGCAGGAACTCAGGCAAAATATACACATAAAAGCCTCACACACACACACGGCAGCCCCTCGGCATCACTCTCATTTCCTCCAGGTTAGAGGACACTGAGGTTTTTGACATTGAACACAACAGAGGGAAGCAGTTTATAAGCTTCAATAAAGTCAGATAATAAGGGGTAAGGTAAATAAGGGTAAGGTTAATAAGCTCTGGGCGAGGAGCTGCGATGGAACACAGAGCTGGAAAAAGCGTAGAGACCCAGGTTCAGACAGATCAAAGTCTTACATCAAGATTACTCCTCTTGGAAAATAAACCACAACAAATTGGCGGCAGCCGAGGACTTCTCTCTGATTCTAACTACGATAGCATCAATTAGCACTTCAAAGCGGCGCAAGGGTTTTCTCCAGCTATCTTTAGATGCCAGTAGGCGTCTTTCTGCCTTTCTGTCAATAACACTCAAAGTTGCCGTAGAGGGAGAAAAGAGAGGGGGAGTTTGTTGGAGAGTCAGCGGAGAGATGTTTCGCAAATGTTTCCAGTGGAATCCGTAGAGGTCAGAATCACCTTCGTAATTGGCATCATTACAAAGATGAACGGAGAGTCACGCGTATAAAAATACCAAGACAGACAAGGCGGAAAAAGACAACCGAAAAAGTTGGCAGAATAAATTGGTGCAAGGATGAATTTGTGTGCGTGGGACTGTGTTGTTTTTCTGTTCCCGGCACCATTGTCAGGAGAAACTTATAATGATGTGCATGAATTCATCAAGGATTTTTACACCACTTCTCTCACAGCATTGTGGAGTTTTCGAATAAGAAAAATCATCATCAAACAGCACCGTAAATTATCTCAGTCATCAGCGGCGTCGCATTTAACTCCAGACTGGAGCCGCGCGCTCAGGATTGCGGCGTCCCGTGCGGTGGGAGGGCAGCGTGACCCTAATATTTCGACCTAGACGGTCTGATTGCCGCTGATTGAGATGAGATTGCAATAAAGCAGCGCTCGCTATGGAAGCCTTATGATTTTTCCTCCTGCGCTTTGTCAGCTGTGCAGATTGAGTCCGCTGTTCATTATCATGGAGAGGCTGTCGACTGTTTGGGGGAATCCAGGGGGAGGCTGGAGGGAGGAGACAAGGAGAGGGGAGGAAGAGGAGGGAAGGAGGAGGGTAAATCAAAGCGAAGTTTGGTAAACTTTCCTGAAGGTCGTCCGAGAGCGTGGCTGGGACGGGCCCGGGGGAGGGCCAATCAAAGACGGCTTTGTCAACCAATCAAACGGCAGGCACCGTATCATCTTCAATCGACAAAACGCGCCTGCGGAATAAAAGAAAGGAAATGCGAGTGAGCGCGCTTTCGCTTTCTCAGAAGGTGGGTACAGAGAGATCCTAACCTTTATCTGTGTACTTTATCAGCGACTTGAGCGACTTTGACCTCCACAGCTATTAACAGGCATTTCTGACACACACACACACGATGCAACACACATACAAATGCACTCTGTCCCCGTCTTTGTTTTTCTCTTCACAAGCACACATAGTAGGAAATTTAACGCTCCTCCTCACACACATGTACGCACACACACACTGCTCGGTGCTATGGGGCTGTTTACATAAGGCCTTGCCCTGGGAAAGCACTGTCATGCTGCCAATGCTGCCAGCAGCGAAAGAGCGAGTGAAAGAGATGGAGAGTGCGGAGGGGGGGGGGAGATGGCGGGTGATGGAAGATAGAGCTTTGCCAGTCTGATGTGCTCACCGCCTGGGGGACCAGCGGTCACTCAGAATGAGGGATGAGGATGGACGGGAAGGAGGGATGCAGAAAAGGAATGCGAGATGAAAGGAGAAGTGTAGTCGAAGGAAATCTAAGCAAGAGAAGGACGGATTTGGATGGATGAGGAGATACACGAGGAGGAGGAGGAGGAGGGGGGGGGGGCGGAGATGGATTTAAGCGGAGTGAAGCAGGCCAAACTAAGCAGGGCAGAAGAATGGACCGACAAGCAGAGAACAAAGGAGGTTAGGGAGAGATTGGCAGGAGGGGAGGACGGAGAGACAGCAAAAGACAGGAGAAAAAGATGGAGATGGGGTACGGGGAGGGGAGGAGGAATCCCAGAGTCCCCTCGGTTTGATGCCGCTTCTCTTTGAGGCTCTTAATCTATATGAACAAACGCATCGGCTACATGTTCACACACACACTCTTCGAACCTTCATGTCCGCACTTCAGGCTTAAAAAAAGTTTATTTATTTAGCCGGTAGGGGGGTTGGACCGGTCTGGTGGGAGGAAGGGGGGAAGATGTACCCAAGGTCAAAACCACTTAAGTGTGTCCCTCTTTCTTCTTATGTAACCCCTCTCTCTCTCTCTCTCTCTCTCTCTCTCTCTCTCTCTCTCTCTCTCTCTCTCTCTCTCTCTCTCTCTCTCTCTCTCTCTCTCTCTCTCTCTCTCTCTCTCTCTCTCTTTCTCTCTCTCTCTCTCTCTCTCCCTGTATCTGAGCTGCATACTAAGACACACACACTCAAGCACACACACACACACACACACACACACACACGGAGGCATACTAAAGCAGGCGGGAGTGTATCGATTTAGCATGGTGTGCAGATTCCCACCACTGCCCCTATACGCAGATTAAAGGGAGAGGAGAGGAACACACACACACACACACACACACACACACACACACACTCTTGCACCCTCATACACACACCTGCACACACACACACACACTCGGCGAGGCAGCTTTTGCTCTCCAAGCTTTTTTTCCTTTATCAGTGCAAGTGGGGTATAGTCATTATGCATATTCATTTTACGCATATTTGTAATTAGTTCTCAGGCGTTAAGTGGTTGTGACAGTATTTTCTAAACATGCGAGTTTCGAGGTGCCGCTTTTTTTGATTTAATTTAACAGCGGAGTGTGTGTGCGTGTAGGTGTGTGTGTGTGTGTGTTTGTGTGCAGGCGAGCACGTGTGTTTGCATAATGATCATTCCCCACTATGCCGCGGCTTCTTGGGGCTCTCAGCGTGCCAGCTGTTATCCCCCGCTGAGCTAACACACACACACACACACACACACACACACACACACACACACACACACACACACACATACATGCTGCACCTACACACTCACATGTCACACCCTCTCTGTTTCGACATCATCAGTCAGCAGTGCGCTTCTGTGTCTTCCCGCAGTCACGTCTCGGAGTGCTGTGTGTGTGTGTGTGTGTGTGTGTGTGTGTGTGTGTGTGTGTGTGGTGACAGAGTGTGTGATCTCTGTTCGCTCTCCTCTGATACACTCAGTTCCCTTGACACACCATTAGTGGCCCGCCGGACCCTCCGAGATACTCCGACTGCACACCCAAAAGGAGCTCTTATACTGGCGTGCACCGAAGAGATGCGGCACGCTCTGCTCCATTAAAAGCATTTAAACTTATTTTTGTGAGCTTGACAGCTTTCTTTTTTTTATTATTCCTAGGTTTCTGCACGCAGTCTTCCACACAGAATTTGGGTTGATTCCCGCTCTCGCTGTGCGTTTTAAAAGCATAGCAATCGTGGATTCCTCTAAACTGTGTGCATTTTCACATCAAGAGATGTCGGTGTTTAATTGAGTATGAGAGCAATATATGAGGTTTTACAGCGAGCGTCCTTGTTGCGGGTCTCCCTCTAGCCAAAACATGGCCGAGAAAATACATTTTTTGACTTGATTCGATTGATTTTTTGGCAGATACCTCGATTTGGCTCCGGTTATTGAAGTTTTTTTCATTCCTCTGCAATTTAATGTTGAACGTTTTAGGGCACTTTCACGAGCCATAGTCCGTTTGGTTAGTCCGAATCAGAGTGAAATTTATAGTTTTGGTTCGTTTTCTATTTAGTCTTGTTCGGTTTCACAGTGCACAAATTAAAGTGGACCAAATAAAAAAGATAATTTGCCATTTTGCAATTTATCTTTTTCGTCTCGAGAGCTGCCACTTCTATGCAGGGAATCGCGGACTTTGAAATATTGCTGTCGAAGTGTTTTCACTTTGACTCGTCACTGATCTACTGTGCGAACGAATCCCTTCTCATCCAGTTTGTCTCGAATTACTTTATAAACGTCACTATTTTTGCAGACTTTATTTAGCATATTCTGTATGTTCCCTATTCCCAGGGCTACTGTAGAAACATGGATTCTGTGAAGAGGACCCGCTCCCTATGTAGATATAAACGGCTCATTCTAAGGGAACGAATACACAACGATTCTTATTTTCAGGTGATTAGACACTAAAGACAACATACTTATTAATATTACATCCTATTTCTGCCAATAGACCCCCCTAATTGTTACACACTGATCCTTTAAAAACATGTTTCAGGTGATTGACAGTTAGAAGAGGACTTACATGATACAGCACAATGAACTAACAGTACAACAGCAAATTTGACAAAACTAATTTAGGGCTTTACTGTGGTGGATTATCCAGCTCAGGCAATTTTCACGTCCGTGGAAGTTGTTTTTCATGCTGTACGAGGATGAGTGGCATGCAAACGGCTTTTTCGTGAGGTGAGAAAAGGAGCTCCAACGTTGTTGACAGATTGTGTGCAGACTGAACAAGAGAGACAACCCTGCCCTTTGGCAGAAACTCCAATTTCAATACGTATATTATATGATCATTAGATGACGAATGATGATGATAGATCAGTGGTTAAGCATACAACAAAGAGTGTGCACCATCGCGTTCTATAGATTTGAAGTTCACTCAAACTGTAATAAGCACCTGTCGCTGTCTTTGTCTAATCACTGCACATTTAAGACTACATTTTCTCATAAAACTGAACTGAAAAAAATCTCCAATACGTGTCCGAACTTGTTACTAAGCAGTCGGTTGAAAGTCGTCTTTTTATTTCACAAGTGAAATTTAAAAAAAACACCAACATCAGTTAACAAATGCTATGGTTACATTTGCATTTTTGATGAGAGTTTAACATCTAATTATGCAGAGACAGGTCAGTAGAGATACTTTCTCTACTGACCTGCCTCTGCATAATTAGATGTTTTTGTGTCTTCTGGCATTGTGATTTGAAATCACAGTAATCTGGACGCAATAATGCACAAACAAGCGGCGCAAAGTGTTGGATTAAAGGAGCAGGAAAATAGCAACGCTGGCACAGATTTAAATAAATACTGTACATCCACAAGAGACGCGCGGAAGACATTTTTAGGTCAAACGTGATCTCACAAGGATCCAGACTTTAAAAGACTGATCTCAGATACGCATCAAAATAACAAGTGTAACCAATAACAGCCATCTGACAAAGCCTTCGCTCTGGCAAAAAAAAAAATGTTTGGTTGTCACTTTTGTCAGGTTGACAAATGGCTGCAATTGTGGTGGCTCTTTCACACAGATAGCGTGAGGCTGGTGAGACCATTTGGATTGTTACAACCAGTACAAATGATAAGAGCTCAGCTCAGTCACTTGTTAGATTAACTGCAGGTAATGGTTGCAGTGAGGCAGCTGCACTTTAAGCTGGGAATAGGTGCTGTTTAGTATGCTGTCCTACTTCGCGTCTTTCCTTTGTAGTTTTCTTTTATATGGTGCTCTTAGGCGTTGGAGTAAATATATAATTTAACCTTCTGTGACTGGTTTTCTGTCGGTTTGATACATTTGTATTCGTTGCTCTGATAGTGTTTCTGGTTGTGTATGCTTTAGACTTCCAAACGACACAATAGGTGAGGAGGACTTACTGAAATAATGAGCATCAATACACCTTAGACAGCTGGATCGAGACGGTTAATTTGGTCCAGACTATTGTTGAATTTGGCTGCAACATACTGAACTGTTTAACGATGTACTCGTGAAGTATTTGCACCTTGTTAGAAAAACTGCAGATAAGATTCAGTTTGGACCAGGAAGAGATTTTCTCTCTTTCTTTCCTTCTATTCCTGCACTAATTATTGAGATAAATGAGACCTTTACTTTTTGGGAAATTCAGAAAAAAGCAGAGGTAAAAGATAGCCCATTCTTTTCTTTCTTTCTTTCTTTCTTTCTTTATTTCTTTCTTTCTTTCTTTCTTTCTTTCTTTCTTTCTTTCTATCTATCTATCTATCTATCTATCTATCTATCTATCTATCTATCTATCTATCTATCTATCCATCTGTCTATCTTTCTTATCTTTTTTTTCTTTCTTTCTATCTTTCTTTCTTTCTTTCCATCTGTCTGTCTATCTATCTGTCTGTCTGTCTGTCTGTCTGTCTGTCTGTCTGTCTGTCTGTCTGTCTGTCTGTCTGTCTCTCTTTCTATCTTTCTATCTCTTTCTTTATCTCTTTCTATCTATCTATCTATCTATCTATCTATCTTTCTTTACCTCTTTCTTTCTTTGTTTCTTTCTATCTATCTTTCTTTATCTCTTTCTATCTATCTATCTATCTGTCTGTCTGTCTGTGTGTCTGTCTGTCTGTCTGTCTGTCTGTCTGTCTGTCTGTCTCTCTTTCTATCTTTCTATCTCTTTCTTTATCTCTTTCTTTGTTTCTTTCTATCTTTCTTCATCTCTTTCTTTCTATCTATCTATCTGTCTTTATCTCTTTCTTTCTTTATTTCTTTCTTTATCTCTTTCTTTATCTCTTTCTTTCTTATCTTTCTTTCTCTCCTTATTATAGCGCTGTGCTGTGTAACAGAGATACGATGGAATCAGGGAGGCTCACACCATCATGCACAGATCAATGTAACATGACAGGGGGGCTTTTTGGCCAGGTATTTATAGACTCCCTCCAGCATTATGGCCTCTCCCTCTCCCTTACAGAGACACTTCATTATCAGGAGCAAATCAAATCGCTCTCACGGTGTATGTGTTTAAGTGTGTGTGTAAGTGTGTGTGTGTTAAGGGATGTAGAGGAGCCAGTCAAGGAAAGTGGAAAAGAATGTCAGTGTCTCTCACTTGCTTTTCCAGGCTGTCCCTGGTCACACTGAGCATGCACTAAGGTATCTGTGTGTGCACACATGTGGTCACCCATTAACATCTTCCTATCTGAGTACTTTTTCAGAACAATTTCCTTTAAATTTTTCACCAGTACTGAGCCATCTCTGCATGAAAGAAAATCCTCTAATTCCCCCCGTTTTTAAAGAAAATCAGGGCATTTATAAGCTAACTGAACAGGCACCTGGTTTAAATTTTCTCTTTGATTTACCTCCACCAAGTCACTGCCGCTATTAAGTGTCATTTGAGGAGCAAATTTGAGCAGAAGATTGCTCGAAGAACAAGTCAGCTGAACTCTATTTATAAACCTCGGGGTCCTGATTGGACGGCGCGCAGATGCTCTTGTCTTCATTGGTTAAAAACACATGAAAGAGTCGGGGAGCATGCACGCACATGCACGAACATGCACAAATGCACGCACCCTCGAACATGCACAGATACCGCTACCAACTAAGGCATGCATGTCTTCTAATTAACATCCAACCCCCAAGCTGTAACAGTACAGTACAGCCTCTAACAATAAATTCATCCTTCTCTCTCTCTCTCTCTCTCTCTCTCTCTCTCTCTCTCTCTCTCTCTCTCTCTCTCTCTCTCACACACACACACACACACCTCTGCTAATCCGCTATGTGTTTGCTGAGAGGCATTCCCCTTTCCCACTTCCTCCCCCCTTCCTCTCTCGCTCACATCTCTCCTTTCCTTCATCACTCCCGCATCTCACACACACACACACACATCCTCCTCCCAAAAAGAAAGACTTTTAAGACTTACGGATCTTAACACTTTTTTTGGGGGGTGGCTTAAGGGTGTTAGAGGTTGTGAGTGTGTGTGAGTGCGTGCAACACTGTAAAGTGTGCACAGTGTGGTTGTTTGTGCCTGTGTGTATTGCTGTGTATATGCATGAGTGTGTGTGTGGATGTGTTTGAGGGTGGAGAAGGGAGCAGGGAGGAGGAGGAGGAGGGGGGGGGGGTGTTACGGCTTTAGGGTTTAGAGGGATAGAGGCGAGGAAAGGAGGGAGAAGCAGCAGCGTGTTTGTCTGCGTGCACGGCGCGCGTGCGAGAGGCAGCGACGGCGGAGAAACAGCAGCGCTAGCACTGCTTAATTAATCAACATCAAAAGACAGCATTAAAAATGAATGGAACCCGAAGCAACAGTTTGGCTAAAGTGAATTATTCAGGCGTGGAGCTTACCCCGCTGCCCAACATTCTATTAAGGACTCAAATCTAGATTTTTTTTTTCTCCTCGTGCCCCCATTTAGTCTCTGTTTGTACCGGGGCTGCAAAGTTTGCTGCCGAGGATCAATGCCTGCTTTGCCGAGGGAATTTTAGGCAAACAACTCTCAGTCCACTTTTTCAGGCTCTTGTGTTTGAGCAGAATGCCATTAGTCTCACTGCTGACCACAGTTACGGGCCCTTAGTTCCAAATTAAGGCTCTATTCCTTTTTCAATTAATTGTATTCGAGGAAGTGGTTTTCGATTAAATGAAAAAGTCGCTGAACTCTGAGATGAGGAGATCTTTAACCTAAGTGAAAATCCATTCTCTTTTCCATTATTTAACTGTAATTTGAATATCTGCCCCGATCACAGTGAATTAAAACGGTGGTAATGCACATTCTAATCACTTATTAGGCGCTGTGTTGGCTAATGTCCATCATGAGTCATGATTGGTAAAGGTTCTAAATTTGATATCCAGAGCATTAATATAGCAGCAAACAACTATTCGCTATATAAAGATATAGAGCAGAGACCTGAGCAGAGAATGAAGTCGCTCTCCCTCTGTGTGTGTTGTAATCCGAGTTTCTGTTATTTCTGTCAGTCCTATCGCCATTGTTTGCACGGTTACGCTGTTAGCAACGTTAGCTGCAAGCCGCCGGCTCGCCGTCCGCCATGTTGAGAGCAGTTGAGCGGCAATAGAAATGCTCCCGATCTCGTATTGAGCTCTATTAAAGGGGACTTATCGTGACAGACTCACTTTTTCAGTACTTGTGCACATACATTTGGGTATCTGGAGTGCCTACCAACCCACAAACTGTGAAATAAGACAACCCGGTCAGTTTTTTGTGGACTGCCTAGATCAGAAAACATGTGATTCAACAGACTGTTCTCATACACTTTTCGTAGCTGTACGTACGAAAAATACATAAGGCAGTGTAAATCGTATATATCCCACAAAATCAATTGGTATGTAATCCATGTAATCGTGAACCAGAAAGTATAAAGAGAGCCGAACACCATGTAGGGAGGAGGGCAGGGTGGATGGGTGGGTCAAAAAACACCGGACTTTCGTCCAGGAGATTGATGTTTGTGTCCCATGTGAAACCAGAAGTCAACGTTGATTTATTTGTCACGTAACTTGGCGTAGTTGAGTTACGCCAATTCCGGTGTTATTTTAACCCAAACCACGATCTTTTCCTAAACCTAACTAAGTAGTTTTTGTCACGTAACTTCTGTACTTAAGTTACGCAACTTCCATACACTGTTAAGAATTTCCCCGTAAAATAACAGTAAAGAACTGGCAGCTGTGGTTGCCATTATCTTACTGTTAAATAACTGTAAATAAAATTTACAGCTTTGTACTGTTAATGACAAATACAGTATGAACTGGTTTTTTGATTAATTTCACTGTATTTAACAGTTAATTTACTGTTTAAAGATACATTATATAGCTGTTTTCCCCTTTCTTTTACATTATCTTACTGATTTGTTTTAATGCACTATTTAGGTTGTATTTTTTACCTGCATTTAATAAACATTATTTTTTGCCTAAATGAAAAGACTTAGCAGGTTACACTCATAGGACTAGTCACACTTAATACAATTAAAGGCACTTCTTAAGAAAAAGAATATAATAGACTTGTTGACACCTTTCCCAAAATGTCTGTCTATAGCTGGCTACAAGCACAGAATGTAAACCATAACAAAATGTGAGTGAAGAACAGAGCTAATTCACTGATTTTCCAATCATGTACAATGTGTGAGAAAAGAAAATCTACAGCTTATCTTATCTTATTGCACTTTACTTTTTATTTTCATATAAAGTTGAAAACTGCACATGCAGAATAATTGCATGCTAGCGCCAACAAAAACCTGACAGAGATAAAAAACCAAATTTCAGAAGAAATAACATTTCTGAAGTACTAACCTTACTTTGTGGAACAGTTACAGACAGTTGAGCGACATCATATAATTACAACAAAACTCTCAAAGAATATATTGCCGTATATAATGTAACATGTGAATATACTGAATATATTGCTGAGCCTTACGGCATATCAGTGGTTCAAATTTTAAAAAAAATTAACATTAAATAAAAAATAATGTATCTATATAATAATGAGCACCAACACCACCAGACATGTGACATCATGTCCAAGTATGAATATTTAGGCTCTCACAAGGCGCATGGATAAGCGGAAGTCCAAGTAGTGGGCGATGGTGGGGGAGTGAGTTAGTGAATGACTTATGGCCCGCTCAAACACACCAGTCCTCTCAATCCAGCCTTGGTAGCCCGCTGACTGTGTGAGAGAGAGATATATGAGTTCCAAAATAACTTTCATTGTAATGTCTCACATACAAAATCAGAGTGTGTACCCCTCATTTCCCCTTGTCATAATGTAAACTCACCATTTTAAATGAAGTCTCACTCAAAGTCCATGAGTCTCCTCAGCAGAGTGGATACATGTGGATAAACGGTTGTTGTCTTGTCTTGTTGTTAGTGAATTGGCCAGATTTCTTTGATAAGACTCTGCCCTGTCCATCGTTGGTGCCTCTCTCATAGTTTATTCCTACGGTGCACCTGAAAAATGATAGTGTTTCTTCAGACACTGTGTTAAAATCAAGTTGTGTAAATCACTTAATTAATGTCACATTAAAAATACAGGTTTTACTGAAAGTATCTTACCTTGAGATTAATTTGAGCGTGCAGGTGTAGAAGGTGGAAAATAATGCAGCAAGCCCCATCAAGAAGGTGGGCTGGATCTCCTCATATGAAGCCTCAAGGCTGACGATCCAGCGTCAAATATAGCTTCCTGCTGTTTCACCTGAAACATAGAAAGAATTTTCCTCAGTCAACTTAATGGATTTTTAGTCAGTGTTTGAAATTAATTGTGTTGAGTGGTGTGTATTACTGGTTGAGAAACCATTTTTTGATCAATTATGAATATTCTGACCGTCTGTTTCTATAGAACCCTGAATCCACATGTTTCTTACAGTTGCTGCCTCTCATTTCATCTGCCCCAAGTGACAATATTAGCACAGTGACATGCAGATAGGTGAAGTTGTTATTGTCACAGAAAAGTAGTGGCAGAAAAAAGAACTGTTGATTTTGATGCTCATACAACTAAGTCACCATGGTACAATCAGAGGTGGTTTTGAAGCCACATGTGAAGAGTCCACATGCAAAAACAGATACTCTATGTCCAATGGTGCTCATTTTTCTAAACCATGTGGTTTTCAGATACCATTCAAAAACACTAGTTAGCTAGCTTAACCTTGCCTTTAATTTTGAATCTGCTCTGCTGAATTAAAACCCAATAACCAACGTGCACTGAAGTGTGAATGTTACTTCAAATGTTGAAGTGACTTCCATAGACTGTAAATCGTTATGCATGAATTCACTGGCAAAATACATGTGTCCACACATTAACTTAGATATTAACTTGGATACATAGAAATTAAAATGAGCAACTTGTGTTGTCTGATTAATATGCAATCATCTGTGAAAGTCTAGCTAGCTGCTGAATCCCTCTATCATGATATGCACATATTCAGTAATGCAAACTAACTGGAAACATCACTGATAGACTTTGCACAGATTTATTAATTAAATAAAATTACTACTCACCAAATAATCAGTAAGATGGGGATGGATGAAGAAAAGAACGGATCCAGCCTCACATGTGCAGATCAGGTGAAATTGCTCTTCCCAGAATTCAAAAAATACTGCATGAAGCTGTTACTTATGACACTTTAGACAGTTGATCAGCAGTAAAGTGCTGTTTTTTAAGAATACATTATAGTTCAGTTAAAAAACGGTCAATGAGCGTTATTTAACAGATTTTCTTTTGTATTAACAGTAAAGCACTGTTTTTTAGCAATAACAGGTTAATACTGTTGAAATCCTGCTGTAAATTAACAGCAATTGTTTACAGTGTAGTTATTTAAACCCAAACCACGATCTTTTCCTGAACCTAATTAAGTATTTTTGTTGCCTAAACCTAACCAAGTTGTTTTCCTGTGAAGACAGAAGTTTATTTTAAAAAGACTGTATGCATGAAACTGAGTGGAAGTGCTGGACATTCGTAGGAAAACACACGAAAACTGAGGAATAACTTTTCGTAAGATAACACACAAACCGCTGTATGAGGATATGTTGGATTCAACAAGTCATTCAGATTTGGCTCCCCTTCCTATGTCACATGCAGGCTCATTAGAATATACCGCCCCCAGTTTGAGAACTACCTTTGCAAAGACGCACCGTATTTTTCTTGCGAACCAATCAGAGCAAACTGGGCTTTTTCGTGAGGGGGTCTTAAAGAGACAGGCGCTAAAACGGAGCGTTTCAGACAGAGGGTGAATACAGGTACATTCAGACAGGCAGTATGAGACAAATAATGTGTTTTTTGAACATTAAAGCATGTAAACATGTTCTAGTAGAAACCCCAAATACAAGTATGAACCTGAAAATGAGCATGATATGTCCCCTTCTAAGGCTGGCTTCCATCAGGCATCCATCAAGCTTCTCTGCTAATTTGTACTTAAGCTCTGAATTAATGCAGCATCCTACTCAACAATGTCATAAAACAGAACTCAACTCAACTGAAAATATTTACTTGCTTGTTGTCAAATCTTACTGTACGCCTTCAAACGAGAACGAAATTGAAATTGTACTCCCACCTCCTCTTGGGTGGTGGGGGGGGTGGGCAAAACAACAGTTGTATTTCACTGCAGCATAAAATGAAAGCAGTAAAAAGTTGAGGCCTCTATGAAGGCTACATCTTTTGTGTAGCTGGTAAACACAGATGTCACAGCTACTCAGTGTGCAGCTGTTCATACAGCTACAGCCACCGGGCCACACAGGAGCCGTAAACTCCGTCGACCAGCCAGAGGCAGTCTGTCGCAGTCTGGACTCGCTTCCTGTTGCGTCGGCCCGAAGCACAGCCTTGTGTGCTATCGTCGGCGTCGAGGGGATGGCAAAGGAGAAGATGGAGAAGTGGGGTAGAAGAGAAGATTTGGGAAGATGAAGGGGAGGAAAGTGAGGAGAGACTTGGGAGCTTGGCAGCAGGACTTTGTTTGCATATATTTAGAAGTTTCGAGAGCCATTCTCATCCAAACCAGATTGTTGCATGAATCTTATAGCATGGGCTCACTGCCGGTAGCTGATATTTGTGAACTTTGAAGTTGAAGACATACCAAAACATCTCTGCCATGCAGCATTTCACTTGTTAATGCTTTATCAACCAGATCCTCAGCGGCGAGTCGCTGCAGGAGAGAGTCGATGGACGACATTACAGCCGAACCGAGAGGGTTTGAAAAACACTCTTCATGTTGTTTATCCTCATGTATGTGTTTCTGTGTTGATTTTATAACACGGCAACACTGGAAAAGTCACAGTTTACTTATTTATATCTTATTTTCTCGAATCTGAAAATAGCCAGACTCACAGCAAACCATGCTGTACTATAAGACGCAGCGATGTACAGTACAGACATATAGCCAACTGGTGAGTTAAAGACAGTAAGGTACACACACAAGTGTAATTTCTTTTGGAAATCTTTGCCCCCCCTCTGAACCAATCATCCTGGGACTTCAACAAAAAAAAGGAAAAAGAGACATCTGGAACAACAGTCTGGGTCTGTGTCTACGGGGTCTAAGTGTGCGTGTGCGTGTGCGTGTGCATGTGCATGTGCATGTGCATGAATGTGTGTGTGTAACACACAGCAGTCGACAATATGAGTTCACCTTCTCCCCAGAGTGAAAAAGTGGAAAACCATGCTGGTGTGTGTGTGCACATTTTAGATGTGTGTGTCTGTCTGTGCACTATACGCATCTATGCTCTGGCAGTGGGAAGTGGGTGTGTGTGTGTGTGTGTGTGTGTGTGTGTGTGTGTGGTGAAAGGAAAGGCTGGAGGCTTTATATGTGTGTGAGTGTGTTTCTTTCTTTTCCTCCCTTAGCGAATGCCTATTTCTAGATCGGTTTGAGGGTCAAGGTTTGGCCACCGGTGGAGAAAAGCTGTGTTCCCATTTAAAAGGGAAAAAAAGCTCTCTCTCTCTTCACAATGAAAAGAAGACTGAACACACATCATCCTCTTAAAGCCTTAACCCATGCTCTGCCATATCGCTCCTCGCATCACAGATCCTCCCAAGACCAACGCTAACAGATACGGGATATAATAGCAGAGATAAAAACATAAAAAACTGCCTTTCTGACACGTTACTGACCATTAAGTCAAATTGTTTCGTTCTCAATTCGAATGCATCTTTGTTTGGAATAGGCCAGAGGCAGCTGAGCAAATGTAATTGGTGTTGCAGTGATTTCATCAGAGATCAACTTTGGAGCTGTAACCCTTCACCTGCCTCGCAGCTCCGTACAGAAAAAGGCTTCTCGTAGCCAATGCGCCACGTTCTGCTCTCTACACCACTGATAAAACACAGCGGCTTATTAGTTGAATTTTATTCTGGCATTTATGTGTTTATTATTTTGTTGAGAGGCCCTTTTTTTATAGCTTCTTCAGATTTTCATTCATATTCAATGTGGGAAAAAAAGATTTGCATTTATTGTTGTACGTCAAGACATGAATTCTTTTAATCGAATTCAGAGGTTATGGAATTCACATTTTTCACTTCATTTTGAACCTTATTGCAAGATGCTTCTGTTGGTTATACATCTCTATATATACATATCTACTTACTCTCTTAAAAAACGGACGCTATTCTGTCTTTCAGAGGTTGTAGTGGGCTCAGTCTTAAAGCTAGAGTGAAGAGCCTGGTATTAATGAAACTAGAAAACCTACGGAATCCATTGGTACCAACCAGGTCATGTTAGCTTGTCTGGAAGAACTCTAAATAACGCTGCAAACGTACTTTAAATTTTGGTGAGATAAACTGGCATGGCCATTTTCAAAGGGGTCCCTTGACCTCTGACCTCAAGATATGTGAATGAAAACTCTGCGATGACCAGAGTGAAAACTGTATCTTATTAGGTAAAACAGATGTTGACAAACTGCATATTTTGAAGTTGAAAAAAGGTAATAAATCGCAGTATTTTGCTAAATATCTTATCGCAGTACTCAGCCTATCGCAAAATGTTTAAAATTGCAATAAGATCGTATCATGACTTAAAGCTGAAGTAGGCGAGATTGGAGCAAATATGATTAAAAAAAGTTATTTTTCTGAAACGGTCGCTATATCGTGACAGTAGTACATGAAACACGTAATCTGAAAAAAATCAGGTTCCTCTGTGTCCTCCGGTGCTCCTAACGGCATCTGCAAGATTTCACAGACCAGAGGAAAACAAGCAATAAGAGCTGATCTGAGGTCTGCTGTCTATGAGAGCCGGCTGTCAATCACTCGCGAACTCCGACCAAACGGTCAAAGTAGGCAGCGCTGATCAATATTAATCAATATTCTGTTACTGTAATGACTATTTCTCTCCTCAAATGTTTTCAGAATCATCTTGTAGTGCACGGTTTAGCTGTAAAATGAAAAAGTTTGTGACGCCGCCGCCATTGTGAAATCTGGTGAAGGAACGCCAAGTTCCGGTCACATGACCGGAGCACAGCCAATAGGAACGCTCTCTCAATGAAATGACCTGTGATTGGTCAAAGTCTACCGTCACAGGCTAGATTTTTTAAAGTCTGAAAACAGACTCAGGAGGTGCAGAAGTTTAGTTATCTCTCAGAAAACACTTGAATTACAATATGCTGAAACGTTATTATGGAATTTTTGCCGAATGATGCCAAAAATATACTGCCTACGGCCACTTTAAGTATCGTGATATTATCGTATCGTGGGGCCACTGATGATTCCCACCCTTTATCCTAGGTTTGTTTTCTCTTCGTTTACTACAGTTCATGCTTGCTTGTGTGTTTTGTGTGTATAGATAATCTTTGTGCGATGAGTTATTTGTTCGTTTGTTGTCTGCCTGTTTTATTTTGTTTTTGATGAATGTTTTACTTGTTTAATTAGGGGAGGAATCTGAATATGCCTTTCAGGCTTACTTCCTCTGCTGCATTGCAATTCCTGTTTTTCCTATTGTATATATTTTGTGTCTTCATTATTGTGCAAATAGACTAAACTAAGTGATTTGTGAAACCGATTAATTAAAACCCAATTTATAGAATTCAGTGTTGCAAGTGGGGAATTTATAATCATCATGTTTTATTCAAACCCATATAGGTCACCTGGATTAGGAGTTCAATTGAGCTCTTACGAAGTGAGAGTCGTGATCACTGTGACTCAGACTCTGACTCATAGGTTAACACAGGCTTTAAATCCATTAGGCTGTAGGAAATTATGTATGTATGGTAGCATCCGTGACGTCACTTGTAGGTTTCTCAAGGGAACTCAGGAATACTTTAAAGAGCCAACTCGGGGTTGGAGAAGTGCTTTCTTCTTTGAATGTGAAGAATAAGACACATTTATCAAGTTATTTACTCGTACTTCTAGTGTAGGAATAACCTAGTAGTAGTTCCCAAGTGATTACATAAAAATTAAATTTAAAAGAAATTCTGCTGCTGGTGGATGAGGTACTGTACATCAGAGACATCATGAGGAGAATTTAGTACCACATACAGTAGAGACAAAGTGCAGACAGTGAAGATGCATGCAAAGTGATTGTAAACTAAAATGATGCCAGCTTTAACTGTGTTGTTTGCACCCCTGATTAAAAGGGAAATTTGTCCTATCAAGTGTTGAGATCAATATATTTTGCCCTCTTCTGTACCACAGTCATCTTGGACATCCACCAACTAAAAAGACTTCTGGGGCTCTCTTAAATATATGAGCATGTTTCTGATTAACTACTTACAGCGATGTTGTCATCTGTTTGGCACCAGATAAAACTAATTTGGCAACACAGCTGGAGCCTGGTAGTAGTAGAGTGTGATAGGCTGAGATACCTCTCAATTCAGCAAATACATATCCAAAATACACCTCTTTAAGCCATAATATATTTTTTTAAATAAACAGTTGTGGTGATTTTGATTCTTTAATCACTTATCTTCTAAATTTGCTTTGACTTTTAGTCATGGTGGATGCCACTTGGTTTGTTCTAAGAAAATGAGAATTAATTCAGTGAGAATACGATCCCAAGACGAAACTGTTTTGTCTGTTAGATGGAGTCCAACATTCACCATCAGTTCGCATAATTGCATCAGCCAGATATATATGCTTTGAAGTGGGAAAGGACCTCCAATTATAGCTGTTAAAATGCTACACAATTCACACTCTAAGCAGAATTTAGAAGATGGATAGTGACAATTTTTTTGTGGCGCTGTGTAGAGTATGCAAATTGCCGCCATCCCTCTCACTGGCATCACCTGGCAGATATTCTCAACAGAAATAATTGTGGGTGGCATGTCGAGAAAAAAAAAGCCCAAATTCATGAAAATTGAAAAGTCACACTACTGCAACTTAATGCTCCATAAAACTGAGCAGTGCTGGTTTTAATGGGATGTATTTCCTGGCATTAGTTCAGTGAGAGTCCTGGACTTATTTCAGCTATAACTAAGATAATGATTCTGAGCCCTCCTTTTCATCCCAGAGCTGGCTAATATGGCATATTTCTCATTGTTATATAGTAGGGCTGGGGGGGGGAATCGATACAGCATTGTATTGTGATATTTTGCGTGGCAATATTGTATAGATACACGGACGTTAAAGCTGCAGTGGGTAGAAATTGAGCAAATATGATTAAAAAAAAGTTATTTTTATAAAACGGTCACTATATCCTGACAGTTGTGCATGAGACAGGTAATATGAAAAAAAAATCATGTGCCTCTGTGTCCTCCGGTGCTCCTAATGGCATCTGCAAGATTTCACAGACCGGAGGAAAACAACCAATCAGAGCCGAGCTGGAGTCTGCCGTCTCTGAGCAGCTGTCAATCACTCGCGAACTCCGATCAAGCGGTCAAACTAGGCAGCGCTGATCAAATATGAATCAATATTCTGTTACTGTAATGCTTATTTCGCACCTCAAATGTTTTTTTCAGAAAGATCTTGTAGTATACTGTTGAGCTGTAAAATTAGAAAGTTTGTGACCCGGCAGCCATGTTGAGATCAGTTGAGGAAATACCAAGCACCGCCCACCAGCCAGACCACAGCCAATAGGAACGCTCAATAGGAGTGCTCTCTCTGAAATGACCTGTGATTGGCAAAAGTCTCCCGTCACGGGTTAGATATTTTAAAGCCTGAAAACAGAGCCATGAGGAGGTGCAGAAGTCTAGTTTTCTCTCAGAACACTTGAGTTACAATATGCTGAAAGGTTATTATGGGATTTTTGCCCAGTGATGCCAAAAACATTCTGCCTACTGCAGGTTTAAGTATCTTTTATTATCTAAACTATTAACCTTTTCACGATCCGACGGCCAGCCAGCGGGCCCAGACGCTATTCTGTCTTTCAGAGGTTGTAGCAGACTCAGTCTTAAAGCGTGAAGAGTACTGGCATCATATGAAACTAGAAAACTGAAGGAATCCATTGGTACCAAATATGTCATGTTATATTAGCTTGACGCTAAATAACGCTCCAAAGTTACGCTAAATTTTGGCGAGGAAAAACTGGCATGGCCATTTTCAAAGGGGACCCTTGACCTCTGACCTCAAGATATGTGAATGAAAACTGTATCTGATTAGATAAAACAGATGTTGACAGACAGAATAATTTGCAGTTGAAAATATCGCAATATATTGTAACATATCTTATCGCAATACTCAACATATTGCAAAAATCACAATAAAATCGTATCGTGACTTAAGTTTCGTGATAATACCGTATCGTGGGGCCTCTGGTGATTCCCACCCATACGACATGTAGTGTATATATATATATATATATATATATATATGTTTGTGTGGTTCTTCCCTTTCATAATGCTCTACTATATTGATCTCAGCATGTCATCCGAAATGGCAATGTCCTCATCAACAAGCCGCGAGTTGTTGAGCACAACCATTTGAGAATGTCAAGGGATTCACAGCATCCAGATGTGATCCCAACTGTGAATTTTAATGGCAGAATCAGCTGCGGCCTCCATCTCGGCTCTGCCTGCTGCTGCCAGTGGAAAAAGACAGAGGGTCCGTTTGATAACGTGAAGTCATGACTCAGTTCGTGATTTGCATTGACTCTGCGGTGATGGATGGGCCCGAAACGAGTGTATGAAAAACATTACTGCAGGACATCTTTGCACAATTTGTCCCCCCGTAGTTTGAGAGTACTCTGTGAAAATAAGCTCTCTGCACAAAACAGTAAGTTTTGAGATGGATGAAAGACTTCTACCATCAAAACCAAAGTAGCTTCAGGCCAGGTTGAAATCATAACCAAGATTGACTAATGTTTATGGATTTCTTCAGTGTGCGTGTAGGGGGTGGGGGCTATCTGTGACTATTTGAGGAAAAAAAAGGAGCGAGGCTGAGGAAGAGAGACTCCGAGAGAGAAGCAGCGAGTCTCTGAGGAGTTGTTTTGGTCATGGTGCTCGAGCACTCTGATTAATGCTCATAGAGAGACACCAGATGGAGAGAGAGAGAGAGGGGGGAGAGTATGAAAGGGTAGAGAAGGAAATTTGGGGAGAAGAGCACCGTGGAAGAAGATGATCAGAGGGAGAGGGAGAAAAGGGCTGGTAGAGGCAGGAGGTGGAGAGAAAAAAAGATTAGACTTAAACACATGGAGATGATGAGAGAAAGCGAGAGAGAGAAAGTGAATCTGCTGAAACTTAAAAAAAGAGGATTCTTATGTGGTTTTTGGTCATGGCAGCAGTGGTTCTTTACTGGCCAATAATGACTCTGAAATCATAATTAGTCAACCCTTTTTTTGCAGTCAAAAATAATTTCAAAGTGATGTTCAAAGTCATTATTAATATATGTGTTTTTATTTTTGACAGGAAGGAAAATGGTCTTTGGAATAGATGAGAAATGCTCCTTTGGCCTTTAAGTCTCTGAGTCGGTGTATGTGCTTGATTGACAGTGAAATATTTGTCATGCATATGCATATGTAAAAAATAGATTAGAGACCTGTGCTGTGTCCCTTTCACACTGCCTGTTCAAGGAGAAAATATCGAGCTGTTATTCCGCCTCGCTTTTCTGTATGAAAAGTACGGGGGGGGGGACAGAGTTGTTCCGCCGCTGAGCCGGGAGCGGAGGTAGTCACAGAGCCGAGCTGACGTCTGTGTGGAAGGGACAGTCGACCCGGCGGGACTACACGCACACGCACACGCACACTAGACGCCGACGCTGTTGTGTTTAACGTCGCGCCCCTTTTGCTCCTGCGATGCCGGCGTGCTATATAAAATCACACACCGGGGCGGAATTATGCCGCTGTTGTTTCGTCCAGTGTGTAAAAGCAAAGCCAGCGTATTAGCAGATCATCTTTACAGGATACAGGCAGTATTGCGGAATCTTTGTGTGAAAGGGGCTAATTCAGATACTTCCATTAGTACTCTTCCGTGTAGTACACTGTGTACAATATGCACTTGGGTAGTGCGTGGATTTCGACAGGGTAGTGTTGTCTCAAATCGAAAACGGCTGGTGTGCACTGACCAGAAGTGACGATCGCATTTGACCGCCTCTTCATTTTTTTTAATGGCAAATTGCAACCGGATGGAGCATTACCGCCAACATTTGACCGCAATTGTCGCCCGCCACAAAATATCTGCCGGCTGGGCGCCCCGATAACTCAGTTGGTAAAGCGAGCGCCGATATAACAAAGGTTGAGTCCTAACCTAATCCCCCTTTCTAGACTATCCACTGTCCTATAAATAAAGGCTTAAAAATGCCAAAAAAATAATCTTTAAAAAAAAAAATATATATATATATATATATACATATATATATATCTGCCGGCTTGTTGGCTCACTTCATAATTGTAATAAAACTGAATGAAAAGGAACTTGATTTTACTTTTGCATACCGGGGTGTTCACCGGAGCATCTGCAAACGCTGCAGCTTCCTCGGCAGCTCTATGCAGCCAAGATGGTGACCATTGAGGGTGAGAGGGTCCAGCATTCCACACTCAACTTTTTGACCTTTAAGAGTGCACCATGCGGGTACTCATAGTGCACTGCATTTTGCCATACTTGTCACTGTGAACGCACCTATGCACTCAAAATAGTGTAAGTACGGAACAACTCAAATTGAGACACAGCTCTGGTTACGTCTATATATTCTAAGAAATCAGCTTTCTCCAGGAGAAACCTAGCTGGGGAAATCAGGTCTCTGTTCCTCTACCTCGATTGCAAAACTTGTACACATGACGTTTAATAAATCAAGTTACTGCAGGAATGTAATCTGGCGTCTTACTAACTGTAAATTTGTGTAAATGCACTGAATGTGCAGAATAAGACACTATTTAGCCTCTTAACCGAACTATCATGACATTTGCAGGAACATTTTTAAGCTCTTCTAGCTCGTAGCTCGTAGCTCTCCAGCCTGTAAATTGATATTAGCAATGCACTTTTCTCCTGATGGATGTTTGTTTGGTTTGCTAAGGTGCAAAACAAGACATGTGTCCTTGTTTGTCGATAAGAAGGAAATATTAGCCAGAAAGCTAACAGTTCAAAGTCATGACTCTGTCTGTTGTGTTCTGCGACTGCTAAGTGTGACCATTAGACAGAAACAGTGACATTACTGCTTTATTCAAATGCAGTGATTTGACTGACTACATGCAGAGAAGAGAACCGAGGGTAATCCTACTTGTAAAAGGGAAATATATATGATACATTTCTCCGTTTTGGTTATTAGTTTTTTTCTCGAAAGAGGTGACAGGACGTGTAATGAATTACAGAAAAATCATGCAATTCAACTGGAAACAACGCTGGAAACAGTAGAGAGTGGAGCTTTAAAAATATGCTGCAATGTGCTGGTTTTGTAGTGTTCCATTTTTTAAAAGACTTTGACAATGATGTAAAGGGTCTATGTAAACTATTTGAGCGTGGTTCTACAAAGAGAATCTGCAAAAATGTTCATTTTCTCGCCAAGATGTGGTACAAGCCTTAAGAATAGTCTAGTTGGAGATGTAAGGTTTGCAGAGGAGAGAGAAGAGAAGAGGAGTGGGGGGTGGAATTTTTGGGAGATCAGTGGCAGGGAGGAAGATGAGAAAAGAGGGTTTGGGCGCAGTGGGATTGATGTGGGATTGAAGATGTGGTGAGTGGGAGACAGGAATACAGAAAGACAGAGAGACAGCAGCGGTTGTAGGAAAAATTAAGAAGAAAGAGACTTCCTGATGTTTGATAGGTGGCAATTTAGGAGACAGTTCCCCAAATGACGAATGTAAATAACAGAAATGATGTTGGAAATAGTATTTGCCCTAAAATGTTTTCTTTCTCTTTTATTTAACTGTTTGGTATGTAGTTCATATCACCTTGACTTCCACCTTTTTATCCATCCTAAATGATAAAATAGGTAGTTTGTTATTGCCTTCAAAAACACATACTGTATGAAGTGCGGGGAGGTGGGAGTGTTGCGTTGCCTCGTTGTACCCGGGTCTCGGTGTCTCTAAATGGGATGTTATTTCTAGTATTGGGTGCCGCGCACCTTTCAGGCCTCAAGAGTTCACACTAACACTAACATGATATGCAGCTATCGAGTGGAAGTAAAGCAATGTAGTATTGTCACAATACGCGAATATCTAACTTCAGTACAATACCTTGCAAAATATCGATATTCGATTCCACAGGGAAATTGTGACACAGCATTGAGGGCATAACATTTCTGATTTTTTGTTAAAAGATAAATAGCAGTGTGTGTGTGTCAACCCGCTGTCGGAGAGAAGAGAGAGCAAAAAGCACAGCTGGTACCCGTGTATCAATACGGCGGAAAATGAGTATGGATACTTCAATATTTTTGAGAACACTAAAGCGATGTACTTCATTATCCTCCCAAAATATTAAACTGTAGGCTACATAATTTGATTTTAAAAAATCGCAATATATCGCCTTGCTTACAGTATTGCAATATATCGCAATATATTGAATCGTAACCCCTGTATCGTGATACGTATCGTATCGCCAGATTCTTGCCAATACACAGCCCTAGCATCCGTAAAGCTTCTATACTTTATCCGCTCCAGATAATACCTTCTTATTCTGGCTTTTTGACAGACTAGGCGCTCCTCCGTCACATTGCTGCCTCTCAGGTTTAACACTGAATTGCGCCTGTAAAAGAAAGGTCCGGTTTACTCGTCAAACATTTGGTTCAAACTAAGGTCCCGCCTCTGACCGGGCAGATAGCCAGTCATAGTTTAGGATAATGGGGTGGAGCCTGGGGTGGCCAATTAGATTTCCTTTGCCACCCCAGGCCACTCCATGGTCACACCCTTGGGTCTGACAATCTTTTCAGTTTCAAGAATACCCTGGCTCAAACAACGTGATGCTGCTTCCACCGTTTGCTCTTGAGTCTCGTAATTCACCCGACCACTAGAGGTTATCATCAGGTTAACGTAAACGGAGGTCATTTCAAATTTCTTGAACAAACAACCGATGCTGTCGTCTTTCTTGTTAGGACAATCTCAGTTCAGAATCTGTTTTTTTGGGTCTTTTTTTGGGGCTTTTGCACCTTGGAATTGGCACAGAGATTGAATTGAACCTGAGTGACAGGAAGAAAGATTGACACAAAGAGAAACGGACAGAACATCGGAGAGAGAAAGAGGTGTAGATCAAGATGGAGAGACAATCGCAGAGAAAGACAGACAAGAGAGGGAGGGAGGGTAGGAGACGCTCGCTATTAAGAGTCAGACGGCATTGACCTTCACTCCATCCAGAACCACGTACAACACTCAGCACATATGGCTCCACTTAATGTGGCGAGACCTGAGTGTGTGAGTGAGTGTGTGTGTGTGTGTGTGTGTGTGTGTGTGTGTGTGTGTGTGTGTGTGTGTTTCTGTTTTTGATTTACTCGTAGAGGTGTGACTATTAGCGCGAGCGTGCATGCTTCCCTTTGTGTGTCTTTGATTTTGTTTACATGCAGATGTTTACTTGTGTGTCGACACATGTGATATATGTGCATGTGTGTGTGTGTGTGTGCGTGCCTGCAGACACCGTGTGTATCTTAATTGGACTCCATTCAAGTGTTTAATTACTCATTAGGGATGCTGCAAAGCAATCTATACAGCAGCTTTCCCCCCGTGCGCTCCCTCTGCCCTCTGTGACTTCCAACCCACATGGAGGCTCAAACGCTTTGACCCAAACTACATGGATTAGTTCACCTCGTCAATCTGGATCAACCCATCCATAGTAGATGAAGATGCTTGAGCCGGAGGGTGATGCCGGAGCGACACAGGCAGTTAATAAGTCAGTCAGTCAGCCAGTCAGTTTGACACACGTGTTCATGTGAAAGATTAGTAGTCACTCAGTCAGTCAGTCAGACTGCTGGCCACTTTATTCACCCAGTCAGTTATTCAGGTGGTCAGTTAATAAGCCAGAAAGTCAGTCAGTGGGCCAACAAGCCCGATGGCCTTTTAGCTGGCCGAATCAGTCAGTGACATAATCGTGTTGTCACTCCGTCTATCAGTCTGTCAGCCAGACTGTCAATCAAGGAGTAAAAACCCTTTAAACCCAGTCTTGTAAGTACTAGCACCTTCAGAAGTGATGCTTCACAAGTACAGATAAAAGAAAAACCTAAAATACAACGAAGCAGTTAAAGGGAACATTCAAACATAGAGAATTACGCTCAGCTGCCAGTTCATTAGGTAGCTGAAACTAATGCAGTCTAATGCAACAGCCCTGCAATAAATGCCACCTCCATGAAGGTTAATAATGGTCCGTGTGTCTTTGTGCACTACATTTATATGAATGACGGTAGGTTAAATAATGCCGGTAACGAGAATCAAGCCGATTTTTTCGGGCCCGATTCCCCCCCTCCCGACAATGGTCAGCAAAGCTCAGATTTTTTGATGCTTCTAAAGATTATCTTTCCAGACATTCCTTTGGTTTGAGGTATGTTAAGAGTGTTTTTTATATCCCCGATCTGCTCAGAAGTCCATCCTGGCCGCACCGATTTCAAATCGCAAATATTAAACGTGTTCAATATTTACGATCGGATATCCTGTTGTGTGTGGGGAACCCCCGAGGATAGCCGATGACACAGTCACGTGGGAAAGAACGATCGCCAATTGGGAACCAAGCTGACAGAAGCGGAAGGACAACAACCGTCGCCATGGCGGCTGTGACAAATGCAAACGCGAGGCATAAATTCGTAGTATGATGGACCTCAGAAATGGAGGAACAACTTGTTGATTTGTGGCAACAACACAAGTGTTTATTTAACGTGTCTCCATGACTTCATCTTTTTTCTTTGTGAATTTTCCTTACAAAGTAGTGCAAAAACTAACATCGCTAATTCTTCCTGCCCGTCGTCCGCCATGTTTGTTTACACTAGAGAGAGATTTTGCAAGATTTCTGGTTTTGAGGGTTGTCAATGAACGGAATCTGTTAGTGTGTGGTGTGCTGTTTTGGCCAAATCGTTGCTCACCACACACTATAGGAACAAAACTGTCAAAATTAGCATAACATTTTGTTATGTGTGGGGTCTCTCTCATTTTCAACATCTGTTAAGATTTGAAAAATCTTTTAGTGTGGGCCAGCCTTAACAGAAACGCCTCGCTGTATAATGCAATAGAGTTCAACAGCACCACAAACTACATCCTCAAATCCTCTCAAAAACAGTTTCAACAAAAACACAACATTATAACCATCATGACGGTAGGATTTATTATACATACACAACATAAAACTATTGGATTTGTTTTTTTTTCCTCAAAGTTTGAGCTAAAACAAAGTTTGACCCTCTTTCCCGTGAACCTGGACTGTTGAGCTTTAAATAGCATTTAGTTACCAGACCTGAGGAGTCTTGGTGCAGCAGAGTATGAGGCGAAAAGATCATGAATATGTAACCGAGAACCACGGAGGGTTTGGTTTTGAAGGGTTGCTATCCTGGCCAAACGTGGGCTGGATGTACGTGTGGAAATATAGCGAAGTACGAAAGAATGAAAAGTTTTGTGTCTTCACAAAATATTGGTGGTCATGTTGATTGACATTCAAAAGTGTGTCCCAATCCCAGAAAAGTCATTAAAACTGCATCTAAAGAATGCGTGAGTATTGATGGAATGAAAAATAAATCAGTGCAGTCCTTCTCCTCCCCTCTTTAAACATTGACTCTGTGGAGACGTGACATTTCTGCAGGGCGCCGACACAAATCCCTTCTCGGTGTGCTCGGACACCGGCCATCAACTCCTTCGCGCTTCGCTTCGGGCCAACCTCGTCGATAAACCGACACAGAGCCCCGCCGCTGTTTACGCCGTCGAAGGTGCCAAACCCGGTGCTGCATCACGCCGAGTGCCCCTCAGAAAAACAAGGAGACTGATATAGGCATATCATGCACTCTGTCTGTCAGCTTGTCAGATGCGCCGCGTGTGCCCGAGCTCTCATCTCGTCTGTCTGACTAACTCATCCTGCTTGTCCATCCATCAGTGGCTTTGTCGCTCTGTCTGTCTGTCTTTGGGTCTATTCTGTCTCTACTTTTTCTGTGTGTGTGTGTGTGTGTTTTAGCAACCGCATCACCAAGGTGACAATTACCCTTCCGGGGGATCTTAAGATTTTTTTCCGACAGGTTTTGTTATGTTAATCCGTTGCTGTGGGTGTCGGCTTGTATGTGTCTGTACGTATGATGGGGAGCATGTTTGTGTCTGACGGTGTGTGTACGTAGGCTATACGTGTGTGTGTGTGTGTGTGTTTGCCAGGGATTGGCACAGGCGGCGGTTAATCCGCAGGGGGGCCATGTTGCCCGTCTTGGAGAAATACATAATAACCTTTCAGATGTGCTGAATGTCACCACGGTGATCTATGGGTGACATTATTCAGAGTGACAGATGTGGAACTCAAAACAACACAACTTGAGCTTGGGAATGTGAGTGTGAGTGTGTGTGTGTGCGTGCCGGTTGCTGCAGTGTGCGACGTACAGTATGATATTCATGTGTGTGTCTATGTCCTGTTGCTATTGTTTGTGTGCATGTGTTTACTTAGAAGTGAGGATCAAGAGCTAATTTACATAATTAAACATCGGTGTTTATGAATTTTCCCGCGTGTGTTAACGTGGATGTACATGTGTCTCGTTGTGCACGTGTTAACGTGTTCTGTTATGTGGGTCAGTGCCCTAGTGTGGTGTATTTATGTATATATATGTGCAGGTATGTGTGTCTCAGCATGTGTTTATGTAGGAGGAGGTAAAGTATTTACTTTGCCCCACATACCTAAGCATCAGCAGCAATGCAGCGGGAGTCGCAGGCAGCGATGACAGCATTAGAAAGGAACATCTCATGCTGGGAGAAAAGCAGCTAAAGAGTCTTAGCAAGAGGAAGATGTCTGTGTGTGTGTGTGTGTGTGTGTGTGTGTGTGTGTGTGTGTGTGTGAGTGTGAGTGTGTGTGTGGAGGAATCATTTTAAACATTCAAAAAGATGGAGCGGAAAGCAGGAGGCAGAGTGGGGGGGTGGGGGGTTAAGACAGAGGAGAGAACAAGGAAGAGAAAACAGTCATGAAGACTGAAAAGAGTAGAAAGTAACAGTGTCAAAAGATGCTGCTGTGCTCCTGGAGGGAAAGTGGGAGAAGCAGAAAAAGGAGGAAGGCGAGCGAGTAAATGAATCTGGAGTGAGGAGAGATGAAGATTGAGGGAGAGAAAGGAAAGAAAAGGAGCAAAAGACAGAGTGAAGACAGGAGCCGATGAAGACGGAGAGATAGAAACGGAGAGTAATGAGGAGTTAATTGGAGAGACATTGAGAGTGACTGAAGCTTCAGCAACGTAACTTAAACTGAGGCTCCTTACACACACGTTTCTTCTTGCCAAAAACCAAATGAGGTGAAATTGTGCACATTTCAGATGCTCAATATGAAATTTCACATTTAAAAGACTCCATATTTTCATTTGGCCAGCTGTGCCTGGAGTTGACTGTGGTTAGCCGGCGATAATGGTGCAATCTCTCCGTGTTGGTGTGTGGTAGAGAGCAAACCGGATGTTCATTACTGTCCCTAACAGAGTGATGATAGTTTCTTTATGTAGCACATTTCATACGACAGGCGTACACTCAGCGTGCTTCATGATAAACTCAGTGCTGGCAGAAAGTATCACCCACTGTGCCTGCAGATAGGAGTTGAATTTTCTCAACGTTTGCCTTCAACTGGAGAAGTGAAGATGAATCGGATTTTCGAAAAGTGAAAATCGATCCACATCAGATTCGTCCACCTGTTCTCTTGACTCCTCTTCCAAGAAACATGGAGTGATGTTGGGAATAAGCAACATGTATTTTTTTTTTACTCTTCAAGAGAATAAGAAGTTTCATTTCACTGCGCTATTCAAACGCTTGCCTTACTTTTCATTTACCGAATCTCTCATTATAAACTAAACAAAAGTTATGTTAACGTTCAGTTTTTCACCAGAGTGCATTTCCTTCCTCATAAAACATTGGCAAAGTCGATTTTTAAAATACTTTAAATTGTGATTTGTTTACATTCATGTCAACTTACTAGCAGTGTTCTTCATCACTGCCTTTATTGGTACATTGCTACAATTGTTGGCACGTTTTCCGCCAGTACTGTTGATCAGCGCCAGCGGTATACCATCACCACAACAGCAGAATGTGGATTGCACCAGCTGTGTGCTTACACTCCTGCATCAGGCTTACCGCAGTAGTCGGTGTTATCGGTGTTACACGGTATACGGGCATACACCGATTACAGTACTTGCCCACAGCCCCCACCGTTTTTTTTTGTTTTTAGGTTTGGTTTGGTTTAGGACATAAAATGACTTGGTTAGGTCTAAGGAAAGATCATGGTTTGGGTTAAAATAAGTTCTTCTCTACGGTTAGGGGAGCTTCGTTGTCATGGTTATGGTTAGGAAATGATTGAGGTTGTTGGAGAGCTCCTGTGTGTCTTCTGTGTTAAAGTAATGTTTTGTTGACCCATCCATCCATCCATCCCTACACTTAGTTGCTCAGTCACCACTAGAGGGCTTAGTCCGTTGAACGTAAGCATGTGGCGTTTTTGGGGCATCTGCTGAAATAACTGATACTGCCGTTCTTCATGGAGGCCAGTCTCTGTGCATGATACAAACAGAACAGGGACCCACACTAATCTAAAAACATTGCCCCGTAGTGCTACTAGTGGTTAAAAACTCCACAGGGCACCTTTAATAATTCATCCCAATTATAACATGTATAGGGCAGGACAACAAACGGCATACAAAGAAAAAGGAGAGGTTGTCATAATGTTTTTGTTGACATGGATCTTTGCCCGACCTTGCCCGTCCTTGTAGGTCGAAACGTTGCATCATTAAGTATCTCTGAAGCTTCCCTTTTGAAGCATCTTTTGAACCAAAGACACGATGGTGTATGGAAAGCATTTTCGTTGACTGACGTCTCGCACCCAGAGCGGTGTTTTTTTTTTTAAAGTCCACAGCGTGAATGCCGCATCAGCGAGAGTGACGGACGGAGATCAAGTGAAGCCGGAGTCTAAAGTTATGGATGGAGAGAGGGGTGACATAGTGAGAGTGAGAGACAGAGAGAGCCAAGCATCCTTTGATGTTTGTTGGTTGATCCGGCCTGCTGTTTAGGACGCAGGCAGGTATGGTAAATATCCGAGGCTTCTCCAACCAGCTTTGATCACAGCCATGCTGAGAGTTGATGTTGATGACTCAGTGGTGCCAGAATACTAAGAAGTGGCCACTACACACACACACACACACACACACACACACACACACACACACACACCTTTTACTGTACAATACTTAAGTACACATCCAGTCACACACTAAGACATACGCTTTCATTCTTCGCCTTTCTCTCTTAATCTTTCATTTCAACTTTTAAACTCCTCAAATTCTATTTTCTTTTCACCCTGATGTGCGCGCACAATACCATAAAACCCTTTTACACAGATTCTTTTTTGACTGATTGTGGTCCAGGCCTCAGAATGAGCCGTTTACATCCATTTGAGAGCCAGCAGCCGAAAGCCGAATCGTTCGGCTGCATCTGGCTAACCTCTCCAGACAATTCAATTGCACTGAAAGAGTGAGGAGAATCTGTGAGACATCAGGGGATTAGCAACCAGGCAAACCTTCATATCATATTCCACAGGTTTTCACACAGACAATATTAAAAAGAAATGGCTCGAAGCGGCGTAACAGAAAACTGAAAGAGACCATGTACTGAACAACATGCACTTCAACAACAATCTGTTTTATGGGCACATTTTAGGATTTATGTCTTTTTCATGAAGACACTGCTGGGCTTGAAAGCAAAAAAATCTAAAGTTTTAAAGATCTTAGAAACTAATTATCAAGTTTATCTCCTTTTGGTAGTTTTACGTGTCAAAATAATATTGACTGTCAATATGCCAGAAATACAAAAAGCCATCTTTCTCTGGAAATGAAAGATAATCAAGTTTTATCACCCGGAAAATAAGCAGTATATGCACTATTTCTTGTCCCGGTGTTCAGAGTTTACACAGAATGAGTAAAAGGATTAGTGGAACTTTTGCACCGTACTTTGCTGTAAGCTACCTCAAAGCCCACTGTATTATAGCATCTGTCAAATTATTATGATGGGATAAGATTTGGAGAAATTTTCGTTTGTCATAAAATGAGACAATCCCAGTTAAAATTGGCGCAGTCTGAGGAGGTATGGGTGTAAAGCAACACGCACAATGTCCTCAGGTTGGATTGATTGAGGGGGGAAGTGTTGTGTTGGTTGTGTAGGTTTGCGACCGTGTCTATTTTTAATGCTACAACTTGGGGTCACCAAAAACAGAAATTACCAAACTGTACACACACATTAGGGGCTTTAAAGCAGCAATAATCAATATTTTTTATAATGTATCAAATGATGATGTGTAATGTGAGAGGCTCCGTTTGTAGTGATGAACCTACAGACAATTATCATCTGAATCTGAAGCTCCGTCGGCTTTACGAGCTTTATAGCGAGTTTCAGCTCATTGTTAAACTGTTAGCGATTAGCCGGTGTAGCATTTAGCAGCTAAAGAGCCTAATATTTCCCTCAGGAGTTGGTGGAGACCAAAAACAGAGCTAAAAGAGAGTGAATATCGGACTTGCATTCATCAGGTGGACAGAAACACGACTCCAGATGAAAGCTAATGTTGTTCCGTAATTGCTGAATGTGTAAATAAGCAACTGTTTAAGATTTTTATTTTGATAATCGATCAATTGGTTTGAGTAATTTTTTTTAGAAAACGTCAAAATTATCTGATTCCACTCTTAAATGTGAATATTTTCTGGTTTCTTTACTCCTCTGTGACAGTAAACTGAATATCTTTTAGTTGTGGATAAAACAAAACATTTGAGGACGTCATCTTGGGCTTTGGGAAACACTGACATTTTTAACAATTTTCTGACATTTTATAGACCAAACAACTAATCGATTAATCGAGAAAATAATTGACAGATTAATCGAAAATGAAAAAAATCGTTAGTGTTTATATTTGACAGTGAAATGATATCTTAAAGGCTCAGTTTTCTCAAATTACAAAAGGTGTTTATTTGTGGTATGTAGTCGTAGTCGTGCAGATAGTTGTTGTCTTTTGTTTTTTTGTTGTTGTTGGTTTATTTTTGAGACGTGTCTGAGATTTCTGCCACCGTCCCCAATATAATGAAGGTGAATGGAATTTTGTTTGTGGTGCTCACAGCATTGGGAAAAAAAACTTTAAAAAAATTCAACAGCAATGTCAAAGTTTCAAGAAACTGCTACTCTGGATAATCCACAGACCTCATTGTGAACAGTTTTCATTGGAATTTCTTTCTGCATTAGAAATAGTCACTATGACAACTGTTGACAGTGTGCGACACAAATGAGATTCTATTCACCTCGACTGTATTTGGGATGAGGCAGTAGTCTCAAATGTGTTTTTTTTGGGGGGGGGGGTGAACTGAAACTTTAAGAATAGGAAGATTTCATACTCTACATTTTAACTTGGGAGCACGGAAATTATTCATCACACTGTCATAAGGGTAGAAAAGAGAAACACCAGTCTGAAAAGTAGCATTTCACCGCCCTCTCACGTTGAACACTGGGTGTCTCTCAAAGTCAAGGATGCTTCCTTGGTAGGACAGAAACAAAATAAAACTCATCAGACCAGTCTTGGTTAGTCCACCCACTGGTCCAAAAATCTCCAGCTCTGGTTTTGGTTGCAATACACCCTTAGATTAAATGTGGAAAAAACAGCCGTATTGCTCTCCTCAAAGTGACCAGACTCCATAGAAAAAAACAGAAATTTGACCTTGCTCATTGTAAAACACACTTCAAACTCAACAGAAACAAAATAAAACTCATCAAACCAGTCTTGGTTCGTCTTCCCACTGGTCCAACAATCTCCAGCCCTGGTTTCGGTCAAAATAAAACCTTAGATTAGATGTGAAAAGAAACAGCCGTTATCCTCTCCTCAAAGTGACCAGACTCCATGGAAAAAAAACAGCATTTTTCCCCCGCTGATTGTAAAACACACTTCAAACTCGACAGAAACAAAATAAAATGCATCAAACCCGTCTTGGTTAGTCATTCTACTGTTCCAACAACCTTTAACTCTGGTTTGGTCATAATAAACCCTTAATTAATTCACCGCGTTAGATGTGAAAATATGCCGGCTCTGCCTGCTGTTTTTCCTCGCCGTCTCTCTCTCTGCCGTTGCTGGCCTCTTGGTGCTTGTACATTACTGAACAAGTCTGTTGCTGAGTGACGAAAGTTGGAAGAAACTTTTAATTAGGCCTTGTAGATCTAATATGAGTAAAGATTCAGCGACTGGATTGGCAATTTCTCACCTCAAATTTGTTCAGAAACAGTTTTTGGCGGACTGTTGAAGTGAAATAACTGAAAGTTTACTCGCTTATTTTCAATTGGTGGAAAGGAAATGCATCGTGTATAGGATTGTGGGTGTTTTAGGAGTGCGGAGGATACACACATGCATCCTTCAAAATCCTTTCAACGAAGGCCTCGGTAAAATTCGAAGGATCCTCGACATTGGAACAGTCCTTTGGTGGGATACGATGACGTAGCATCCTTGAAATTCAGCCGTTGAAGGATCCTTCCTTGACTTTGGAAACACCCTTTGTCTGCTTCACCTCTGACCACAACCGTCAATCGTACCTGTAACTACACTCAACCGTGATGTCACGGTGTACAGAGTAAACTGCTACATCACTGCAGTAAGGTGGATGTCAGCAAAAATAAGACTTTCAGGAGGTGTTGAGTTACGCTTTAATGACAGCATCATAATCATAAACATCCATAAAGTTTAATTAATGTCAGTTTTTATTAGTGTCATTATGGCAGCTTGATGCATATCCCTTCAAATAAAGAGTAACATAATATTGTAATGTCTGTAACAGGGTTTAAATAATATGCAAAACTGTGATCACAAATATGCACATTGAAAGAAAGACACACACACACGCATCGCACACATAAAGCTCCGTGAGGAAGAGACATGCCGTAAGTGTGAGTGCATTCCCATGTCTTTTTGGCCAGTGCAGTCTGTGTGTTTAATTCCAAATGACACACAGCCTGAGAGGAGGGGATGCAGGGACACACACACACACACACACACTATCATCCGCACATAACTGCACACCAACATGTACTGTTTAACAGCTCGGTGGCACACACCTGCACACACACACACACCTGCACACACACAGTTTCCTCTCGCCCGAGCGTATTAGGAATGCAGACAGTGTCACAGGAGCAGGGCAGGCCGCTGAGTGGCTTAATACAACCTAATGTATCCTGGCACATTAGCCCTTTCTTGGATTGAGCATCCTCACTCATCGAGACCCACTTTACCCAGCTCCCATTTAACCAAGCGCGCACACACATGCACTTCATTGTATGCCCAAAGTACTAATGCTCAGATGGTAGTCATCCATAAATGTATCAGTGCACAATCAATAGGCAAAGCACATTTCAGTCAGATGGAAAACCACAGTCGTACAAATTGAAATGAAAGACATAAAAACTCTTCCCCCAGCTGGCCGCCTCTTCCTCTTCTGCTCTTTCTTTCCTCCTCCTTTTTTCTCCTTTCTGTCTCGTTTTACTCTCGTTTCATGCAATCTCGTTATCCACCTCCTCTCTCTGTCTTTCTTTTGTCCTCCTTCCACACGTATCTCCAGTCCTCCCCTACCTTTTCTCTCTCCGTCTGTCTGCCTCCCTCTCTTCTCTCCTTTCAGCATTTTTATTCTCATTCTGTGCATCTCTCCCTCTGTTTCTCTCTCTCTGCCTTTCCCCCTTTAGTTGTTAATCAGAGTTGATTGGGAGCAGAGAGAGCCGAGAGGAGCTCCCCAGTGGATCAATGCCTCTAAATGATCTGTTCAAGGATCCCTTTAGAACCTGCAAAACTCGCTCTGATAGGGCACCGAAGCATGAAGGCGCTCATTTCACATCTAACTCACTTCCTGATTTGCCCTCTGGGAGAGAGATAGGGCCGCCGTTATAGGGATAATTTGTCCCAAAGCTAAATATCCCACTAACCAAAAGTGCTTAGACCAAAATGTCTTCATTCCAGGCAATCAATTACTGCCAAGGTGAGGGGGAAAATGATGAATTTGTTTAAAAAGCTCAGTCTGTGTGTGTGCATATGCGCCATCTGAGACGTCGAGATTGCCCGACAACTGGCTTTGTTTATGCTCGTTTGATTGAAGACGTTTTCCTGCTTCTCAAATTTACTGAGCTTCGAGAAACAAGATTTGATAATGTGCGGCAGCTGAATTTTAAAAAATGTATTTGACGGGGTACATTTTAAATTAAATTGATCGTAGCCGGGGTGAGCGATGATGTTAATGACGAGCACCAGAGGAAGAAGCGTCCGCTACAGACGCCCACAAAGGGATTACACTACTGACTTAAACAGCCGTTTCAAATGTTAGATAGTTTACTGAAGAATGTCTCAAAGTGAACCTTGAATTTTGAATGAGTGTGGGTTGTTAAAGATGCAAAAACAAAAAAGATTATCAAGTCATGCCCTTGGGACATATTATTTATGGAGTGCTAGTAAATAAAATATCTGAAATATCAAATATTTAAAAAACACTGATGTATTGTATTTTCTCACAGAAGGGTGCCGATATGAAAGCAAAATTATTCATGAAACAAAGCTATGTATTTTAAGATTTGTGGTTAAACAAATACTCCAATTTTTGAGTACTAATTCAAAATTAGAAATATTGATTGATCAGTTTCAGCTTCAAGAACTTTTGCTCATAGGTACCATCAATTTAAAATGAGGCTCTCATATTGGGGGTTATCGAGCATAGTGAGCCGTTTTCAAAGGTAAATTGGGTGATATTCTATATATTTCTTACTGTCAACAAATTGCATGTAGATGCCAAAACCAACCAACTCTGATCCACTTGCCCAAAGTCAATTTTCACTTTTTTTACCTTTACAAATTGTTTTATTTATAAGCGGTTATCAAATAACAACAAAGACAAAAGTTATTCTAAGTTAAAGAAAACACAACTATTCTTAGTTTCAGGTGATTATACACTAATGAAAACATAGTTATGAATATTATATTCCATTTCTGCTAACAGATGAAATGTTACACGCTGTTCCTTTAAGTAAATTAATCTGGAGTTTCGCCCACATCCTCTAACGCCGATGCCATTTTTTGCAACTCTCAACAGAGATGAGAAGGAAGCGAGATGGTTCATTCCTTACTGTAGCTACTTCCATCATCAGCTTTGGTAAAAAATGATGTGTTTAATTATTAAGTGAGTCACTAGATTTACTACTTGCCCGGGGCATTTTACTTGACATTCCTTATTGTTGAGCCCTGCAGTAGCTTATTCCTTTATGCCTTGTTGTCCAGAAATGATTTAAAACACATAAATAAGCCACGCCGTTGCACTGGGTGTGCACTGTAGTTTGATTTTTATCTAACATACACCATCCTGCTGCCATAAATACTCTTTAGTCTAAAGCACCAAATGTATATTCATCCACAGCTTAAAATAACACTCGCTAAAAAATTACAGCGCCACAGCTGTTTTAGGAAATCATTTGGCTTTTTTTATTAAATAAAAGTATTACTTTTTAAAGTTTAATGTCTTGAGAACAAATGCGAGAGCCACAGACAACATGGGGAAGTCATAAAGTCTGGAGAGACTACATATTGTTGGATTTTAGTCTTTATTTGCATTTGTTGACAATAACAAAAATATAGAATATCGGCAGCCTTATCCTTTAAGCGAGACTGTTTCACTCCAGTGACTTCAAGATTGTAAACAGAAGTTCGGTTCCCATATAAGCAACGTTGGCATCAAAACATAAACATAAATAGAGCCTGTGTAATGTAGGGAAAAAATGCAGCCATATGTTTTTAATGTAGTCTAACTGCCTCGCAGAGACTGTTGAGAGAAATAGATTGGGGAGTTCAAGCACCATCTTATGTACTTCCATATGTTACCTGCATTCATTTCTCAAACTCTTTGACTCGGCGCCAGAAGAAGGAATATAGCAAGGACAATTTCCACAATGTATACCCTCTACTATGTGTCTATATACTAATATTTCTGACCCACTTCTATTCATCATGCCGCCCTCAGTGATCCGCATGTGTACGGAGCTAAGTGGCCATTCACCACAGACTGTATACGCTGCTTTAGGGGGTGGGATAATAATGTGTGCTCTCTACCATCACATGACCCACTTCTCTTGAGTATCATACGAGAAGGCTCATCCAAGCACTCCGACTGGAAAAAAAAACACCAAACATGCTAATAATTCCCATGAAGCGTAGCTTGGCAAGCTTCATTAAAATAAAATTGGTTGCCATGCAAACTTTTGACGTAACCAGAGGGATTATTATTGATTCTTCTGGCATTGTCTTGTTTGTTAAGTAGGAGACCTCCAGGATATTTTTTTGCTACAAACTGCCATGACTCAGGTGCTTTTATCAGAAAGCATTTGTTGAAGTGTCCTTGAGCAACGCGTGGCGTCTCTAAGGGTTGCTCTTTTGTAGCTGGCTCGACCTCGGATCTTCCTGTGGGGATTTACAGACAGAAATGTCCTAACAGCGATCGTACAATTTCATATAATTGCGGTACGCAGCGTGACTGAGCTAAGTGGACTCACCGCAGTTTCCTTTATGCTGTGCAATCATACAGAAATCCAATATAGGCGGTAAATATTCATACTTCTGTAGAAGATTTTTTTTATCTCATTACACCACAGTAAACTATTCCTGAAGTTTTTTCACCCCTGCCCACTGATTCTCTGCATAGTTTGTGATTATTATTATTCATGGAAGAAATTTGAATCCATTGTTCCCTCTGTGTCTTGCAGGTTCTGGCACGGAGAGTACAG
The DNA here is from genome assembly GCA_916701645.2 of Sebastolobus alascanus. Lineage (NCBI taxonomy): Eukaryota > Metazoa > Chordata > Actinopteri > Perciformes > Sebastidae > Sebastolobus > Sebastolobus alascanus. The sequence goes on from CAKAOJ020000060.1 coordinate 3,396,824, forward strand.
GGTGGCGGTGAACATTAACGACTATCTGGACATCTACTGTCCTTACTACGAGGGTCCTCCGTCCCACGGGCGCATGGAGCGCTACATCCTCTTCATGGTCAACCACGAGGGCTACACTTCCTGCCAGCACAGGATGCGTGGCTTCAAGCGCTGGGAGTGCAACCGTCCCAGCGGTCCTGACGGACCCCTGCGCTTCTCGGAGAAGTTCCAGCTCTTCACCCCCTTCTCCCTGGGCTTCGAGTTCAGGCCTGGACACGAGTACTACTACATCTGTGGGTTATCAGCTAGGCTAGTGTGTTGTGTGTTTGAGAAGGTGTTTGTCCTTTTGTGCATGCAAGCGCGCGCACGTCTGTGTTTTGCGCGTTAGCCACGCTTCTGTTCAATATGCATTTGTAAACGATATGTAAATATGCAATCAACAGAAGTTGATTGAGAGAGTTCTCAAACACCATGTCGCTCGCACACCCACAGGCGCGCATAAATACACCTTCCATCTCTCCCTCGCTCCCCCTACTCCCTCTCTCACTCGCTTTATTTCTTGATGTATCTGTCTGCTTCTGTCGAGATCATAAGTGGTGTGCTCAGCAAAGTGGTAAAAATGTCACCGGGCGTAGTTTGTAATCATTTTTATATTAGCTGTATTGATGTTTCTCCTCACTTCAACAAGTGATGTATTAGTATCACAGATGGGCCGTACCCCCTGAGACTGTTTTTCTGAACCGAGTTAAAAAGCTATCATTCCCCCACCGGGCGCGGGGACAAATAGTAGCTTCAAATTACTCTTAAACATTGTTTTCAGCTGCTCGGTGTGCCAGATGGGTGGGATAGATTTACCGCATCCGGACTGTTTAGTGCAAGATCAGTTGGTAATCACAGAAAAGCACATTAAATTGACTTTCAAAAGCTTCGCTGTCAATGTCCAAACTTTTCTGGCGCCGCACAGACTATTTTCTGTTTGTGTTAGGAGGCTGCAAGAGCTGCTTGGCTTGTGACAAAACATTTGACTGTTTGAATCCACAGACCAGATGGGAGAATATGTGGAAAGAAAAAGATTCTTCTGAGATTCATAATTCACACAATCACAAGAGGTCACTTGTCAGGAAAATGTACAGTATGCACACGTTGTAAGTTCTTAAACAAACAATTTATTCTGTCGTTTGGCAAGGACGGTGTTGAGCTGCCATGAGGTGAAGTGTGAAATTACTTTACAAAAAGTAATCCTTTTGTAATTATTAATTTCTCTCCTTGATTATTAGCAACGTTACCTCATTAGTCCTCTACTTAGTTTACTTTTGTGTTACTCTGTAAAAGTCACACCAAACCTGACCTGTCATCGGAATGTTGTTCAGAAGTTGTCACATAGACAATGGACCTCGTGCAAGAACCATTCGTACGAACAGATTTGTTCTTAAGTGGCTTATACGAGTGATTTAGGAAAGCTTATTACACGGCTTTGTTGACTACTCGATTGTGATTGGTCAGTCACGGCGTTCTGCGGTCTGTTATTTCTTTATAACAGACCGTTGCTATGTATAACAGACCGTTGCTATGGACGCAGTTCTGATGTCGGACTCTGGTGGACAGTTTTTGTGTCAAATTATTGATTTCTTAAGTAGCCGTGTAATAAACGGGATAATGTACAGCTAGCGGATCATTGTTGTGAAATAAACCCCTTCAGGTCGATGCCTGTCGGGGTTTATTTCACAACAATGACCGGCTCTCTGTACATTATCCCTTACTTATCGCATTCACCAATTTTCTCGTATTTTGAATTTTCTCTCAGGTACGAACACAATTTACGAGTGGTCCAGGCCTGCCGTAGGAGTCATGTGCAATTAGTCTCCTGTTATCCAAAAGTTTTTCACTGGTGGATTGTATATTTCATTACTTTGAAGCAACTTTGAGTTTGAAATCCTACATAAATTACACTTCATTATTATGTTGACGTTATCCTGTCTGACTCTGCAATTCGAATTATAATATAATTCTAAATGTAATCATGTAGCCTAACAATATCATCATTCATTTAAATTGGCCATTGATGCCATTGTATAACACTACAATATCAATATGATCATCTCAAACTGCAAAACGGCTTAAATTATGCACTAATTCACTAGTCTCATGGACGTGCGCTCATTTACACACAGGTGGCATTCATCATGTTTTTTTTCTTTACTTTTATTTATTTTATTTTTTTTAATAACATAAAACAGGGGAGGACTGGGACATTACAGTATAATCAATAATAATCAAACATTTAAAAAAATTGGTGAATAAAAAGAAAGAGGCACAGGTACAGTTCAAAATGCACATCAGAGTTCAGGCACAGGAAAAATTGTTAAGAGTCTAGATGACTATCACTATCCCATGTATTTATCCCCCTTCTCCTTTTGAAGTCGAAGAGTGAAAGTCATTTTGCATTCATCATGTTTACGCAGGTCATTTAGACAGTTATCTGAAGTTAGGAGCGTTTGCTGAATCCACACGTGGCACACTCGTACGAGCCTGCGGTATGAAAAAAAAGTTAAGTTAAAGTTAAGAGAAAGTTAAGACAATAATAGGAAAATGTTCTTGCATGAGGTCCAGTGATTCTACAGCAGCCTCTCTGCCACTACGCCGCCTGGCACAGCTCTCTTCATTGCCTCCCTGTGTTGCCGCTGCACAGCCGACTGACCTTAACCTTTTTAGTAGGAGATGATGCATTCTCACCATGACCCGTAATGGAATGAGGGTCCTCTGCCATCAGTTTCAGGTCGGCATGCATATTTCTAGATTGAGTTTTTTGTCCATGGAGAGAGTTTCTGACCTTACAGTGATATTCTCCTCAATCAGACAGCGAACAGAGCGAACAGCCAAGGCCAAAAAAAAAAAAATTCCTTGACCGATATTGACACAGGTTTTAATTCAATTTGTTGTAGCGTTATTGTGTTCAGATTGTATTTCTAATACGGTAACACAATTTTGTGATGTAATGCAATCACTGAAAACCAGTGTTGTTGAATTACCGCGATAGATAATAAGATTAAAGTAATGCGCTTCCTCCGACACAATTTGTTTATAGAGTAACTTTTAATAATGAGCACTAAGTATCTGCAAATATTTCCCTGCCCCAGTCTGTTGTCTGCACGGTCACAATGACACAGCGGGCGAGAGTCAGAGAGCTAAAGAGGCGAAGATAACAGCCACCCGATGTCCTACTGCACTTTTCCCAGTCACACACACACACACAAACACACACTCTTTTGTTTTCAGCCTCGTGTAAGGATGGACAGGGCCCCTCCAGAGTTGTATAGTTGCTGACTATAGTATTGTGTTTCTGGGACCCCTGAGGGGAATGTGTATTCCTCCAGATTGGTGTGTGTGTATGTGTTGTAGGGGGGAGGGCTGGTTGCGGGGTCAGTTGTCAAGCGATTGTGAGTCCGTGAAAGGCCATGTCCATCATCTTGACTGACAACCACACACGTTATTGTCTCTCACATGCACACACACACCCGCACACACACACACACACACACACACACACACACACACACACACACACACACACACACACACACACACACACACACACACACACACAAGGCAGTATTGATGTGGAACGAAGGCATTTTGACATTTTTAACCACCCAGCCCTTCAGAGTGTGTGTGTGTGTGTGTGTGTGTGTGTGTGTGTGTGTGTCCTCTCCACAGATACTCACAAAGTAAAAAACACATCGATCTTTGATGGTGATCTGTGGCCAGACCGGTGTGAGTGTGCGCCCGTGTGTGTGCACGTTGGTGTGTGTGTGTGTATTTGTCATGTGTTTGACATGTTGACAGGTCCGCTCCACCCCTTACTTCTCCCAGCTGCCATCTGATGAGGTTGAGTGATTTTCAATGGGTTTTCAGGAGACGTCGGATTGTGGATGTGCGCTGGGAAACAGAGGCGCTGGGAGAGCTGATAAGACTTTTAAAAAATGACAAAAGTGAAAACATTTGGAGGGCACGGAGAGGGGGAATTGGGGGGGGGGTGGGGTGTGGAGGGTATATATCTTTCCAATTGTAGCCCTTTCTCCCCGAAATGCTGCCCATTTGTCAGCGAAACGGTGGGGAAGCCATAACAAAGACACACAACAGGAGAGATGGCTCGATACAAAGCTGGCGGAGCTTCATAGGGGACCGCGATACTCTTTCTCTGGGCACTGCGAAGAGTGTATGTGGATGATTTGAGGAAATTTGAGGCAAAGGAAGTGGACTACAGGGAAGGCATGAAAGGGTAACAGGGGTGAAGGGCAGGGAGAAGGATGGAGGGAGGAGTTGCGGGCAGAAAAGAGAGGGAGGAGAGGGCAGATGAAGGGTCAGATTTATTTCCTGTACGCTGTGGATCTTGATGATGGTCCTCTCCTGGGTCACTCTGGGTTTCTGGCTATGCGGACTTCCTCAAGGGAGAGGGCCAATAGGTCTCCACGCAAGCACCAGCGTGTGTGCACATTCTTTTTTTCGTGTGTGTGTGTGTGCACGCCGGCATGCGCGAGCGGTCAGGGAGTTGGTCACCATCTGCTTTAAGGTCTCCAGCTCTATTTCACATCAGAGCGAGGTGGGACTAAAAACCCAGATTCAATTTAATTTACTCTACTTTGAAGTTTGAATCACAGTAACTTTTTTAACATTTTTTGGGCATTCAGCCAGTGCAGCGCGGCGGCTCAGTGGTTAGCACTGTCACCTCGCGGCGAGAAGGACCTGCGTCTGTGGGGAATTTGCATGGATTTCCTTCCCCGTTCCAAAGACATTCAAGTCAGGTCGATTGGAGAGCCGGTATTTCCCTTAGGTGTGACTGTGAGTGCGACTGAGTCCCAGTGTGTGTGCGGGCTGATCCCTCGCAGACTTGTTTACATTGCCTGAAGTGCTCAGTATGTTTACGGGAGCTCATAAGCTTGGGAGCATGGGTTTTAAGAGAACTTAAAAGGACATAATATAAGAAAGTCTCCAACTGCTCGAAGCAATAAATGTCATCAAGAAAGTAATAGGCTGCATTAATGACTACATTAATGTCAAATTATAACAAATGAGTGTTAACTTGCGTGTTCCCTACTTTATAATGCCTACCCTTGATTTACCACCTCTGACATTTTTGTTGCAAGCTAATTTCAATAATGTATGTGTGTTTTACTTTGCTGAACAAGAAGAAATGTCTCCATATTCTTGTGAAAAGAAGTCGGTATTAAAGCCCTCAGACACACTAGTTTCTGGCAAAATCCGTCCTCCAGTGAACAAAGTCTGCAGTATAATCATTTCCACTGTATCCGTGTTATTTCCTTATCATGTGTTGTCAGTGTTTTTTCCCTGCCATCCCATAAATAGGTACGGTGACTTGAAATAATTGGGGTTAAACTGAGGTTTTGTTTCTTTGTGTTTTGTGGATCCGACCTATGACCCTCCAGTCACGCTGCTGAGAGGCCCTGAAAGGCCCAGGTTCACTGTGTGTCCGCCGGTTTGTGGTCATTTGAATGACTAAATTAAAATATCAACTGAACGGATAAAGGCATTCAGCTGGGTTACCTAAAGCAGTGTTTCCCAAACTTCTTTTGTGGGGACCCAATTTCTAATAATGTCAAACCATCGTGACCCAATTCACAATATGCCTTCGTGAGAAGAGCGAATTTGTGCGTAAATAAACGTTCCATCACCTTATATTATCTTGAATTGGTAAACCGGCCATTATGAAGAGATACACGTTTGATGAATCATAACTTCATTTTATGCATGTGTTGTTGATGAGACCAAATAAATGCATTTAGGTGGAGTAAACAGGCTACAATTATCTGAACAATACGAACATTCAGGCTCCCTCATGTGGCTCAAAGGTGTACTGCAGATATAAATGTTAAATAAAAGGCTATTGAGGAAATTCTGCAAATTGATTTGGTGACCTACCTGTGGATCCTGACCCAGTCTTTGGGAATGACTGATTTACACTGTATCTGTGTTATAACTTCATTATATACTTTCAGTGTTTGTCCCTGCCATCCCATAAATAGGTACCATGACTTAAAGTATTTCGGATTAAATTGGTGTGGTGTCTTTCTGTTGTGGGGATCCAACCTATGACTGGCTGAGAGGCCTTGAAAGGCCCAGGTTCACTGAGTGTCAGTTGGTTTGTGGCCATTAGAGTAATTTTAAATTAGTCTGAGAACAGGTGCCACTAAATTAAAATATCAACTGAATGGATAAAGGCATTTAGCTGGGTTACCCAAAGGATAAGGCTGGTGTTATTCTATATTTTCTTATTGTAAACAAATCCCATGAACAGACCAATATATTATGTCTCTGTTAACTCCCAGTCCAACCACCACCTGATAATAAGCCTCGTAGCGCTCTGAGACAGAACACCATTTAAAAGAAAACGTTTATTAAATCTTCTCAATGACTCTATGAGTACAATCAGCAGCACAAATCGCTTTATCTCTCAACTAATCCCCTCTTTCAATCTCTCTGCTTTTTACAGCGTCTCCTCACCCAAACCATGTGGGGCGAGCATGTCTAAAGCTGAAGGTGTATGTCAGACCTCCAGGTAAGTCACGCTCTAACTACACACACACACACACCCACACGCACACGCAAAGGTCCAGATTGGCTATCAAAGTAAAATTAGGGGGGAATAAGAGGTCTGATAGAATGCCCCGGCAACACTCTCTGCTCTGATTCACACACCAGCCAGGCAACACTTTAACACCTTTACACACTGAAACACTCGCACACACACTGACACGGTCACACGTGCGAGCACACACAAGTGTGCACGGGCGCGTGCGCGCAGGCACAAAGTGGCATACGCACTTCACATCAGATCACATCACATCACACTTGGTGTGAGGGAGACCTTCTGTCCTTGTAGAAAGAGAACAGAGCGGGCTGAAAGTGCTCTCTAAAAACGTTACCAGCATCACTGCGCTGGCTCGATTCGCTCATAAGAAACAAGAGAGCGATCTAATAATAAACCCATCGCATACTGTAGAAGTCTAATCTAATAATAGACACTTCATATTTCTTAATAAAATTCTCCTTATGCATCGAGCCGCGTGGTAAAAGATGAAGCATGACTTGCTCGCCAAACAGCGTGCAGCCTGATACTCTTTTGAAAACAGCTCCCTCGCAGATTGGCGTAGACGGGAAACAGAGCTCACACAAGTGCGCCATGTTGGCCTGTGATAGTGGCGTTTAAAAATAACTCAACAGAAGACACGGGGAGCAGATTGCGGCAGGCATTACGCCACACTTGCGTTATCTTGAAAATCTACCTGTACGTCTTTTCAAAGGCGGATTCTACCTCGTGAGTTTTCCACCTAAGCCCGACTAAAGAATCAAACCTGGGTAGTAACGCGTCTCCCTTGATAATGACACGGCTTTGAAGATCTTCGTAAAAAGGATGAGAGTCGGCCTTCGCAGCTTTCCAGACTCAGATCATTCCAGCTACCGCTAAGGGGGAAGGAAATTCTCTCCTCCTCCATAATTACTGAAACAACATACGCTCTTTTATTCTGTCATTGCCGCAGCTCCTCTTTGAGATTCTGCTTTTTTTGTGCTCTTAAAGTAATCTGTCTGACATTGCAACTAGAAATCTCATCTGTGAAATATTGTCACGAGAGTGAGCTGTGAGCGGTTGCACATGTGTGTGATCGGATGTGTGTCTTTCTCTGTTTGTGTGTGTCGGCTGCTCCAGATTCAGAGTCTCTGTGATTAAACTGTAATTAGGTTGGTTAAACCCCCTGCAGAGCTCAGTTGCTGTCGTCTTCTCCTCCTCCTCCTCCCTCTTTCCTCTCCTCATCCCTCATCTTCTCTCTGCCTTTTCCTCGGCTTTTGAATTGTGAGTTTTGTGGTTTGTCGTTCGCTTTCCACATTTTCTCCCCCCTCCGTAATAGTTCCACTTGTCTACCCTTTGTCTTTCTATAAACCCACTCCCTCCTTTGTTTTATATCGTCTCGTCTTTGTCTGTGTGTCTCTCTCAGTTCAGATGTTTTGTCGTTTCTCTCTTCTTTCCGTTTCAGATGGCTCGGGATATGATTCTCCGGAGCCCTTCCTGACTGACGGAGGTCCGTGCTGGAGGCCAGGGTCCGCGGCCCTGTTAGCTGCTCTGGCCTCACTGCTCCTGGGACTCTTCTCCCGGCTGTGACCCCTCTCCCCCTCCTCCTGGAGCTCCCACCCAGGGTCGCTGGGCTGGGCTGGCTGTCCCTCTAAATCCACCACCCCTCAGGGAAGCCCTCTGTCTCCGTCCCCACCCCCCTCCCTCCCCTCCCCTCCTCTCCCACCTCCACCTCTATACGACCACCAACCACCCCCACTGCCAGCCCCCTCCATGGCCCGGCCACGGACACCGCTCCCAGGCGCTGGCTGAGAGGGTCGGGTCTCGAGCTGTCTGGGAAGCTGCGCTTCATCTCTGATCCCCTGAATTCAGGGTGGAACAGCACCTCTCAGCTGAAAAACACAAGGGAAATGTCTCTGCACTCATATCAGGGGGTCCTTTTGATTTGTCTATTGACTCTCGGCCACTGATGGGGTAGATGTAGCCGCGGCTATGATTAAACTTGTCGTTCCAGTGCCATTCCTATCATCCAATCACGGCAGGATGCATTAAGCGATAGGCCTGGATGCACAAAAATTGGATTTTTCTCACATTGCTATCCCATCGTCAGACGAAGAATTGGAAGTGGCCAAGCTTGCATTGTAATTGGAATTCTATACTACCTGGACCAGCTCCAACTGCAGCGAGAAAAAAAGAGCAACCGTGTAGAGACGGAGAGGAGGAAAGTGACCCGGCCGGTGCAGAAAAAGAAAGGGAAAACAATGCGGGCACAGATTTAAATACATGCGGCCATGTGGGAGATGTAATGTTATATGTGTTGATATTTTCAGAGCCAGTGTAGATTCACAGCAATGTGATATAAAAGTCATACTTTTTTTATGAGAAGCTAAGATATCACGTTATAATGACAAGTGTAATCATAGCCTGTTTGCGTGGGAGGGTGTGTAGGGGGGTGTGCTGGGTGGGTGTATATTTTCAGGTGGGATGTGTTCTGTCTTATTCATGTTTCTAAACAAAGCATTTATCACGGCCTGGCCAGCACAGGCGTCTTCGGCACCGTCTAATGTCGATAGGGTCGGGTGACTTTTGGAACCATGACTTTCTCATGTATGAATGTACCACTGGTCACCCACCTCTTTGTCTCTCTGTATTATTATGACTGTGGTCACTCACAGTACCTTCTCTCGGACTGGCAGGATGAACGGGGTCAGGGGGGATTTTTGGAGGGATGGCGGGGCGGGGCAGGAGGAGTTAATGATGAACAGCTGACAAAAAGGAGGCGACACTCAAGTTGCATGACCACTGTGAAACCTTCCGATCAATCTCGTTTGTAATGATGATATATTTTTTCATGGGGGATAAATCAGAAACACCCCGCTACCGCTCTCTTGCTCTCCCTGAGACCTTTTTTTTTTTCAGACATCAAAAGGAAAAAATTCAGCCTCTCTCCTCTCGCACGGTTTCTCCTGTCTGGCTTTCGGTCGTTGATGGATTAGCTCGGGCCTGGGAGATAAATGGACCCACAGGGTGAAACTGACTGGAAATCAGCCCTCGGGGCCCAGGCCGGATCGCAATGGACGTAAATACTGACTGAACCTGGTCCCGGGTCTGAGGGTTAAACCAATAAGGGGAAGCGCATAGACTGTGGCAAATGAGGCGAGGTGTGTGTGTGTGGTAGCATCACAAAAACACACATGCGCATGCACACACACACATATACATGCACACACACACACGGTCTTTGATAACGGGACGGTTCCTCTGAGATTTTGGGAGCATTCGTGGACTATAAAGGGAACAGCACAAAGAGAGAGAGGAGCGCAGAGAAAGTTTGTGTGTATCATGGGACTTCTTTAATGTTGGGAAGTGAACATAATGAGTAAGCACTGTGAACACACACATACATACACACACATGACGACCAGTGTACAGATACACATACAGACATATGTAGAAAAGCACATGCAGATCTAGACATTTACAACGACATGGCATGCACATACACACATGTACAAAGACACACACACACACACACACACACACAAGGAAACACAAACAAGGGGAAGCACTTCCTTCCCCGTTTCATCTTATTTTTGTAGCATTTAAAATCACTGTTAATTACTCCTGTGTGGGATGCAGTGATGGGGTATAGCCTGTGGAAGATTAAAAAAAATGTGTTTTCTCTTCTTCTATTCCACTGATGCTGTCCTTCTATCGTTCTTCTTCTCTGGTTTGTGATCCATGGTTGGTAGTGGTAGGATGCCTCCAGGTCTGAGCGTCATGTATGAGTTTGTCTCCTTTTCTGTTTGTGGTGTTTTTATTTTTGTTTGTGGGAGCTGACCTCAGTCATTAAAGTCAGTCGGTCAAAAGTAAACACAGAAGTCAGAGCAAGGAGAGAAACACACAAATAAAGATTGTCTTTTTGTCTACTCGAAAAATAAGCCAAGTGAATTTATTCAGTGGAAATGTGAATTAATTTTCATTTGATGGTTTTTTTTTCTCCCCCCCCAAAGGGCAGATGATTGTATTTGTGTACTAGGCTGCACCTGGGTCTTTATTTTGCTCAGTCTATCTTCCTCTGACGTCAAAGTCTTGGGACGGTGAGCATTGAGCTCTGCCAGTCAAAGCATGAAATTATTCAGATGAAATCACCCTCTCCAATCTTCAGCTGTTTCTCCCTCAACGATGTGACAGCTAATCTGAACTGCTGACAACGTGGAGACTGAATAGCTTGATAGCCTTTCCTCTCTTGTTTCCATCAGATTTCCAGCAGGGTGGCCTTCCGGCGATGGAATGTTACCAAGTGCAATTACTGAGTACTGTAAGTACTGTATTCATGTACAATCTGGATGCACATGTACTTTACGTGAGTATTTCCATGGTCTGCCACTTTAAACCTCTGCTCCACTACATTTCTGAGGGAAATATTGTAATTTTTACACTACTAAATTTACTTTAAAGTCGGGCTGTCAATCGATTAAAATATTTAATCACGATTAATCGCATGATTGTCCATAGTTAATCGCAATTAATCGTACATTTTTTATCTGTTCAAAATGTACCTTAAAGGGAGATTTGTCAAGTATTTAATACTCTTATCAACATGGGAGTGGGCAGATATGCTTGCTTTATTTAAATGTATGTATATATTTATTATTGGAAATTGATTAACAACACAAAACAATGACAAATATTGTCCAGAAACCCTCACAGGTACTGCATTTAGCATAAAAATATGCTCAAATCATAACATGGCAAACTGCAGCCCAACAGGCAACAACAGCTGTCAGTGTGTCAGTGTGCTGACTTGACTATGACTTGCCCCAAACTGCATGTGATTATCATAAAGTGGGCATGTCTGTAAAGGGGAAACTCGTGGGTACCCATAGAACCCATTTTCATTCACATATCTTGAGGTCAGAGGTCAAGGGACCCCTTTGAAAATGGCCATGACAGATTTTCCTCTGCAAAATTTAGCGTAAGTTTGGAGTGTTTTTGTTTTTCATGGTTGGTACCAATAGATTTCTTAGGTTTTCTAGTTTCATATGATGCCAGTATCTTCACTCTAGCTTTAATACTGAGCCTGCTACAACAAAAATCGCAAGTTGCGTTAATGCGTTAAAGAAATTTGTGGCGTTAAAACGAATTTGCGTTAACTTTGACAGCTCTACTTAATACTGTAGCTATAGTTACTAGTTACTTAACACATAATAAACTTATAAAATACACTGTTCAAGAATAAAAAACAATGTCTAGTTGAGGCCCCTTGTCACATTTTAGATGTTTTTTATGTGCATTTTCAAAAAGTATTAATATCACAAAAAAAAGGTTCTTATGCCTGGCTGAGGTGGAACAGTTGATGTATAAATAATACAACCTCTTCGGTTTAATGACACCCAACTGGAGAATTGGCGCCACCAGCTGTTTATCTCGATGCACCCAACTCCTAATATTAGCCCACCAGCAGTGGACGGAAATGCGCATTAATTTGTATTTTCTTCTGGCGATTTTTTGCAAATTTGATGAAAACTTCTCGCATGGTTTCATATAAATAAATGTTTGAAGCACAAAGAGTTAAAATTATCCAGTATTTCTTAAAAAAAGAAGCAAAGATTAGAGAAAAAAAAACAAATTCATAAAACATTTTGCAGCAGAACTTAGTTTTTCATCTTTCTTGCGTAGTTAATCATCTCACGACTACTCAGATTTGTCTTGTGACCCTTTGGAGGGGGTCCGATCCCTAGTTTGGGAACCGCTGGACTGTACATAAAGTGGTTAAAAGTAGCTCCAGCTCAACCAGCTACAACTATAAAATGCTACTTACACATTGATGCATCAGTATTAACAACCAAATAATTTAATATATAATAATAGGGCAGTCAATGGCCATTTTTTACAGAGTACTTGTACTTTTCATACTTTAAGTACATTTTGATGATAATATTTTTGTAATTGTACTTATAAGGGATAGCTTTGGTGTTTTGAAGTGGGGTTGTCTGAGGTACTTATCCATAGTCAGTGTATTACCTACAGTATATAGATAGTAGATAGACGGTCGGCACGCTCCCAGTTTGGAGAAACAGACAGGAGCACCGACACCGGAGCAAAGCAATACAGTGCTGAGGACGGCAGAAAAACGTATTTTAGCAATCTAAAAGAAAGGCTCACCTAAAAAAATTGATATCTGATTAAGTGTACCCTATATTTAGAATATTTTCATCGCCTTATCTTGCCATCAGACAGCCCTTTCCTTCTCCTTTCTGAAGGGGAATTGAACTGAAAGTGAAACTTATCTATGTTCTCTCCAAAGCCAGCAGGCTCAGATGACAAAAACAGTTTAGATACGTTTCACTTTCACTTCAGTTCGCCATCGGAAAATATTCTAAATATAGCGTACACTTAAAGCTGAAGTATTTTTATAAAACGGTCGCTATATCCTGACAGTAGTGCATGAAACAGGTAACCTGAAAAAACAACATGTGCCTCTGTGTCCTCCGGTGTTCCTAACGGTATCTGCAAGATTTCACAGACCGGAGGACAACAAGCAGTCTGATCTGCTGTCCAGCTGCTGTCTATGAGAGCTGGCTGTCAATCACTCACGAACTCCGACCAAACGGTCAAACTAGGATTTTTTTCGGTGAGCTTTTCTTTAGGTGACTAAAATAAGTTTTCTGCCGGCCCCGTCCACAGTGCTGTATTGCTTTGCTCCAGTGTCGGTCCTCCTGTCTGTATCTCGATGCTGGGGGCACGCTGACCGTTATCTACTGTAAGTAATACACTGACTATGGATAAGTACCTCATACAACCCCACTTCAAAACACCCGAACTATCCCTTTAATGTAATATATGATAACAGGCCACTGAAAGGCCATTTTTCTACAGAACAAATACTTTTACTTTGCATACTTCTAAGTACATTTTTCTGATGATATTTTTGTAGTTGGAATTAAGGATTTTTAATGAAGTACTTTTACTTGTAATGAAGTTTCCTCTCCGTAGGTTTCCTCCAGATCAGGACCTGACCAGACAGATAGACAATAGACACGTCCCCCCATTGGGGCTCGTATGAGACAGTGCTAGCTTGAAACATTTATCAGCCTGTTTTAAAAGCGTTATTTGAAACCACCGACTCGCCTCTTTTGGCAGCGTGGTGCAAAAAGAATATCAGAAACGTTGTTTTTAGGGAAAACTGAGGTATATGAATAATAGATGAGCCTTGGCCTGCCATGTTTGGCCCTCCTGTGCGAGGCGGGCTAATGGCTATCGATGTCTCTGGTTTCCATCAAATTGTTTCATATGAGAGCTCAATCCAAACGGAGGGAAAAGAGTAGATTCCAATGAAAAGGAGACGAGGGAATTAAATTATCTCTGAATATTGAAACGCACGCTTGGTCAGCCAATTCTTTGTCCTGACAAGTATCAGGTACAAGCGGAGTTAGCCTGACGTAAAATTAAGCCCGATCAAGCAAACCTTCCCATGTCTCAATCCTTGTGAGAGGAAAGATGGATGTGTGATACGACTGGAACAGAGCCAGAAGTGAACAGATGTGCTCCTTGAAATCATGGGAACCTACTGATCTGGGCTATGTCACTGACACACATGCACATACACTATTATATCCCCCTTCTAGATCGTATTAATCACTTGATTATTTCAGCTGTTTCATTGGTTGGCGTACATAATTGGCGAGAATAAATTTGGCCTATATGATGTTGGTTTTGGCAACGACCAAAAAGGAAAGCCAGGAAATGCAGATGGCGACCCCTCTCCATTCTTTTCCTCTCTTCATCTCTTCTTCTGTTGATTTCTCGCTCTCACAGACACATTATTAGGCTACGGGCTAATCTATTCTCCTCTCTCCCCTGTACTTTTATCTCCTCGTATTCAACTAACTGGCATGATTTAGGAATTATGGAATTAGGGCAGCGCTCCCATCTCTACTAATGAGGAACGGCATGATGAAAGAGCTTGATCCTGAACGTGCCATCTGTAGTCACTATTTCACATTCACTTAATCTATCTCTCCTTCTCTCACTATTTTCTATTCTTTCTCTTCCCTCCCTCGTTCCTTCCTTCCCCTCTCTCTCTGTCTCACACACTCACATTATACCTTAGTTGTAATTACAGAGGAAATACTAATTCTTAGCTCTTCAAGCACTGTTGGATGTGGCGTGAAATGGTGAAATCGCACAGCAGGAAAGTTAACTATGGCCCACACAGCCATGCATAGGCACACACTTGCAGGAGTCCAGATGGACCGTGTGTTATTGCTGAATAATGCATGCTATGTAGACTCTATAAAAAAATCATGGGCAGAGAGAGCTGGGCACCAGTTCGGTGAGGGCAGCATCCCTTGTGCAAATTTGGAGCTGTTACAGAAATGTTCAGCATGTAGGTATTTAGCTGTAGGTGACCCAACAAGGAAAATATTTAGCTGCAGTTAGAGAGAGGAGAAAACGCACTTGCCTTTTAGACACTGTCAGTTGATATGTCAGCTGGCACCCTGCCCGGTGTCTTTGCAGTCACCTTGAACAGGCTTTTGTGGTTTAAACCATGAAACTTAGGGAATTACACAGCAGATTCAATGCTAGAGGCTCAGATTTCAGAGCATCTCTCAGAAACACTATGAAAGATATCCAGCAGTCTGACTTCATGTAAAATACCGAGGAGGGGGTGGGGGGGTGGGGGGGGGGAGGTCTGGGTGAAGGGTAAATGCTGCACTCATGTGGGGAGAATGAGCAGCGCCTCGTTTTCTCTGGAGTCATATGACAGGACATGCGCACCATCATGTGATGCGTTCAAGTGCTCAAAGAAAGCTCCTTCTTCTGAGAATTAAAATTTGAAGTACAACTGCTAAAAAAAACTCAACCATATAATAAAAGAAAGTTGGTATAATGTGCAAATACTGCAGCAGAATTAAGGAAAGGCACAATTAAATGTTTTCCTAACTAATCTAGTAGCCAAAACTCATTATAAATTTTTATTAAAAGACAAAAAACAACTCATCCAACAGCTTTATTTCCTATTATTGACTACGGTAACATCATATACCAGGAACACCACTGAAACTCCTTTAAATTTATAGTTTACAATAATATCTATCCTTTATAGTTAAAACAGCTTTTAGTCCCATTCAGTCCCATCATATTCACTAACAACCTTTTTTTTATTGTGCCTAGAATTCTTAAAGAAGTTTGGAGACTTTAAGTTTAAAGCACCATCAGACTGGAATAAATTTTTCCAATTTACTCAGATCGATTACTTCTTTCCATTACTTCAAGACTTCTTTGCGTGTTTATCTTAAAATCTACTTGTTCTTTTTTTTTTTTATTGTATTTGCCTTTATTTTCAGTCAATGAATAGACTCAGTATTTTCACATAATGTTATTTTATTATTATGTTCATCATTATTTTCATATTATGTTGACGTGGTTTGGGATGGAGGGAGAGCCTTTATGTGTATGTCCTTGTTGATATGTTGATTGTTTTGTTGTTAAATTTATGTTTTTGTTTAATTAATTATCATCATTTATTATTTATGTGCTTAAATGTTTGTTAACTTCCATGTTTTGTTCCAGAGGACCCCCTTGAAAACGAGATGGTAGGCTACATCTCAAGGGGTTTATCCTCCAATAGGATTTTGAAATGATAGATAGATAGATAGATAGATAGATAGATAGTAACTTTATTGATCCCGAGGGAAATTCAAGAAAAGAAAAGAAGAAAAGAAAAGAAAAATGAAAATATAAATATATGACCATGCTAATTTTCTTACCAAGCAATACAGTCACATTTATATTCTGCTTCCGTGATATTTTGTCATTGTTTTATTATTACTTTTAACTTAAGTGAAGCATCTGAGTGTACTTCTTCCGAGTTTATAAAAACTAGTTTATGTTAACCCGGCTTTGGAGTCGCAATATTTCCGACAGCCCTTAAACGCACCAACCGACACACTCCGGACAGGCTCAGACGGTGAAAAAACTACTGAAGGAATCCAGAAGTTAGTTGCCCCGGTGCCAAGTTTACATACCGTCAAGAAGGAGGCGTAACGAGCTGGTTTTTTAAAAACAAGGAGGGTTAACTGTAAGTATTGACTCCTTAGTTAAACCTCCCTCTCCTTTTTCCCTCTCTCAACGTCGTTGTTTGTTTGTGGCATTAGGTAGTTGACTGGAAAGCGGAACTAGCTTAACTAGCAAGCGAGCTAGCAGCACATTAGCTTTAGGTTAACGAGTTGCCCGCGGATCCTTTTCCTGTTTACAACACTACAGCAACTTCTCCGACAATGTAAGACAACTTTAATGTGCTTTGGTAGACTATTCGTGACTGTTCTCTGTCTTCTTTCAACTTTCATTGAGTTAAAAAGTGTTATTTTGGGGAGTTTTATAGCTACAACTTTGGTGTATTGGGCGTGGGGGCTTTTTTTTAAAATGTTTGTTTCATTTAGCTTAATGTGTGTCACCTGTTTTATCAAGTGACCCTCGTTAAGTAGCTGCTCAGCATTATTCCTTTGCTTTTGAGATAATCAGGCAGGTGTGTGGGTACTGTGCATCGCACCTATTTAAAGGTAAAAGCGGAAATGATGTCGTACTTTCTCCTATATCTTCAATTATGCCAGCAGCTGTAATGAAAGCGCTTATTTTTATAACATATAAATCATGCTTTGAGATAAATAAAAGGTCATGGTTAAGTTATTTGTTTGTACAGCATGATGTCATTGACCCACTTGCTGTTTGTAATTGTGACACACAGGGTTAGCATTATCAGTTAACCACCCTGCTCCAAAACATTTTACAAAAAAAAAAAATGTGTTGACATCATTGAGGACAGAATGTAGGAAAAAATGTTGCCTCTGTGCTTCAATGTGAAAAAGATCAAGAAGGAGGATATGGACATGACAAGAAGGGAATAAGAAAAGATGTCATGTGTGCTGCAGTTAGATCTGGAGGAACAGGTTTGGGTAGACGAACAAGAAATGTTCCCCTTTGGCTATTGTGTTTAGACACTTTGCTGTAGGTGCTGTGAAGAAACGGCAACATGAATGGGTATGTCCTTTAGGCTTGTTAAATTATTCCTCTCGTGACTCTGTGTGCATGTAAAGTGGTTTCACAGTCTTGTGTTGTTATGGAGTGTGAGGTGTGAAGATCTAGGGCTTACTCTTATGTGATGATAGGCTGAATTTGCACAGGGAACAACAAAATCTAGTATTTATGGCGTGTGTGGCTTGGGTGTAACCTTCTCATCACTGTCATGAGGATGAATCAATATCCAGCTATACAGAGGTCTGCTTTACTGGCAGATGAAATTGATCTTTTAGTGTTGACATGTTCATCTGCTCTTGTTGTGGCTTGATATTTCAATAAGAGCTTGATGCGTGTGAATGATTCCTCCTTCAGTGTTACAGTTGTAAACTCAAATCTTGCCAAGTCCAATAATCAGTTAGAAAAAGCAGTCAAGTCGGTGTGAACCAAGTGCCCTCTTTCCAAAAAAAGAATAAAAAACATGCAGAGTCAACAATATTAAATCCTCTGAACTGTCTGCCAAGTAGACAAATATCCATTTTCCGTGTCTCTTTTTTTATCTCAGGATGTTTTTCTGCAGGTTTGAAAGGGAACTTGAGGTTCAGGGGTTATTTGAAAAACAAGAAAATGCCACTTGAACTTTAAAGGAAAGGATGACAGGAGAGGAAAAAAAGGAAAAGGGAATAAAGCTGTTTCCTGAATGGTATCATTGGGTGGAAAAAAAAGATAGAGATTTGTGTTTATGGCTAACCGGCTCTGTCCTTGAAAGTGCATTGTTTCTGCATCACAGAAAACAAGCTTAAGTCTTTGCTTACGACCATCTTGATCTCATGTTACCTTGTGCACCAAAGGCTGTCTGAGGCTGCCATCACACCAGGCAGTTCAGTGCATCCTGTGACGCTGGGCTGCATGAAGGTCACTTGATGCACAAATCCGATATTGTTTGGATTGGATTTGTATCTGTTAAACCTCTCTGCAAGGTAGCCTAGCTCATGTTGTGACCAGAATGTATTTCCATATGGGATTACCTGGAAAAACGCAGTGAAACCACACCTATTGCTCAAGTTTTGTCTGCTTCCGCCTGTCAGTGTGGATGTATTCATGAGAAACCTCATTTACAACACGTCCTGTGGAAAGTACTGTAGGGTTACTCTTTTGCTATATTTCTCATAGTCCTACTCTTACCTGCCTCTAACACATAGGGACATTTGATTCTGATCCACTTCTGAACTTAAAAATAAACTGAAAGCAGAGTAAAGTGTTGAATTTCACAACGAGTGGCCCTTAGTGGCCAACCACGATCAGCACTTCCTGCAGCTGGTTCACAGTAAAAGCTTCTCAGTGACACTTCCTGACATCATGCCCTCCCTACTGTTGTGCATATTGTGCAAGCTCATGAAATCTAAATTTTAATCTGAACGCAGAGCCTGTGTGGAGCTGTCAAATAATGATGCAACTCAATTTGTCCTAATGTAATTGGCTGTGGGAGTTCGTTTTCAGGAAGTCACATGAGATCAGTGGTATAACTGAAGTGTCTTTAAGCTGAAGCTTTGTTTTTTTTGTGATTCATTAACTGACACTGAGAACGTCTTCAGTATTGAGGAACCAAAGTTGAACTGTTCAGTGTATTTGCAAACCTTCCACTATTGTTTCAGCCAATGGGCCAATAGGTGTAGTGTATCACCTCTGCTGTTAGACAATCCCTGTCCAGTCTAGAGCTGCAAAGATTAATTAGTTGTGAACTATTAAATTAATCGCCAAATATTTTTGATAATCGATTAATCAGTTAACGTAATTTTTTTAAGAAAAAAAAGTCAAAATTCTCTGATTCCAACTCCTTAAATGTGAATATTTTCTGGTTTCTTTACTCCTCTATGACAGTAAACTGAATATCTTTGAGTTGTGGAAAAAACAAGACATTTGAGTACGTCATCTTGGGCTTTGGGAAACACTGATCGACATTTTCCACCCTTTTCTGACATTTTATAGATCAAACAACTAATCAATTAATCGAGAAAATAATCGACAGTGAAAATAATCGTTAGTTGCAGCCCTAATCCAGTCCATAAAGATACTATTGAGCATGTAGGCTCTATCATTGTGGAGCTAATACTCACATTTACTCACATTAAATGTGATGTTGTTTTGTAAAAGTATATGATTATGATTATGGCATGAGAAACCTGCAAATAAAATTATCAGTCAGTACTGATCTGTGTTTAGGCCATAAGCGCCAACAATAGTATAATTTTAGCCCTTAAAAGACTTCTTTTTAAAGGCCTATCCTTTTTAACACAGCGTATAACAGAGTAGCATGCTTTTTACACGGTTTTATTTATTTCTATAACTTATTTTTACTTTTCATTTCATCACTCTGTTATTTTTAATATATACTTTGTAGGGCTGCCCCCTCTTAGTCATTTAGTCGACTAGTCGGTCCTTTTGGTCTTAATCGACTTAAGATTTCTTTAGTCGATTAGTTGTTTTTTGTACTTTTTCATGCTGAATGACTTATTTCTAAGAAACTTACGAGCATATTTCTGGTAATCACAATATTTAAAGTGTTTTTTTTTGTGTGATTCTTTGTGGAGAAACTCAGTTTTACAGATCTGTCGATTAAATCAAGTAATTGATTAGTCGACAAAATCGTATGAGTGTTACTCGACTAAGAATTTCTTTGGTCGAGGACAGCCCTAAGACTTTGTAAAGTCTCTAAATCAAGTTTTAGTATAGTAATAAACTTTGGTAAGGTTTACCAACATCCATTCGCATGATTGTGATTTCACAGCCTCCATCTCTGTTCCCTCATTGTTATCATATGTTCTGTTAGCCATACTGCAGATAAGCTTTACACCAACAAGGAACTGCTGTAGGCTTACAGAAAGATAGTTTTGCTTCATCATTTAAACAGATTTTTGTTTCCTCTTTATTAGCAAGCCTTCTGTATGTGTTCAGACTCCCAGCACTCCTCCAGGGGCATTAAAAGAGCCTGATTTGTTTAGGTTTTGCATCTCCTTCTTCCCAATTCTTATGACATGAACACATTGATATTCTCATGCAGTTAAATGTTTGGTCCTTAAACGTGTACTCCATATTTAAGATTACTCACTGAAGAACTATTCTACAGCAGTGAGCCTTGAGTAGTACTGTGGCATAATGATGTAGGCATTAATACACTGACCCTGATGTACTTAACATAAAAGAAGGAGCCAGATATTTCCCTCAGGAGTTGGTGGAGATCAACAGAGCTAAAAAGAGAGTGAATATTGGACTTGCATCCGCCAGAAGGCCAGAAACACGACTCCAAATGAATGTTAACGTTGCCCCGTAACTGCTGGATGTGTAAATATTCAGCTGTTTGTTATCAAGTTCACCATATCAACTTAAAAGGTGACGATATGTCAACGATACACTATGGTTGAGGTTATTCAGTAACTCTTACAGTTTGTCGACTAGAGAATGCTGACAAGTTTATACCTCAGGTGTAAAATTTCTAATTCAGAAGAAGTATTGATCACATTTTTTAAATAACCAAACTCTTATCGAACATGTTTATGGTTTGTTTTCATATTTTAAAAAATGTATGTTACCAGATTTTGTAAACTACCGGATACTGATATCAGTATTGGTCTCAAAAATACAGTATCTTATAATAAAAATTGTCATTGACAAATTTTTTGTTGATCAACTAATCGGTTGTTCAGCTAATTGGAATCAATGTGATGCTTTATTCCCTCTGTAAGTTAATTCACTTAAGTCCCTGCCTAGGAGTGTATTTTGCGTTGAGCCTTTTATGGTCATAGAAAATCTTTAATAGTAGCCTAAAGTAAAGCTTGCTGGTCTCAGATTTGTTTGACTCACAGAGCTTGATGATAATTAATGCCCTGTGATGTGACCTTTTGAAATCTGCCTCTCTTCCAGGCCGCAGAATATCGAGCTCGGTGCCACGGGGGGAGTCTCCAAACCGGACAGCAGCAAAATGGAAGACATGTCTGTGGAACAGATCGCCATCAGGGCCAACCAAGTGACTGATGAGGTACACACACAATATACACACACACACATCCCTCCTTTCTCTCATTGTCTGTTTCTCTGAGTGAGTATGAAGCTTCCTTAATGTGATATTCTGCCCAAAATGTTTTAATATCAAATGCCAAAACCGTGCAAGCTACAGACAGAAACTCGAGTGTTTGGAACATAGGGAGCATACAGATGAACAATGAGGAAGTGGATAATGTAGTAGTAGTGTGTTGGGAAGTTTCTATGGATGTTTTGATAGTTTTGTTTGGTAATACTTTAATTTCCAAATAATTTGGAATAATTCTCTCTGGCGTTTCCAAGAAAGAATTATGTATTTTGGCACTAACTCATACACATCCAAGCCTGAAATAAGGTCTGTGCTTAACACAAGCTTAAGAGATTTTAATGTTATTTTCTACGACATAAAATATATCAATAAATATCCCACTCGTAAGCCTTTACGTGTCTTTAAAAAGGCGATTGCTAACAAGTGGCTAAATCAGACTACTAAAAGACATCACACCGACGTGTTCTCCTTTACAGCCTCGTTGTGTATACTCAAGCTCATGCGACCGTGGTGTAGTTCGTTTATAGCCTAACGTTAGCTTTTTACTTCTGACGATTGCATTCATACTTCAGAAATCATAAAAAGTGGTTTTCATTTGTGAAGATTATCTTGCTGAACAAAACGTGTAAATACGATAAACGTTTGTTTGCCACAGAGCTTATTTTCTGCAATAGTCCAAAACCCAATTGAAAAATCCCATTGTCTTTTATTTGAGGGAACTTCCTGGTTGACCAACAAAATTACGTCATCCCTGGAGCACTCTGTTGCCAGCATAAGCTAGAGAATCTTTTAGTCAGTGCACAAAGGATGAGCTGAACATGCAAAAATGGGAAATTTGTCTATGGGCAAGTAAACAATTCATGTATTTACAGGTATATGCCGAATAAAGTTTACACTATTAAATTAATAATAAATAAATATGTACTTTAGATTTAAATTGAGTTAGTACAAAATGTTATACGTCCACAGGAAATATCCCAGGAAGTTATTTAAAAATGACACCCCTCCTCCCCTGTGATCGTTACCTTCTATTAGTCCTACTGTGAAAACCATTCATTGTGACCCAATTTAAGCTGACCACAGCTGTTGTTCTCAGGGGAGGATGAAACTGCCAACTTTTAAAAGACACCTTTCACCTACTTGATACTGAAAAGGGCTGCTTTAGATTTGAGTATCACTTCAATTCATGACAAAAAGACTTAATACATGTATGCTAATTATCCACAAACAAGCAATCAGGACAATGAGATGCAAAACCTCAGTCGTTCAAATTGAAATGAACCAAAGTCTTAAAGGAATAGTTCACTCATTTGCTTTCTTGCAAAGAGTAAGATGGAAGATTCAATACCACTGTGTCTGTGCGCCAAATCAGACGCTATAGTCAGCAGGCCCATAGCTTAGCATAAAACCTGGAAACTGGGGGAAGCGACTAGCCTGACTCTGTCTAAAAAGGTTTAAAAAAATCCACCTATCAGCACCTCGTAAAGCGCATGAGAGTATGAACTA